>OY992876.1:46962396-47282396 GCA_963921405.1 Cepaea hortensis
TTGTTGCAGATCCTGTGCATTGTCTGCAATCAATACTGTATCATCTGCATATCTAATGTTATTTATGTTTCGTCCTCCAATGCTGATTCCATTTAGGTCTTCTACATTTCTGAAAATATTTTCACTGTATAGGGAAAAAAGATCTGGAGACATTACACATCCCTGCCTAACACCTCTCTTAATAGGTTGGTATTGTCCTACTTCATTATCAATCCTTATGGCAGCTTGTTGTTTCCAATATATGTTTTTTATAAGTCTAATGTATTTCCCATCAATTTGTAGATCTGCAAGCATATCCACAATGTTGACATGTCTAACTCTATCAAAAGCCTTTGTGTAGTCAATAAAGCAAAGATGTATATCCTTGTTTACTTCTAAAGCACGTTCAATAACTGTTCGCAGCATATACACAGCATTTACTGTACCCTTTCCTTCTACAAAACCACATTGTTCTTCCCCTATTTCAGGTTGTATTTTCTTCCTCACTCTTTGCATGATAATTCGTAACAAAATCTTTGTGATGTGACTCATTATACTAATTGTTCTATGTTGATCACATTCTAAGGCTCCTGATTTCTTTGGGATTGCAATAAATACAGAATTACATAATTCAGAATACCTTCAGCCATGATTAAATCTACAGGCATATGCGTTATAATCCTCCTCATCCTCCTTTCCCCTCCTCCCTCTCCCTCCTCCTCTTCCCTCTTCCTCCTCCTCCTCCCTCTTCCTCCTCCTGCCTCCTCCCTCCTCCTAATCACTCTGCTTCCTACCTCCTCTCTTCTCCTCCTCCCTCCTACTTCTACATCCTCCCCCTCCTCCCTCCTCCTCCTCCTCCCTCTACCTCCTCCCTCCACATCCCTCCTCCTCCCTCTTCCTTCTCCTCCCTCCTCCTACTCCCTCCTCCTTCTCCCTCTTCCTCCTCCTCCCTCCTCCCTCCGCCTCCTCCCTCCATCTCCCTCCTCCTCCCCTCCTCCTCCTGCGTTCTTCTCCTCCCTCCTCCTACTCCCTCCTCCTCCTCCTGCCTCCTCCTTCCTCCCTCCTCCTCCTCTCTCCTCCTCCCTCCTCTACCTACTTCCTCCTCCTCCCTCCTCCTCCTCCCTCCACATCCCTCCTCCTCCTCCCTCTTCCTCCTCCTCCCTCCACATCCTCCCTCCTCCTCCCCTCCTTCTCCTCCTTCTCCCTCCGCCTCTCTCCTCCTCCCTCCTCCTCCTCCATCTCCCTCCTCCTCCATCTCCCTCCTCCCCTCCTCCTGCGTTCTTCTCCTCCCTCCTTCTCCTTCCTCTTCCTCCCTCCTCCTCCCTCCTTCTCCTTCCTCTTCCTCCCTCCTCCTCCTCCCCCTGCCTCCTCCTGCCTCCTCCTCCTCCTAATCCCTCCTCCTCCTTCCTCCTCCCTCCTCTTCCCTCCTCCTCCTCTCTCCGCCTATCTCTTCCTCCCTCCTACTCCTCCCTCCTCCTCCACCTCCCTCTTCCTCCTCCCAGCTCCTACTCCTCCTTTTTCTTCTTCTTCTGCTGCTGCTGCCGCTGCTCCATTTACCCAAGTTAATTGTTGGGGAAGATGTAAAGATCTTTCAAGTGCTCTTTCTAATGCTTTTTGTAAGTTGGTCTTCGTTTATCTAAGGTTGTTCTAACTGCAACCAATAAATGATTAGACAGACAGACAGACAGACAGACAGACAGACAGACAGACAGTCGGGAACGGGAACTTATATGACTACTTATATGAATTAAATGAGATGCTCCCCATCAGGGGCTGGGCGAAGCCGGGCCGGATCAGACAGACAGACAGACAGATAGATAGTCGGGAACGGGAGCTTATATGACTACTTATATGAATTAAATGAGATGCTCCACACCAGGAGCTGGGCGATGCCGGGCCGGGTCAGACAGACAGACAGACAGACAGACAGACAGACAAATAGTCGGTAACGGGAACTTATATGACTACTTATACTACTTATATGAATTAAATGAGATGCTCCCCACAAGGTCTGGGCGAAGCCGGACCGGGTCAGCTAGTATATATATTTATATATATGTGTGTGTGTAAAGTCAGGTCTTAGTCAGTTATGACTGAGCTACTGTATGACAGTAGACAGTACTACCTGCTTTGCTTTCTGTTAGCTTCGAATGTTACCAAACCCGACACCCCACATTGTGCCAACGGCTTTGGGCGGAGGAGTGCAATAGGGAAGGTACGAGCCTTAACCTAGTGCGGGAAAATGCAACTTAAAGACTAAATGTCATGGCAGGGCAAACCAGGCCCTAAGCCTTGGTCGGCAACTTTTCTAAGATGGAAACTCCGACAGGCGGACAGTTAAGAGTATTGCCTTGCAGATCCGGCAGCTTCTCCTGTTCCAGACATATTGGTATTATCTTTCCTCTGGAGTAAACTAGACAGGCCGAGAGAGGGATCATGCTGCATGGGCAACGCATGGTCTCTAAATTCTGCCCAGGCTTTGTGTTATGGAGAGGTATAACTCCATTTTACAAACTATCGTCTGTCAAGATGGCAAAGTGCCAGTCAGTCTTTTATATATATATATATATATATATATATATATATATATATATATATATATATATATATATATATATATATATATATATATATATATATATGTTGTTGTTGTTGATTCAAAAACAAAAATTCCAAATTCGGCCTCGTCTAACCTGCTTCATCGGCTGTGGTTATTGTTGAGATCCGTAGTTGTGTGGATTGTTAGTCCTTATTCCTATTAGTTTTATTGGTTCCGCTCTGTTCGTCGGATAGATTTGTTTTGTGTTGGTCCTGGTAAAGACCGGTCCTTGGTTGGGCCTATTGGGCCCGCATTCTCTCGTTTTTGGCTTCTTTTCTCTGCTAGCACTGCTAACTGTTTGTCGTTTTCTTGTGTTATTCTATGTCTAGTCCTCATAAGGATTTGATGTAGGCAAAGGCGGAGCATTTAATTGCAAGTCTCAAGTTGTTCCCCCCGGTCAGCGATACAAACTCCTTTACACTTGTGAGTTTCGGCGGTTTTCTTCATCGCGTGTGGGTGTGGCGTGGCAACAAGATGACCCGGTCTCCCTGTCTAGCTAGTTCAGCTGCTCTACCGGAAGAGGCAACCCACCTTCCTGCCATTTATCCCGCCAGGTTTTTTTTTTTAAAAATATATATCCAACACTGACTCTCGCCCTGATGTACATTCTGTCAGATTGCTATTCGTCAATCTCTTGATGTTACCTTCCCACTTGTATTGTTGTCTATTTCTTGCTTGCTCGCCTTCAACTTTGCCTTCTAGTATAGTTTTTATATGAGTCTTTTAAAGTGGCCAAAATATATCACTTGCCTCGTTTCTATTTCTTTCATCAACTCTCTGTTCATTCCGTTTTTCTAGAACCTCTGTATTTGATTGTTTTTGTTTCCTTGAAATACAACATATTCTTCTGGATATCCACATCTCCCGGGCCTCTATTCGACTTTCTAATTGCTTGTTGTATATTGTCCAGGCTTCTGCTCCATATAGATTGTTGAATATATGTACCATTTGACAATTCTCGTATTTAATGCGTTGTTAATTTTTCTAGATGTTACCTAGATTTTAGTATATCTGTACAAATGCTTATAGTCTGTCTCTTTAGGGCTCTGCAGCACACGGAGCAAATCCTGTTTATGCTAAAGATGTTGATGTTCTGGTGCCAAATTTGGACCTAGCAACGCAGGAAATCATCTACACAGACGAGCAAGTCATCAATCCCACTTTTAAGAGTGAACACAATTTTCAGACAGCATACAGTGGCATCAGCACCAAGAAAGTCATCATGGAGGAAAGAAACATCTACTGCTGTGCCTACAACGTCATGGTGGTTAGTGACATGTGAGTGTTACAACTGTAGTTATGTAGGTGGTTAGTGGTATGTAAGTGTTACAGCTGTAGTTATGTAGTTGGTTAGTGGTATGTAAGTGTTACAACTGTAGTTATGTAGTTGGTTAGTGGTATGTAAGTGTTACAGCTGTAGTTATGTAGGTGGTTAGTGGTATGTAAGTGTTACAGCTGTAGTTATGTAGTTGGTTAGTGGTATGTAAGTGTTACAGCTGTAGTTATGTAGTTGGTTAGTGGTATGTAAGTGTTTCAGCTATAGTTATGTAAGTGGTTAGTGGTATGTAAGTGTTACAGCTATAGTTATGTAGGTGGTTAGTGGTATGTAAGTGTTACAGCTGTAGTAATGTAGTTGGTTAGTGGTATGTAAGTATTACAGCTGTAGTTATGTAGGTGGTTAGTGGTATGTAAGTATTACAGCTGTAGTTATGTAGTTGGTTAGTGGTATGTAAGTGTTACAGCTGTAGTTATGTAATTGGTTAGTGGTATGTAAGTGTTACAGCTGTAGTTATGTAGTTGGTTAGAGGTATGTAAGTGTTACAGCTGTAGTTATGTAGTTGGTTAGTGGTATGTAAGTGTTACAGCTATAGTTATGTAAGTGGTTAGTGGTATGTAAGTGTTACAACTGTAGTTATGTAGGTGGTTAGTGGTATGTAAGTGTTACAGCTGTAGTTATGTAGGTGGTTAGTGGTATGTAAGTGTTACAACTGTAGTTATGTAGGTGGTTAGTGGTATGTAAGTATTACAGCTGTAGTTATGTAGTTGGTTAGTGGTATGTAAGTGTTACAGCTGTAGTTATGTAGGTGGTTAGTGGTATGTAAGTGTTACAGCTATATTTATGTAAGTGGTTAGTGGTATGTAAGTGTTACAGC
Source organism: Cepaea hortensis (assembly GCA_963921405.1). Classification (NCBI taxonomy): domain Eukaryota; kingdom Metazoa; phylum Mollusca; class Gastropoda; order Stylommatophora; family Helicidae; genus Cepaea; species Cepaea hortensis. The sequence continues at coordinate 46,967,128 of OY992876.1, forward strand.
TGTAGTTATGTAGGTGGTTAGTGGTATGTAAGTGTTACAGCTGTAGTTATGTAGGTGGTTAGTGGTATGTAAGTATTACAGCTGTAGTTATGTAGTTGGTTAGTGGTATGTAAGTATTACAGCTGTAGTTATGTAGTTGGTTAGTGGTATGTAAGTGTTACAGCTATAGTTATGTAAGTGGTTAGTGGTATGTAAGTGTTACAGCTGTAGTTATGTAGGTGGTTAGTGGTATGTAAGTGTTACAGCTGTAGTTATGTAGGTGGTTAGTGGTATGTAAGTGTTACAGCTGTAGTTATGTAGGTGGTTAGTGGTATGTAAGTATTACAGCTGTAGTTATGTAGTTGGTTAGTGGTATGTAAGTGTTACAGCTGTAGTTATGTAGTTGGTTAGTGGTATGTAAGTGTTACAGCTATAGTTATGTAAGTGGTTAGTGGTATGTAAGTGTTACAACTGTAGTTATGTAGGTGGTCAGTGGTATGTAAGTGTTACAGCTGTAGTTATGTAGGTGGTTAGTGGTATGTAAGTGTTACAACTGTAGTTATGTAGGTGGTTAGTGGTATGTAAGTATTACAGCTGTAGTTATGTAGTTGGTTAGTGGTATGTAAGTGTTACAGCTGTAGTTATGTAGTTGGTTAGTGGTATGTAAGTGTTACAGCTATATTTATGTAAGTGGTTAGTGGTATGTAAGTGTTACAGCTGTAGTTATGTAGGTGGTTAGTGGTATGTAAGTGTTACAGCTGTAGTTATGTAGGTGGTTAGTGGTATGTACGTATTACAGCTGTAGTTATGTAGTTGGTTAGTGGTATGTAAGTATTACAGCTGTAGTTATGTAGTTGGTTAGTGGTATGTAAGTGTTACAGCTATAGTTATGTAAGTGGTTAGTGGTATGTAAGTGTTACAGCTGTAGTTATGTAGGTGGTTAGTGGTATGTAAGTATTACAGCTCTAGTTATGTAGGTGGTTAGTGAAGCATGTTACAGCTGTAGTTATGTAGGTGGTTAGTGAAGCATAAGTGTTACAGCTGTAGTTATGTAGGTGGTTAGTGAAGCACACATGTTACAGTTGTAGTTATGTAGGTGGTTAGTGGTATGTAAGTGTTACAGCTGTATTTATGTAGGTGGTTAGTGAAGTGCAAGTTATGTAGGTGGTTAGTGAAGTGCAAGTGATACAGCTGTAGTTATGTAAGTGGTTAGTGAAGCGCAACTGTTACAGCTGTAGTTATGTGGGTGATTAGTGAAGCGCAAGTGTTACAGCTGTAGTTATGTAGGTGGTTAGTGAAGCACACATGTTACAGCTGTAGTTATGTAGGTGGTTAGTGGTATGTAAGTGTTACAGGTGTATTTATGTAGGTGGTTAGTGAAGTGCAAGTGTTACAGCTGTAGTTATGTAAGTGGTTAGTGAAGCGCAAGTTTTACAGCTGTAGTTATGTAGGTGATTAGTGAAGCGCAAGTGTTACAGCTGTAGTTATGTAGGTGATTAGTGAAGCGCAAGTGTTACAGCTGTAGTTATGTAAGTGGTTAGTGAAGTGGAAGTGTTACAGCTGTAGTTATGTAGGTGGTTAGTGAAGTGTTATAGCTGTCATTGTGTAGCCTAATAAGAATTTTAGAAGGCTGATTAAAATGATATTAGATATAATTTGCATTTTGTACTGTTAATATATTGAAAATGTAGATACTTGATGTTGAACAGAATCTAAATATTTGAAGAGCAAGGATTTATTTTGGTATGTACTCAATATTGTCGGTACTGTCAATATGGATGTATTGCTAGTGAAAGACCTGATATCTGCCATTTCATCACATCCCCAGCAAAGACAGCCATAGAGTAGTGCACACAGACGGCAGCAGCTGGGTAGCTGTAGGGTCCAAGGACAGGAAGGTTCGATTTGTTGACTGTGACACGGGTAAGGAAACAGGACCGTTGATAACTGGCCACGCGGGTTCTGTCACGTGCTGCCACCTACTGCATGACAAGAGCCTCGTTCTTAGTGGCAGCTACGACACCAGTGTCAGGTACAGTGTTCCGATTGATTGTTGTCATGTATTTTGTGTGTGTGAGTGTATGTGGGTGGGAAAGGGGAGGGGGAAACCTGGTGGGGGAAGCCTGGCCTGTCTGTCTGCCCTCTCTCTCTTTCTGCAACATTCATGATAGATAATTGGTGTGTGACAGACGTGTGATTGGAAGGGTCAAATGTGAGACAGGTCTGAGAGCCCATTTTGTGATCCTTTGAAAATAAAGTTCTTTCCTTTATTCTCTCTCTCTCTCTCTCTCTCTCTCTCTCTCTCTCTCTCTCTCTCTCTCTCTCTCTCTCTCTCTCTCTCTCTCTTGCATTTCATTTTCAAGTCCCTTCTAAATATTTCTACTCTCAATAAAAAATAAGTGCCAGATTTATGTGTTTTTTAATCTATTATGCCACATAATGATTCAGCTGTTTTTATTTTTATAACTAAAAAGTAATTATGAAATGTATGTGCTACCACTGATATTTTTAATATGGCTGGTCTCTAAACAAAAGAAAGTTATCTATAGTGCTCTATTTTACTCTTATTTATTAATTCACCTTTTTTTCAACTCATCTTCTTCTCTGTTCACTCACAGACAACCATTTCTATAACTTTTATAAATTTGGTATCATGTTCCGGTGTCTTTCATTACCATACCATTTTTCTCTAACTGGTGTTTTAGTAAGCCACGTTACCATCTTGTTCTTCTATGAAGTTGACAGTCTTGGAGTATATATTGGTTGCTGTTTCAAAATATATACACATGTTCTTCTTATGCTCTTTATTTGTGGCAAAGTAGTCAAGTCAGTTTGAAACAGATTGACGGGCAGATGGACAGACAGATAAGGAAATGGTGAGAAACAGGAGGGAGAGAGGGCGAGAGAGAGAATAAGGGAGAGAACATAAGATAAATTTATTAATGTGTTTAAATATATTGCACTTGTATGTTGTCATTTGAGTGGATTATGTCAAGTTTTGAAACACTGTTGTAGATGCTGGTCCACCAACACAGGCAAATGCTTGAAGATACTACGAGGTCACCAAAATACAGTAACTTGTATTACAGTGTTGGGTGACATAGTTGCCTCAGGATCAATGGACAACACCTGCAAGAGTAAGTCAGGATTCTCTGTAATTTAAGACAAGTGTATTGTGGCATAGTACTGTATTTTCTGTTAACCTCTGGCTATTATCATTAGTTGTTTATAGTTGCGGTTCCAACTTCACGGCAAAGGGTCACCCCATAATGCTCTGTTTTTGCACAGGTGAAAATAACACAAAATGCTCCTCACTGCCCATTTGGAAAAGACAGCAGTCCAGATAAACCAATGGCATGCACAGGCACACATGTTTAAGGCTGCTGCCAGAATGCCAACACAACAGTCTGTCACTAAAATTACAGTTGATCGTTGGATGTGCTAGTCACCAGAAAACCAGCAATTACACACACATTACTGCATAAGGCAAAACCAGCTAGTTCAGCAACAAGGCGCCTTTGTTTTTCTGAACATGCAGTTTACAATACAAACCACCGTGGACAGATCTCTTTCTTCTTCGTTCATCCGGAGTTTTTTTTCGGACGTGATTGCGTTGTGCCTGTCCACAGCAGAGCTGCGTTCTTGCGCCGTTAGGCCGACACATCCGACTTCTGCGGGCATTTGTTGACCGGGTTAACCTTCCCGGGGATCTCTTTCTATAACATCCCCAAATCTCCTAGATGTCACAACCTTCTCCAAAACTCTTGTCTCATAGTACAACAAAAAATGACGATTGTTTTATCCTGATGTGGGTAAGCAGAAACTACATCTCTCTGGCTTCTAGTTGCTTCCTCATCATCATCATCATCATGTCCCATAGAGTGGCGGTCATGTTTTGCCATCTTACATGATCACCGGAGTCGAGTATCAGTTCTGTGTTCTTGTCTAGACCATGCCATGTGGTCAAGCTATCCAGATATTTACTTCTCTGCCTTCCCCTTGTTCTTTCCCTCTCAATTTTGCCAGTTGTCACCAAGGTCTCTAGTTTATGTCTTCTCATAACGTGCCCAAAAATCTGTGACTGTCTGCGTCTAATTTCTCTAATCAGTTTACAGTTTTCATTTACTTCTTGTAGGACTTGCTCATTGTTTTTTTTTGGTCTGTCTATGATATTCTTTGCATTTTCCTCAGAAACCACATTTCCACTGCCATTAGATGTTTTTCAGCTTGTTTGCTCATTATTCATGTTTCACATCCATCCAAAAGTACAAGTTCTATGAAGCACTTCAACACTCTTTTTCTCATTGCAATAGACATATTTTTTATTGGTCAGTATGCTTTTTATCTTGCTACCTTTGTCATAGTGATTCTTGTTCTAATCTCTTCAAGGCACCTCGCATCAGATGTATCCTGTCACCATCTAGATTTTGCACCTCTACTTTCCAACATCTGGCAAGGGAGACTGGGAGCATATGGAATCAGTTCAGTTATCAGATATCAGTTGGGGTATCTTCGTTGCACTCCGGACATGTCCATAGGTGCTCAGATCCTCCCCCCAGCATATTCATCAGCGTCCGGTGGCTAATAGTGCCAGTTCTGTGTTGATTGACGAGGCGCTTTGTTTTCCCGATGTACCTCTCGCGTCTGGCTGTGCCGATTCTTACTCCCAGGTCTTTCATCCTGGACAGCGATGTGGAATCACTGACGTCAAAGTCCTCTGTTCTCGCCATATCTTTAAGGACGTTAATAACATCGGCACGATCCATGGGCTGGCCATCTACAGGCGGTGCAGAGCCAGCCAGTTTGTCAGCTCATTCATTTCCCTCGACTCCCGCATGTCCCGGGACGAAGATGAAGGTGACTTTACGGACAACAGACTTCCGCAGGGATTCAGTCCACTGTCTATGTACAGATCCAGCTTCGACCTTCTGAATCATGCTCATTGAATCACTTAGTATACACACGTTGGTATAATGCTGTGATTCCAGCCATATGAAAGCCTGTGTAACTGCCATCACCTCCATCGTCATGCTGCTCGTGGTCATAGAGTGGGCACCACTGGATTCTTGAATGGTTCTGCCCACCGCACGGGCTGTAAATGCCCATGCACTTCTCTGCTGCTTTACAACAGATCCATCTGTATAGATGAGCACTTCGGGGCTATCTGAGTGTTCATAGATGAGCGTGTTAACCTCTGCATTGACAACGGCAGGGTTCTGCTCTCTGCACCGTCTGTCGAGTGTGATAATGCAGGAGAAAGTGCACTTAAAAGCTGGAGGCACCGGCACCCATTCCTTGCCGGGGTTGATACTGGTAAGAATGCAGACCTGTCTGACGACATCTTCCGCCCGACCCATCCATGATTTGCCCCTCTTTAGCCTGTCACCCTTTTCTCTGAATATAGCGTCATGCAGAGGGTGCTGCTCATCTGCAATTATTTTTAAGTATGCACAAGCTCTCCAGATCTTGATCCTGTGTTCCATTGTCGGGAAGTCAAGGAGGTATCTCATTGCTACACAGCTGGTGTCTCTTGTGCAGCCCAAAATGATGCGCATGGCTTCGTTCTGTACCTTTTCAAGTCTTCCAATCTGTGTAGGGCTGACAGTGAGGATGGCGAGGGCATACTCGATGCGTGAAAGCACAAGTCCTTGGAACAGAAGTATTAGCAGTCTTTGCTCGATATTGGCAGTCGCCATAACTCTCATTGCTGACAAACCTTTTCGAGCCTTCGTTATGACATAATCGACATGATCTCTGAAGGACAGGCTACGATCAAGCCTCACGCCAAGATATGTCATTGACTGGGTTCTACTCAAGCTGCTCCCATCCATTCTTACTGCCGGCAGGTCTGTTTTCACAATATGGTTGTTTAGTGAGAACCATGTAACCATTGCCTTTGCAGGGTTGACAAGGGCATCGGCATCAGCACACCATGAGGAAATTCGATCTAGTTCGCCCTGCATATCAGTGGCAACCGCCTGTCTATCTCGACCCTGTCGATACACGAGGATGTCGTCAACAAATGACAGAGTCCTACCCCTCTCGTCCAACTGTTGTTCAGTGATCGGCACCGTATACACGTTGAATAGTACTGGTGACAGTGGTGAAGCCTGCGGCAATCCTGGACATATCGTTATCGGCTCAGAAGACCAACTCCCGCATCTTAGCACCACCTTCCTTTGGAGCAGAACTGCAGCTATCCATCGTACAAGGTGAGGGTGCACTTTCAGCCTGAGGAGGGTTTGCATCAAGTGCTCGATGGATATGGAATATTACTCGAGTGCGATGATGTCACTTCTATTTAATCAATAACTCCATACATAAATTAATCTTTCTATAAATATCTGGCAGACATAGCTTTTAAACATAGACAGATATTTAATAACTGACTTTGCTATTATTACCTTGATTTCAGTGGTCTTGTGAATGCATAGGCAAATCAGTTTGATTGAATGTGAACATTATTCAATATTTCTATATCTTCAGTCTGGAGTCTAGAGACTGGAAAGTGTAGAAATACTCTCAAACATCAGTCACCAGTACTGACTGTTGCACTGTCTGAAGAAATCATTGTCTCAGGTTCTCACGCAGGAAAAGTCAAAGTATGGCAACTGGCATCTGGTAATTTAATCAAAGTAAGTTAGAATAATCACATTATAGCTATTAAAGATTAAGTTTCCACATCAATAAACATGTAGTCAAAATGTGAAATATCACAAACATTTGAACAAGGCAATAATTCTCAACATATGGCAATAATTTGTACAAAAATATTACTTCTACAGTTAGATTTTCACTTTTGGCAAGTCTAAAACTGAAACTAGTAAGAAATATAAACTGTTTGTGAATATTGATGGTATGAAATATGTGAACAGTGAAATATCTGTAAGTACAGTTAGTACTTACAGTTAGTAGTTTGCTCTGTGGCAAAGGGGTTTCGAATGCAATTCGTAATCTCGCATACAGCGTTCGAAACACAGCTGTGGGCGATTTGGAAGCAGATAATCTTGCATTAGTTTCCATACAATGGTATGAGTGGTATGGTCGCTCAGAAAGTGCTGACAAAATACTAAATGTAAAACTTGCCTAAGAGTCACAAACAGCCAAAAACTACTTAGTTGACAGCATGTCCTGTAGTAGAAACATAAATGAATAAAATAGAGAGGACATGGATGAAGTGCATGAGACAACAAGTATTATTGACTTGGAGTGAGTTGCTTTAAGAGACTATGCCCCACTGGATGATAAAAGGCAAAAGAAGAAGAACAGTTAACTTGAGAGAATTCACTGGATAAATATATTAATATAAACAAAAGATGCCAACTATTCTATGAAGGCATTTCTTATAGTATAGTAATATTTAAAGTTGTTAAAAAAAAATAAAACAGACATGAAGAAAGGTAACTGAGATACTTGTTTGAAGACTTGCTTGTTGTTTTATTGTTAGATGTAAATGTGACCTAAATATTTTGATTTATTATTAGATGACAAATATGACATAAATATTGTTGTTTTATTGTTGGATAACAAATGTGACAGAAATATAACTAATTAAACTGATATAAATATTGGTTTAATAAAGGAGCCACAGTAACTCCATGGTTAACAGTTTGGTCCACTAATTATCAAACCTGTCTCAAGATCAGTATGTTTTGAATTCTGTATGAAATATGTTGTGCTTCAGATTTTAACTGGTCACCATTCCCCTGTGATGAGCATCAAGTTTGACCGCTGGCATATTATCTCTGGGGGCAAAGATGCCTATGCTTTAGTCTGGAGCACTGTTGGGCGACATTCTCGATGCTTAAGAGCTTTGAGGCACCCAAAGTAAGACATGACATCTGTTAATTATTATAATTACGTACAGTTCTATTTTTTATTTCTTTTTGCGTTCGTTCACTTTGAATTCAAGCGTAGTCCATACTCATGCTACTACTTCTGGTGCACTGAACTGATGTTTGTATGTGGATTAGCTTTCCCTATTACCAATGTCCCATCTTTTAAGCCCACTTTGAATTCTGAGGTACTTGTAATTTACATCCCAAAGTCAAGGATCAGAAGTTTTAGTCCACCTGACTGGTATAGGGAGTGAACTCGCTATCTCTGCATCTGCACAGCAGAAGTTTAGGAACAGGTGCACTTATCCATTGCTGATCTCCATACAGACACTATGCAACCAACAGGTAACATCATCATCACATGCAATACTGATGGGTGTGGATGGTCATGATTTGCTATCGCATATGTCCAACAGTCTTTGATTAGGTCTGTGTTCTTGTCCCTATTCTGCCATCTCACCAAGCCCAAGCTTAATGGCATAGCACATGATGATGATGATGATGATGATGATGATGATGATGATGATGATGATGATGATGATGATGATGATGATGATGATGACTCCACCTGTATAATCCTAGGAATAGTTTATCATATTCAGAAATTATATTTGCATTACTTCCAAGGTTGATAATAAGAAATACTATTAGGGGCATTGTCATAAGTCGGGGTGCCCCACCAGCTAGATGAAAGTATTTATTCACTGGCGAGCAACCCTAAATAGTCAGAAACTGACTAGGGACAAAATCTATATGGCTGAACTACAGATTAAGCCCATGAATATCCAACGTACAGCTCCAAGTGGCTCGTTACAAAATGAAATGAACTGTGCTGAATATTCGCCAAGGTATAGGAAAGAGAAGGTTAGCTTAAGATAGATGTTTTAAGTCTAAATATATTAGTATAGACGACTATCTCAGTACAGGTTTTCTCCCTGACTGCTCCTTTCCTTGGTGTGCAAGTGAACCCCCACCAATGTACACAACAATACGTATGCACAATTGGAAAAAATATAATGACAGAACTATGAGTTACAATACTACAACATTTATTTGCTAATCATAACAATAGACATAGGATGATTGTCAATATGAGGATGATGAAATCATATACATATTGATATTGATGACAAACATTACGTAACTTTACTTGTTACTCCATCTATCTGGATCTGTGGTCCAGATCCCCACTCTCCAGTAGACAACAAAAGAGAACAGCTTGCCGGTATTCTAACGATCCTGTCAGTCCTGACACTCCTAGTCAGTAGTCTCTAGTCTTGAGATCTATAACATAGGTGCTCCTTGTGAGAGCTTGAAAGAAAGTCGAGAATGTGTTATATCAGTTCTACATCAGCGCAATCCTAATTAAAACATATCATAACACAAACATATACAATGACCAGTCTGGCCAAGTTTATCTTCCAGCTCTACTATGTTCACCATCCTCATTCTCCCTACTGTCTTTAGTCTGGGACGGGCTTTTCAATTGTCTCACACGCCTGTAATGATTACATTTCTGCCGCCCCCTGTCCATATCGCTAATACAGAAATTCTGTGTCGTACAGCCGCTCCGTCCAATGTTAGTTTAGCAGCTCACAGGGTCGGTAAGTGTATTATAACAATGCCAGGTCATCCGGGCTTACAAGCCGTGACCAATAGCTGTGCCAGGTTTCCATGCATTACCGGGGACGCACGCCCACAATACACTGAGGAAGTTTAGCACCATATACCCCATAACACTTGTGGGTACTGTCTGTGCCATTACAGCTCTGCTACAAATGCAATCGATGGTTAGTGTGCCAATGCGCACACCATAATATAACACGTCATATTGGTAGGCTTGCATATGACAAATCAATTTATCAAACATCCAATACACATAAACATATTGATTAAACTAGACATATTATGATACTTTAACATCATAGCATAATGCACTAGTTAGTTACTGCTGTTGTAAGAATTAAATAAATAGTCAGTTGACTATATTCTGTACAACAAATGCACACACCAAAAGGCAACTAGGATAGTGTACAAAGAAATGACAAGCATCTACCAAGACACCTAAAAGTCTACCCAGACAAGATCTGTCTCACATAAGGCTCTATTTTCTCAGAAGAATAACACTTTAAAGCAATATGATATTGAACGCAGAACTTAGAAAGAACACTCAGGTAATCTATGACAATGATAGTTCTTGCAATAACCTAGATCAGATATAGACTGGAATTCAGTACATACACCTAAAATACTTAGTTACTAAGAAATCTACATTTACTCTCTCTTCTCACCTGTTCTGAAGTCAAACTTAATCTGACATAAAACAGGCTAGGGACCCTTATTTAAGCTGAGTCAAGCAGACAGTGTCTGAGACACTATTATCTCTTTGGCATTCCCGTCATAAATTCTTCTTATCTCCCGCTGACGGTAATTGCAATTATCCCCGCAACCTGGCCATCACACCTTGCTCCTCTCTGTCTGGTACAGTCTACAGGCCCTGTGTTAATTGTCTTATCAGATCTGTTTTCACACATTCCTGAGTCTGCCAGTCAGAGTGGACGGGGCTTAGTTTACAGCCCTGGGGCTATTATCTTTCCCTGGGTTAATGTTGTTCACACCTGGGCGATTTCCTAGCTATTCTTATCAGGTGTCATGTCAAGGGAACAATTAGGTTCTCATGGTCAACAGCCAGTTTACAACTCTGTTGGTAAACCAGGTTTTAATTACACAGTCCATGGCCCAGTTCATTGTTGATTCAGCATGTCTGGGTCAGCAGTTTCCCAAGGTGTATACTAATTATCTAGTTGCCATTTTACTTGCCATCTGCAAGCTTACGTCATGGCTAGTTGGTTTTTGTGAATAATCTTACCTCACGACTAGATAGCCGTGGAGTAGCGTGATTAATTCATTCTTTCTCAGTTTGGCCTCTCAAATTTGGAGACCGAGAAAAATATTCTGGGATGTCAAGGCGGCCAATTCGTGACAGAGCTTTCCCCTTAAAAAAAAAGTTTCTGCCAGAAATCTTTTGTCAAAGCACGCCGTACATCCCAGAATAATGCCTAAGCACTCTCCGTTCTGTATCTGCCTAAAGGTTTCCAATATTCCTTGTGGCAGTGGGTTGTCCTGCATAAAGACGTCCCATTTCCATAACCCAAAGATACACTGGATAGATCCTTGTACCTGGTTTTCGGCCGGGATTCCATGCAATAGCTTGGTAAAATCCGGTAATTGTCAGAAGGTTGTAATTTTACCCCTCTGGGAAAGATCATAATCAACGGGATTCGTCTACGCCTCTGGGCAGCAATTGTTTTACACCATTCACTCACGTGATTTACTCCTTTCAGCCGAGGATGTACCCGTAGTGAGGTCTCGCATAAGCTGGCCACAGCAAAGCTTGTCTCCGTGATATTCCTCCATCCATTATAGATCCTTAACAGATTCATCAATATCTTCCTTTTGAAAGGACTAATGTTACACATCATGGTCCCATGATATAAATTCAACTGGCGCTTTCCTCCTTCAAAGTCGGGCGTAACAATCTTCCCTCCTCGGTGTCGCGGTTTCTTCCCCTGATAATCAGTTAACGGGCTGAGTTTCTCTGCATTAGAGTTTCGTGTGAAAACCGTGCTAGAAATTGGAAATTTAGTGTGCCAAGTTGTCCTGCCTTGAGAAATGACATAGTTATTCAAAGGCGATAAAGTGGAGTTACTTTTGAATAAAGTATCCACAAATAGCTGATCTACTCCTATCAAATCGACCTGACTGAAGGGTAGATTGAGTCCTAAGAGTGTTGATTCCAAACCACTCTTGACTTCTGTTACTTCAGGTCCCTGTTGCTGGAATTCCCTGATAACTTCAGCTAATGAGATGATAGGCGTTTCTTCCTCCATCTTGTGCAAAGAAGTTTCTTCTTTAGCAACTACAGACAATGTTGTCTGCATAATATCAGAGTCCATATTCTGGCTCATGACAATTCCCTGTGTTTCTTGAGTCTCCGAACTGGTATACTGTGAGATAACAACTGGAAATGTTTCCTGGTCTGGATGTTCCTCTCTGGTCCTGCTTTCATGGGCTAAGTCCAGTTGAGGTAAATCCTGCGGTGGGCTGTCTAAGCAATCCATCACAATACGTAAATAATTTGAACTGATGTCTAGTGTCTTTTCCTGAGCTGCAGCCTCAAAGATCACAAGGGGTTCCGGGTCTTCCTTCATCCCTCTGTCAGTCAAATTTAATCCCACTTCATCCTCTCCTGAGCTGAAGGGAATAATAAAGTCGGTTACCTTTCGATCTCCGACCTCCTTAAAAGATGTCCTCAGGTCATCTTCCTTTTGAGTTTCACCTCTCGTTGAAGTAAAATGAAATTCCTGGGAGTCTTGTACTGGCGGGCCAGTTAAATTATCTGAACTGATAATTGGTGATTCTTCCCGCATTGCAGTAATGAAATTCACCTGGGATTCAGTTACTTCCATCCTCCCTATTTCAGTCAGATGTAATTCCACTTCGTGATTCTGTGAACAGAAGGGAATGTGAGAATCGGCTAGGTCTCCGCCTGCGACCTCATTAAAGGTTGTCTTCAGTTCCTCTTTCTCTCGAGATTCATTTCTCATAGACGTCAAGTGGTTTTCCTGAAGGTCCTGTACTGGCGAACCAGTGAGTCCACAATTTCCGTGGTGCAAACAGTTATCACGTTTGTGACTGCTTGAAATGCCCCTGGCACGTTTTTTCTTCCCTCTTTTCCGTTTAGGACTGGGTCGAATGAGAACTTGTGGTTCCCGGTCCACTAACTCTGATTCCGCGGTGGTTGGCAAAGATGTCCCTTCCTTCCTGGTTTGGTGAGCATCCATATCTCCTACCTTATGTTCCGCTAGAAAGGTTAGCTTCTCTGCATTGACTACTTCCATATGCTGTTTATTAATCTCTGCTTCTTCAGTTTTGCTACGCTCTTTTGCTTCAAATAACTCATCAATTGTTTTATTCATCTGTTCCTCCGCCATGTCCCACTCTTTCATCTCGTCTCTGATGTATGTTTCTAATTGTTCTCCTGTTAAGCCCTCTATTATGCCTAACCTTCTCGTGGACTCTAAGTAATCTGTGCGCGCCTTCAGATAATCTAGATCCTGGGAAGGTGAGTCCATATTTGCTAATGGTAAGCTCCTATGTATCTATCAAATTCAAAGCTAAGCTAGAAAGACAAGAGTGAACCAATGACAGCAGAATCAAAACCAATGTGTCGAGTTAACCCTCAGCAGTGAAAGACAACTGAAAGTAATATTCCAGTAGTTTCTGGCGACCGCAGTGAAGTAAGTGTGAGAGATATACTACACAGTAATCAATACTAATATTTACCTAAATAAATATTAAAATGCACTGCATACATGTCATAATGAAAATGGCATAAGTAAGCATAAAATGGCAAATCAATCAAGCAGTTAAATCATCAAACACATCAATGTAAATATGATTAAAGTGATCAGTTATCATTAAATGATGAATGATACACTAAATGATAAGAATTAAAATACTTATCAATAAATGATAGATGAGGTAGTTCTCATAAGTTCTTATCTGTTATACACTTTTGAAAAGTTATATATATATACTCTGTAACTTCCTCAACTAAAATTAGCTACATCTGATGATAGTCTATTTTGATGACTGAAGATTACAAGAGTTAACTTTTAAAATCGTATGTCTAGGGTCTAGTAGAATCACTATGATTACTAGAATCCTGGTTCAGGCTCGCGGACTGGACCCCAATCTGTAGGATTGGGTTAAAATTATATCCCCGAGACGAGACACCAATCTGTCATAAGTCGGGGTGCCCCACCAGCTAGATGAAAGTATTTATTCACTGGCGAGCAACCCTAAATAGTCAGAAACTGACTAGGGACAAAATCTATATGGCTGAACTACAGATTAAGCCCATGAATATCCAACGTACAGCTCCAAGTGGCTCGTTACAAAATGAAATGAACTGTGCTGAATATTCGCCAAGGTATAGGAAAGAGAAGGTTAGCTTAAGATAGATGTTTTAAGTCTAAATATATTAGTATAGACGACTATCTCAGTACAGGTTTTCTCCCTGACTGCTCCTTTCCTTGGTGTGTAAGTGAACCCCCACCAATGTACACAACAATACGTATGCACAATTGGAAAAAATATAATGACAGAACTATGAGTTACAATACTACAACATTTATTTGCTAATCATAACAATAGACATAGGATGATTGTCAATATGAGGATGATGAAATCATATACATATTGATATTGATGACAAACATTACGTAACTTTACTTGTTACTCCATCTATCTGGATCTGTGGTCCAGATCCCCACTCTCCAGTAGACAACAAAATAGAACAGCTTGCCGGTATTCTAACGATCCTGTCAGTCCTGACACTCCTAGTCAGTAGTCTCTAGTCTTGAGATCTATAACATAGGTGCTCCTTGTGAGAGCTTGAAAGAAAGTCGAGAATGTGTTATATCAGTTCTACATCAGCGCAATCCTAATTAAAACATATCATAACACAAACATATACAATGACCAGTCTGGCCAAGTTTATCTTCCAGCTCTACTATGTTCACCATCCTCATTCTCCCTACTGTCTTTAGTCTGGGACGGGCTTTTCAATTGTCTCACACGCCTGTAATGATTACATTTCTGCCGCCCCCTGTCCATATCGCTAATACAGAAATTCTGTGTCGTACAGCCGCTCCGTCCAATGTTAGTTTAGCAGCTCACAGGGTCGGTAAGTGTATTATAACAATGCCAGGTCATCCGGGCTTACAAGCCGTGACCAATAGCTGTGCCAGGTTTCCATGCATTACCGGGGACGCACGCCCACAATACACTGAGGAAGTTTAGCACCATATACCCCATAACACTTGTGGGTACTGTCTGTGCCATTACAGCTCTGCTACAAATGCAATCGATGGTTAGTGTGCCAATGCGCACACCATAATATAACACGTCATATTGGTAGGCTTGCATATGACAAATCAATTTATCAAACATCCAATACACATAAACATATTGATTAAACTAGACATATTATGATACTTTAACATCATAGCATAATGCACTAGTTAGTTACTGCTGTTGTAAGAATTAAATAAATAGTCAGTTGACTATATTCTGTACAACAAATGCACACACCAAAAGGCAACTAGGATAGTGTACAAAGAAATGACAAGCATCTACCAAGACACCTAAAAGTCTACCCAGACAAGATCTGTCTCACATAAGGCTCTATTTTCTCAGAAGAATAACACTTTAAAGCAATATGATATTGAACGCAGAACTTAGAAAGAACACTCAGGTAATCTATGACAATGATAGTTCTTGCAATAACCTAGATCAGATATAGACTGGAATTCAGTACATACACCTAAAATACTTAGTTACTAAGAAATCTACATTTACTCTCTCTTCTCACCTGTTCTGAAGTCAAACTTAATCTGACATAAAACAGGCTAGGGACCCTTATTTAAGCTGAGTCAAGCAGACAGTGTCTGAGACACTATTATCTCTTTGGCATTCCCGTCATAAATTCTTCTTATCTCCCGCTGACGGTAATTGCAATTATCCCCGCAACCTGGCCATCACACCTTGCTCCTCTCTGTCTGGTACAGTCTACAGGCCCCGTGTTAATTGTCTTATCAGATCTGTTTTCACACATTCCTGAGTCTGCCAGTCAGAGTGGACGGGGCTTAGTTTACAGCCCTGGGGCTATTATCTTTCCCTGGGTTAATGTTGTTCACACCTGGGCGATTTCCTAGCTATTCTTATCAGGTGTCATGTCAAGGGAACAATTAGGTTCTCATGGTCAACAGCCAGTTTACAACTCTGTTGGTAAACCAGGTTTTAATTACACAGTCCATGGCCCAGTTCATTGTTGATTCAGCATGTCTGGGTCAGCAGTTTCCCAAGGTGTATACTAATTATCTAGTTGCCATTTTACTTGCCATCTGCAAGCTTACGTCATGGCTAGTTGGTTTTTGTGAATAATCTTACCTCACGACTAGATAGCCGTGGAGTAGCGTGATTAATTCATTCTTTCTCAGTTTGGCCTCTCAAATTTGGAGACCGAGAAAAATATTCTGGGATGTCAAGGCGGCCAATTCGTGACAGGCATTCATTTGAAACCCGTTCCAATAGCTTTATTACAAAAGCAACATTAACAGGTGTGGTAGAATTAAACAAAGTATTCATTTTGAACGAATTATGCACCATGGGTTGGTCAGAAGAAGACGCCATAGGCATTCAGGCAAGCATTCCACTGCTTAGGTATTCGGCGAATGCAGTCCGCTAAAAAGGATTGTGGTTGTTCACTGAACCAAGTGTTTACTGCGATCATTGCGTCTGCATCTGTGTGAAATCGTTGCCCCTTGAGAGCTTTTTTAGAGGTCCGAACAAATGAAAATCACATGGTGACAAATCAGGACTATAGGCTGGATGTTGCAGAATTTCCCACTTCTTCCTTACTAATGCTTCCTGCACAATCTTTGCGATATGTGGACGAGCATTATCATGCAACAAAATCACACCGCGAGAAAGTATACTGGGTCATTTATTCTTGATGGCTTTTTGCAGCTTGCCTAGTGTTTGCAAGTAGTGGGTAGAGTTGATGTTGACACCAGGTTCTTTAAAGTCGGCCAACAATAGCCCTTCATGGTAAAAAAATGCGCTCAGCATAACCTTACCAGCGGAAACCTGTAACTTAAATTTTTTGGCTTTTGGTGATCCAGCATGCTTCCATTGCATGCTCTCTCTTTTGCTGTTCGGCTCAAAGTGGTGACACCATGTTTCATCGCCTGCCATTATGCGGAAGAGAAATGCATCACCCTCCACTCTGTAACGCAGCAAGTGGTTCAAACACCATCACATGCATTCCTCTTTTTGGTGGTCGGTCAACATCCGTGGTACCCACTGTGAACACACCTTCCGATATTGTAGTTTCTTGCTTGCTTGCTTGTGTTCGCTGGCTGTGAACTCCAGCGTGAAGTCCTGTATGTCGGATGAAGACATCCTGTTGTCCAACATCAGTGTGATGTCATACCGGACCTGAGGTTTGCATGAGTATCCGTTGTCCCATGTCTGGCTTATTGGTGTGCAGACTGGTGGTTCCTCGCCATGCAGGCAGATACTCTCCGACTTCGGAGGAATCATCGATCCTACTGATGTTAGCCAGGTCCCCGAAGGGACCTGTTGCCCAGGACGCACGACGTGGACGTGTCAGCAGGTCTTGGCCAGAATAGATCCCGGCCCTGGTGCCTTGGTAACACCTCTGCGTCCCATTGTAGTTTCTTATGAACGACCTTTTGAATTGACCCAACTGACACATCAAATTCTTTCGCTAGCGAACGTATGCTTCGACAACGGTTCATCTGTATTGCTGCATCAATTTTGGCGATGGTTTTTTCTGTTGCAACAATATGCGCTTGACCCGGCCGTCGAAGATCTGTCATAAACTGACGTTCTTTCCGAAACATTCGTGCCCAGTCTGTCACTGTTGTCTTCGACACACATTTGTTAGTGTACGCTGCCTGCATTCTTCGATGAATGTCCACTGGTCGACATCCTTCAAATGACAGAAACTGAATCACCGCTCTTTGAGCTTCTTTGGACAGATTTTGGATCAACCCGGCCGTTTTCTCAACGGTCAGAAACATAACCTATGCATCATGGGACGATAAGCACTAGTTTTATTATTCATTGGTCAGTACTTATCACATGACTATGACATATGACATGATCATGTTCAACGTACACAATTACGTGTGGTGTGACACGAAAGGATTTCAAATGAACACCCGTTAAACAATTGTGTATGATAGTATTAAGTACAGTGTTGTAACAGTATCAAGTACTACCAGTTTGTATCAGTATCAAGTACTGCCAGTTTGTATGACACTATTAAGTACTGCCAATTTATATGACTGTATCAAGTACTGCCAGTGTGTATTGTAGCATCAAGTACAGAGTGCAAAGAGTATCAAGTAATTCCAGTTTTCTTGATCAAATTAGCTACTAACAGTGTACATGTCAGTATCAAACTGCTTGACTATCAAGAGTTAACTGTGTGCACAGTAACGAGTACTGCCAGTTTGTATGATGGTATCAAGTGCTATCAGTTTCTATGAGAGTATCAAGTGCTAACAGTGTGCATGACAGTAATGAATACTGTCACTTTGTATGATGGTATCAAGTGCTGTCAGTTTCTATGACAGTATCAAGTGCTAACAGTGTGCATGACAGTAATGAATACTGTCAATTTGTATGATGGTATCAAGTGCTGTCAGTTTCTATAACAGTATCAAGTGCTAATAATGTGCAGGACATAATGAATACTGTCACTTTGTATGATGGTATCAAGTGCTGTCAGTTTCTATGACAGTATCAAGTGCTAACAGTGCAAAGTAATGAGTACTGCCAGTTTGTATGATGGTATGAAGTGCTGTCAGTTTCTATGACAGTATCAAGTGTTAACAGTACAAATAAAAGCACCAAGTGCTGTTCTTCACGTATAAACATACATAACAAACATGCATCATACTCCAACATTCTCAACAAAGTCATAACTCTCAAAAACTCACACACACAAAAAGTCCCAAAGTAGGAACCTACAATGGGTCTCTGATGAGATATAGCTGTCACATCTTATAGGCCTGAATCATCATCATCTTCCACTTTTGCCGTCAAGCCTCGTGGGGAGGAATAATTGGCATTCCAGTGCCTGATGGGCAGCACTGGATAGAGTCATTCCATGTGATTGTACAATGTCTTTGATATTGTCAATCCATTTTCTTCTCCGATGCCAGTCTCCCTGGCCAAGGGATTAATGACGTTGTTCGTAATTGCGTATATCCACGTGAGGTAAACAGCTGCACGAGATTCGGCAGCAGATTGCGCCACACTGATAACTTACAGGGGTTTGTGAGCCGGTCATTCTGAAAGCAATGGCAAACTACTGAAAGTTCAACTTGCCTAGTACATCAACAGTAGCTGAAAAATGCTGGTGTTGACTGCAATGTCCTGTAAGGGATATGCAACATTTAAAAACAAAAATTCTTCTCGGACGTCCTCTTGCTTTCGTTGCAGATGATCTTTGATGTAGGGCCTGTGCTGGTAGTTGATGATGTTGCATTCTAACCAAACCATTTGATCTTCTGTTTTTGATAAATGTGGCACAAAGTGTTGATTCAACTGTCTCTCTGATAACAACATTTCTTATTCATTCTCAGATTGTTAAGTTGGCAATTCTCCTCAGGCATCTCCTCTCACAGGTGTTGATTTTGACTGAATACAAGGAGGAATAAGTGGCCAGTCTTTCCCCCACTTAGTAAAACGATAAATGCAGATGTTGAACCCTTGTCTGATTGCACTCGTGATATTATCAGTGCAACGCCCAATCAACTATGTTACACAGTGTCAAATACTTCCTTAATCCCTCACTGCCAGTTAAGAAAACTGAAATCACATCCACTGCAAGGTGCTGGATCTAAAATTTAGTTGCCTGCTGACTGATGCAAAACTATATTTTTGCATACCTTGTCGTCTATAAAGTCAGAGAGAGTGTTTCACCACATTATCAAAACTTACAGCAGTTAAAATCAATGTAAAGGTGCATCATCTGCTTATAAAGATTAGACATATTAAATTAATATTTTTCGTTTAATTGTTCAATATTTGGGTTTGTTTTTTAAACATATTGCAATTTGTACCACTTTTATGTTGATTTTTGTAAAAATCATACAATTTAAGAGATGCCAAATGCGGCTGGTAATGATATAACATAAACTGACCATTCCACGTATGCTGGGAACCATAAAGCATTTATATATTTGTTTAATTATCGGTGTTAGTTTTTGAAGATTACATTGAGAAATGCAAAATCAGTTTGGTAATAATGTGAAATGCTTATTTCACATAGGCTAAAGATGATTAATCTTTTAAGAACTTGCTCACACTGTAATGTCATGTTTTTTTTAAAAACAGTAAACAGCGTTTATTGATGCTCATAATGATAATTTTCTTTCAATTCTCATTCTACAGAGAAGTTCTTTCTTTAGAATTTGCCTACCTCAGGGTGATCACAGGTTCTGCAGATGGGCGGATTAGAATATGGAATATGTTAACTGGCCAGTGTTGCCGTATGATGCGAGGAAACAGCCAGAGTGATCCTGTACTGTCAATTCAAGCTAATGGAGATAGGTAACTTTAGACATTTAGAAGTATATAGTAAAACAAACACATTTGCAGAGCAAAACTTGATAAATAAAATGATATACAGAAGTTAAATACATGATTTATGCGCACATTAGTAAGGCATAAGTCAGGTCTTAGTAAGATATGAATGAGCTACCGTATGACAGTGGACGCTACTACCTGCTTTGTGTTAGCGACAAATGTTGGGCAGCGCTCACCAAACCAAACGCCCCACATTATGCCAATGGCTTTGGGCAGAGAAGCACAATTGGAAAGGTACAAGCCTTACACTTGTGTGAGGAAATACAACCTAAAGGCTAAATGTCATGGCAGGACAGACCAGGCCCTAAGCTTTGGTTGGCAACTGGTCTAAGATGAGCAGAAAGTTAAAGCATTGCTTTGCTGATCCTGCAGCTTGTCTTGTTCCAGATGTATTGGTGTTACCTTTCGTCTGGAGTAAACTAGGCAGGCCGAGAGAGGGATCACGCTGCTTGGGCAACACATGGTCTCTAAATTCAGCCCAGGTGTTGTGCTATGGAGGGGAATAACTCCATTTTACAAACTATCATCTCTTAAGATGGCAAGTGCCAGTTATTAACAGCATAAAACTATTTAGAGGATGAATCTAAATAAACAATAAAGTAAAGAACCTCTTTTCATAACTGAGGTTTAATTGGTACTAGCCCCATATTTTTGACTGGTATGTAGTCTATGGGTGATGTATGTATTTAAACACAGTAGAGCAATTAACAAACAACATGGTTAATTTGACTGAAAGAAAACCACATTATGTGTATTTGCTTTATTCAGCCCATTTCACAGAGATTGATACAAAACAAGCGCCTCCCTTAATTTTTGCCTTCCTATTTCTGTTAGATGACAAGTCAAAGATTAAAGTTGAAGTAACACAATTCCTGTAAAATGTTAGATCAAATATTTCAGTTAAAGTAACATTCCCTGTCAGATGATAGATCAGATATTACAGTTAAGGTAACAACATTCCTGTGAAATGATAGATCAAATATAAAAGCTGATGTAAAATCATGTGAGATGATTGATAAAATATTAGTTGAGATAACTAAATCTTATGACATGATGAATATAACGTTGTTGATATAACTCAATTCCTGCTCTGTTAAAAAAATTTCATACACAACATTTAACTAAAGTGTGTTACAGGGGAGTCTCCGTGGCCAATTGGTCAAACCGTCTGCTTCGCACACTCTCCAAAAATAACCTCTCCTAATTCTAATTTTGACTGTGCAGTTGCGTAGATTTCTATGTGTTGCACCAGTTTGAAAACCTAACTGTTGTTGTTGCCCATCTCACTGCTGCTGGTTGCCCTTTGAAAAATTAGGAGACAGAGATGAATAATATTGAGAGAATAACAACAAAATCACAGGAGTATAATTTTCACAGGAGCCGTCAGATTTCTTTAGCTTGCTTTGAGTAAACTTAAGAAGTGCTTTTATGCATCTTCTCCTTTGTCAATGATATGGCCAAAACTTGTGGACTGTCTTCTTCACTTTGTGAGTCAACTTCTTTCAAGATATCTTTTACACTTTGTAATCTGCCACATCACTTGCTGCATTACAGAGTGGAGGGTGATGTATTTCTCTTCCGCATAGTGGTATGCGATGAATCATGGTTTCACCACTTTGAGCCGAGCAGCAAAAGAGAGAGCATGCAATGGAAGCATGCTGGATCACCAAAAGCCAAAAATATTCAAGTTACAGGTTTCCGCTGGTAAGGTTATGCTGAGCGCATTTTTTGACCATGAAGGACTATTGTTGGCCGACTTTAAAGAACCTGGTGTCAACATCAACTCTACCCACTACTTGCAAACACTAGACAAGCTGGAAGAAGCCATCAAGAATAAACGACCTGGCATGCTTTCTTGCGGTGTGATTTTGTTGTGTGATAATGCTCGTCCCCATGTCACAAAGATTGTGCAGAAAGCATTAGCAAGGAAGAAGTGGGAAATTCTGCAACATCCAACCTATAGTCCTGATTTGTCACCATGTGATTTTCATTTGTTCGGACCTCTAAAAAAGCTCTCAAGGGGCAACGATTTCACACAGATGCAGATGTAGTGAATGCGGTAAACACTTGGTTCAGTGAGCAACCACAATCCTTTTTTGCGGATGCCATTTGCCGCCTACCTAAGCAATGGAATGCTTGTCTGAATGCACATGGCGACTTCTTCTGACCAACCCATGGTACATAATTCATTCAAAATGAATGCTTTGTTTAATTCTACCACACCTATTAATGTTTCTTTCATGCTTTTGTAATAAAACCATTGAAATGGGTTTCAAATGAACACCCCTAATATTTAACAGAATACAGAGAAACTGCATGTTACAGTTTTATCTTCTGTCTCAACGTGTGATGCAAATAGTGATGTCTTAATAATATAAGGGATAAAGTAGCTCTGTGTAGAAACAATATCATAACCACCGTTACCAAAAAGTGTTTTTAAATGTTCTTTGTTGCAGAATCACAGTGAATACTTTGAGCAGTCTTCTAGTAATGAACTTTGAAAAAGTGAACTGGAACTATACCATGGAGACTGACAATATTGTACCACCCACTCATTATGGGTCCTACAGTGAATTTCCTTTGAGGGTTCAGCCGCATCCCTATGTACGTGCACAACGTACACGCAAAGCTGGGGCTGCCAACAACAAGCTTCTTAACCATAGTTCACAATATCATGAAAATAAGGCCAAACATAAACATGTACAATATCAGTATAAAGATGCCCTAATTCCTTACAGTGCAAAGAATCTGAGTAGAAAAGGTCTTGCTCCCACAAAACATACACAAAGTAGCTTGAAATCTGTAGATACGTCTTCCTATTCAGCAGACACACCCGTCAGTACACTTCACTGTCAAGAGAAGCTTACTCTATTGGAAATGAAGGGGCTCCATTCTCAAATTTTGCACTCAGCAGGAAAGTCAAAGACTAGAACAAAGTCTGCATCATCTCAAGCTCACACGGTAACAACGATACAATCTAACAATGATGAGGTGGATACAGGCAAAACTAGAGGGAATATTCATATAAAAAGGAGAATTTCATGGGCATTTGACCAGCCATTAGTTCCAAAAGATACTGATATATCCTTGTCTGATATGAAAACACTACTTAGATCTCAGATAAGAATGAGGCCAGAAAGTATTATTCCACCTGATTTCATATACCTCACTATAAGCACAATCCAGAAGTCTGGTATGAAGTCTCCAAGTGACTACAATACAAAACTGAGTAGAAGTGACTGGAAAACAAGCTCAACTGGGACCAAGAAACGCCCCACGTCCTCACCAAGCCGTATTGATCCTAAGACCAAAGTACCTGTGGACAAACTTCAGCTGGGTGCACTACACTTGGAGAATCAGACTGTCCCAGGTCCCAGCCCTGTTCCATCAGTAAATAAAAAGGACATGCCTAAACCACAGCCTGGGCTGAACAAAGAGAGCTTTACCACAACTCTTACTGCCTACCCTGTGAGTTCTTCAGTACCAGCAAGCATCCATCCTACTGCAGTGAAAGCAACAATTCCACGAGGATGCATTATTCGCCCAGTTTCTGCAGGGCCAAAACATAAAGAGCTCATCTCACAAACAACAATACCGCCAAGGCCACTAACAACTCCAGTGAAATCGAGCTCAAGGGACTTTCAGACTGTTCCTGCAAACATTGCTTCAGTTCTTCCTGGTGCTTATTGTGCACTGAGATCTCGATCTAATCTATTATCAACTGGTCAGGAATTCATTGATGTGCCTCTGCTTATGAGCACAAAGGAAATCAAAGACAAAATTGCTGAAATCAAGTCAAGAAGGAAGAATCAACAAATATTTGAAAGAAATTCTGATGGACAACTGCTGGGGGAGGTCAGTTTATTTAATCACCCTCTGAGACCACATGCCAAATTTCAGCTGTACACTCATCAAGAAGAAGAAAACCTCTTGGCCCAGACACAGCTGCTGTATGCTGATAAAACCAGAAAGGAGAATGAAGATCAAATGAAGAAGAAAAAAGCAGCCTGGCTTGCCCTGGCAACAGGCAAGCTGTGAACCAATCAAACTATAGGCTCTGTGTATGTGTGCAGAACTTGAATATACCAGCTGTTCTCCAACATTATACTGCAATTTCACAATCTTTAGTTTATTTTAAAATGGCAGCTATTTTTCATTTGTCATGAAAAGCATGTTGGCTTTATCGCAGGTAAGGTACAGTTAAGCTGGACTGTTTTGTTTGGTACAATTAAGCTAGACTGTGTGTTACAGTTAAACTAGACTACAATTTATGTATGGTACAGTTAAGCTGGATTGTTCTGTTTGGTACAGTTAAACCAGACTACATTGTATGTATGGTACAGTTAAGCTGGATTGTTTTGTTTGGTACAGTTAAACTAGACTACATTGTATGTATGGTACAGTTAAGCTGGATTGTTTTGTTTGGTACAGTTAAACTAGACTACATTGTATGTATGGTACAGTTAAGCTGGATTGTTTTGTTTGGTACAGTTAAACTAGACTACATTGTATGTATGATACAGTTAAGCTGGATTGTTTTGTTTGGTACAGTTAAACTAGACTACATTGTATGTATGGTACAGTTAAGCTGGATTGTTATGTTTGGTACAGTTAAACTAGACTACATTGTATGTATGGTACAGTTAAGCTGGATTGTTATGTTTGGCACAGTTAAACTAGACTACATTGTATGTATGGTACAGTTAAGCTGGATTGTTTTGTTTGGTACAGTTAAACTAGACTACATTGTATGCATGGTACAGTTAAGCTGGATTGTTTTGTTTGGTAGTTAAACTAGACTACATTGTTTGGTACAATTAAGCTAGACTGTATTGTGTGTTACAGTTAAACTAGACTACATTGTATGTATGGTACAGTTAAACTGGATTGTTTTGTTTAGTACAGCTAAACTAGACTACATTGTATGGTACAGTTAAGCTAGACTGTATTGTATGGTAATTAAGTTAGACTGCATTGTATGTTACAATTAAGCTATACTGTATTGTATGTTGTCACAGTTAAGCTAGACTATTACATGCTCTTCAACCGACATTTGTCTGTCAACACAGTTTTGGGAAGCAAGTTTGCCTTCTCTCTTAAATCCCCACTTGCCTGGCCAGACTGCAGTCATACAGCCTATTTCCAGGACCAGCATTTGAGGTAGAGTAGGGTTGTGGTCAGCTCTGGTTTGTTGCAAGGTCTGCAAATAGTCAAACCACGATGTTCTGACTGCATTTATTTTGTTAGCCACTTATTTTGCTCACGGTACTAGTAGATTTGCCGGACTCCCTGGTGAAGGGGTTATTGACTTTCTCCGTAATCCCGTATATCCATGTAGAGTAACGCAGCTGCGCGAGATTCGGTAGCGGATCGCGTCACGTTGGTTACTTACGGGGGTATGTGAGCCTGTCACTCAGAAAGCAATGGCAAACTACTGAGCGTAATCTTGCCAAGACATCAACAGCAGCGGTAAAATGCTGGTGTTGACAGCGATGTCCTGTAAATAGGATATGCAAAAAAAAAAATAGATTTGTAAACTGGCTGATTGCACAATCACTCTGATCCATAGAACCATATTACAGGCCTTAAAAGTGACATGTCTCATACACTAAATATTTTTGTCTTTACTAAGCTGAAAATAAAAACAGCACAGAGGAAGAAAGATGGTCACATTATGTCTTCGTGAAATTTTGTATTTCTTCTTCACAGCAGTGTCTTCTGTGTGATTGCCTTTACAATGCAGTGTCTCTACTAAGCTGTGAAATAAAAAACAAAAAGGCACAGAAGAAAACTGATCACCCCATCTCATGATGTCCTTTTACAGTCAGTTTACCATTTCACATCCCTAAAGCAGTGTCTCCTGTGAGATTAACTCCACAATGAATATTTGCTGGCATACAAAGCTGGGTACAAAACCACGATAGGATAGTGGCTAGATGCTTGCCTGCTGGCCCAGCGGTCATGGGTTTGAATCCGCAGAGGCAGATCTTAAAAACTGATTGGACTTATAGGCTGGCCCAGCCAAAAAGAGGTACCAGGAAATATTTTGAGAAGTAAGGTGGCCGGCATGATTATGACCAAATTACCCATGGAGGATAGGTCATGAACATGGAGGATAGGCAGTGAAATGGTTAAGGCCTCTGGAGTGTTTATGCTCATGGCCACCGTTTGCAATTGCATTTTCCTCATGTTGGACAGGTAGTTTATGGTTCCGTCGCCCTGCTACTGAGTTGAGTGTATGGCGTGATGCTGTGAGCTGTGAATTACGTGTGAAATGCTTTTAAATCTGCCAGAGTTTGTGAAGCGGGAACTGCATGCTCAGGGCAATGGCGGCTGGCTATGTCCCAGTATTGACCGGTTTTTGTGCCTTATAAAGAAATGTATGGCTGCTGGTCTTCTGGTTGACTGCCGCTTCCTTTGATGATGAACTGTGTTTCGTGGAGGACTGTTGTCTTGGCATTTTGGAGATGGCATTAGCATTATGTATGGTGACATGTTTTTTACATCTGTCCGAGGTGTTGTGGCATGAACTGCATGCTCGGAAAATGGCATAGCTGTCTAGAAAACATCTAGAAATGGAATAACACCTAGAAATATCTGCATGCATGGTGGCTGGTTGTGACGCAGAAGTGACCGGTTTTTTGCCTTGTTTTTTTAATAACTGCCGTTTCCATCAATCATGAACTGTATTTTCGTAGAAGACTTTTGTGTTGGCATTCTGGCAATGGCATTATATACAGTGAAATGTTTTTCTTACATCTGTTCGAGGTTGTTTTGTTGTATGAACTATATTTCGGAGAAAAAATAGCATCGCTGGCTAGAAAACATCAAGAAACGGAACAACACATCTAGAAACATCGAGACTTTATAGGTGAACATCTGGTTGGGACAGTGACTGTCACTTCCATCAAGGATGAACGGTATGTTTCGTGGAGGACTTTTGTGGTGACATTCTGGTGCGCGGCATTATGCACAGTGTGCCTGAGCGGGCTGTTGTTTGTCGAGACTCCTGTCTTTTCCACTTTTCACATGGGGCCGTAAGGAACATTTTATGTGATAATCACTGGCACAGGAACGGAGCATAATGGGGATGACCTGTTGCTGTGATGTTGGAACCACGATTGGACTGAATTGAACTGAACCCATGGAGGTTTATACATATATGGGTCTAGCCACATGTGCACAATGTGCGTGTAAAAGGGTCCTGTATGTATTTACTCACAAAGGAAGAGTACAACAATGAAAGAGAAAGAGACCCAGTAAACAATGAGAAATTAGTAATATGAAACATCATTCAAGAAAAGTTAGTTTCTTACAAACACAAAATTCAGTCCCGTTGCAGGAACAAAGACAACAAATAAAAACCTTTTGACTTCTTGTAATGTATTCACTGCAGTTTAACATGTTGATTATCTTTCTGTGATTGTGATACTTCACTTTTCTGGCTAAAGATTGTTTTTATTGTTTGTTGATAAAGACAGGTTAAAACGTTTTTTTGTGTCTGTGTTTGTTGTTATACTTCATTTTTCTGGCTAAAGATTGTTTTCATTGTTAGTTAAGAAAGACATCCGTGCTTATGTGCATGTGTGTGTTTTTTGTTTTTGTCAAGCGTCCTAGTTATATTTTGTGTTCATTCAGTTTCCAGTATTAGCTGGGCAGGAGTTACCTCCTGTTTTTCAATAACACAATGAAAAAAGCATGTTTTAAAATGGCAACATACACACCTCTAAGCACATTCAAATATCTAGCCAGATTTCTTTAGTATGCTGAGGTCAAATACAAAAGGTGTAATAATAACACACAGTCTAATACACAAAAACTGCTGTTGATCAGACATGGTGCATTGTCTGGGATATAAAGAGTTCACTGGTGTGATGATTGTCTGAAAAAACATGCAATCTTATCTCTGGCAAGATATATTTTCCATAACTGATCAGACATGGTGCGTTGTTTGGGACATAAAGAGGTACTGGTGGAATGATTGTTAGAAAACAAAATGCAATCTTGTCTCTGGCAAAATATATTTTCCATAACAGTAATCTCTGCCGCTTTCACAGTTTCTGCCTTTACTTTATAGCTTGCTTGAACACCTTCTAGTGGTAGCCTAATATTGATTTCCTGTTCATATTTTAGTTATATATATATATTTTTTTTGCGCTCGCTCGCTTTGAACTCAAGCATAGTCCGCACACACTATTTATAGTCATGATGGATTGAATTTTGCTTTCCCTATTAACAGTGTTCCTCGCCATCAGGTGAACCCACTCCGACTTCAGAGGTATTATATATTCTTTTTTCCCACTATTGTTTTTAACTTTCACTGCATCATAAAATGTACTGAGCTGAAAGTATGAGGTACGGCAGCTGTACTGTGAAATCCAGCAAAAATTACTTTTTGTTCAAAGAAAACATAACATGTTACATGTGGGTTGATGCCGACATGTTACAAAAGTATTACATTAAAACCAGGTATTAAAACTGTTATTTTGTGTCCTTACTAACTACATGTTGCATAAGTATGAATGCT
The DNA here is from genome assembly GCA_963921405.1 of Cepaea hortensis. Classification (NCBI taxonomy): domain Eukaryota; kingdom Metazoa; phylum Mollusca; class Gastropoda; order Stylommatophora; family Helicidae; genus Cepaea; species Cepaea hortensis. The sequence goes on from OY992876.1 coordinate 46,995,724, forward strand.
GATAATCATATAGAAAAAAACTGTTGTTATTACAATTTTATTATTATGATACTGAGTTTCATAAATAACACTGAATGCTAAATATTAATGTAAAATAATTATTAATTCATTTTTACATATATAAAGTTGTGATCTTGAAACTTTGTTTTCTTATTTGAATTATTTGTATGTATGAACGGGTGACAGATTAATCAATAAGCATGCAGTTATTGTGGGGAAAGGCAAATACTGGCCATGTTTCAATGTGAACTCTTTGTCTTTATTATATTAGATTCACTGTTGGAGATTCAGGGGTTAAAAGCCATTAATCTTCTCTTCTCTTCTCTTGTTTTTTTTTTTTTTTTTAAGTAACAAAGTAAAGTAAAGACAATTTAATCAAATTTATAAAATGAGTAAATCAAGGGGCATTTCCAAAACCCAGATCAAACATAAACTGATCCTGCTGAGATATTTTCCTAACTGAGATCAAGTGAAAGCTGATCTTATTGGGTCATTTTCGTAAGACAAAGTGTAAGCTGATCTGTTGGGACATTTCACATACCAAAATTAAGTGAAAGCTGATCCTGTTGGAACATTTACCTAACCAAGATCAAGTGAAAGCTGGTCCTGCTATTACATTCTCCTGAGATTAAGTAAAAGCTGATCTGTTGGGTCATTTCCCTAATCAAGATCAAGTGAAAAGTGACCTGTTGTGACATTTCCCTAATAAGATCAAGTGAAAGCTGATCCTGTTGGGACATTTTCCTAACAAGATCAAGTAAAAGCTGATCCTATTGGGACATTTCCCTAATTAAGATCAAGTGAAAGTTGATCCTGCTGGGACATTTCCCTAATCAATATCATGTGAAAGCTGAACCTGTTGGGACATTTCCCTAATCAAGATCAAGTAAAAGCTGATCTTGTTGGGACATTTCCTTAACAAGATCAAGTGAAAGCTTATCCAGTTGGGATATTTCCCTAACAAGATGAACTGAAAGCTGATCTTGTTGGGACATTTCCCTAACAAAGATCAAGTAAAAGCTAACCCTGTTGGACATGTATCTAACCAAGATCAAGCGAAAGCTGATCCTGCTATGCTATTCTCTTGAGATCAAGTAAAAGCTGCTCTTTTGGGACAGTTTACAAACCAACATTAAGTAAAAGCTGATCCTGTTGGGGCATTTCCCTAACAAAGATCAAGTGAAAGCTGATCCTGTTGGGACATTTCCCAAACCAATATCAAATGAAAGCTGGTCTGTCTGTAGACTAGGTGCACATGCAGCTACTGCACTAGCACTGAAACTTCAAAGAGACAATTGTCTGCAGAAACAGGATCCTTCTCTAAATCTCTAGAAATGTATATAACATATCAAGTGACCAATGACTACGCTGGGTGATGTTGTGGTGTTCTATTATGATAATTTGGCTGTCTCCAGTGTGTGCCGTGTGGTTACACACCCGCTTCACACGCCAGTGATCCGGGGCTTCCGGATCTGGTCAGGGATATGCACTACTGACGAGCTCAAACGAGAGCGAAACTCAAGTATAGTGCCTCCATATTGACATGGATAGGCCTTGGGTTCATACCGGAATATGATCAGCGTTGCCAGTGATGGTGTGTGTTCAATATTTAAATTTTAAATCCCAAAACAACCAAATAATCAATTTGATTATTGCTCACTGGATTTAGGAGGCCTGGTGTTCCTTGCCAGTGAGAAGTCCTGATCATTTGGGTCCACATCGATTGACGGACGTCAGTCGCGGCGATTGGGCAATCTTGAGCATAGCCTACGATGGGTGACGTTGTGGTGTTCTATTATGATAATTTGGCTGTGTCCAGTGTGTGCCGCATGGTTACACACCCGCTTCACATGCCAGTGATCCGGGGCTTCCGGATCTGGTCAGGGATATGTACTACTGACGAGCTCAATCGAGAGCGAAACTCAAGTATAGTGCCTCCATATTGACATGGATAGGCCTTGGGTTCATACCGGAATATGATCAGCGTTGCCAGTGGTGGCGTGTGCTCAATATTTAAATATCAAAAGCATCAAGCAAAACATGCTATGAGGCCATATAAAAATATAATCAATGGTCAAAACACACATCAGCGGTATAATTTTATTAATGAAAACAATGCAATGACTAATGTTGATCTTGAAGAGAAAGTCTTATCTAACAAATAAAAATACAAAAAAAAGCCACAGAGACCAATGATAAGGACAGGCAACACTCACAAATAGAAAAAAAGTACACAGAAAACATTCTTATCTGTACAAAATGGACATGTTAAACTAAATCAAGCGTCCAGCACATAAATGCATCTCACTTAATGACCAAATTAAGCAGACATAATTCAGAAGAATGCATGGTGCCACCAAGGCCCACAAGGGAAGCCAAGAACAGTTACATTATAACCTACCATGCATATTATAAGGGCCAACTAAGGATGGCTGTCATGAAACGATGCAGAAAACCAGTGGAAAAAACCAACCAATCATGAATAAGTCTACAAAGAGCTTGTTGTGAGTTGGTTGAGGGCCTATGCTCCATTGGGAGATGAAAGGAAATTAAGAACATTTTATATATTAGTCATGCAGCCAATGATATCAGCAGCAGGCATACTCTACAAATTATAAATACTGAATGGATGAAAGTATAGTTACACAGCCTGGACATAAAAGTATTTCAATTGTGGGGCATGGGCAAACAATAATACACACGGGAGCATACTGTTTAACTTTTAGAAACATTTCTTTCTTGCTGGTAGCTAATTATGCTTGGAAAATACAAAACAACATATAATTTATTAAAATACAAGACATCATTTTCTTCCATCTTTGATCACGAATGTGGGATATGCTCTTAACCAACTAATATCAAATCCTTCTATTCTTTGTTGTCTTTTGTAGTTCCTTTCATGTTTTTCTGATGTTACTCATCTCTGTCTTAATTTCTTTTCTCCATATGTTCCTTTTGTTCATTTTGTATGTTTTCTTTTAGCCTTGTGGATACCAGGTTACGATATTAGTTTGTTTTCCCAATGTGTTCACTATACAGCGATGTTTGTTTATCTCTCACCTTCTAATGGACTTAAAATGTGACTAGTTCTTTCCATGCGCTTCACATTGAAAATTCTGCCATACCATTTTGGTCCTTCTATTCTGCTCCAAAATCATCAACAATTTGGACTGTTTACAACATGTCAGACACAGAGTGACATTCTGCAGAGAACCAACTATATGAGGATTCTGTGCAGGTAACTTTTAATAAATGTTTGTAAATTTATTAGCAATTATCTATGCGTATTCAACATTTCTGCACAGAATGAAAACACAAATCTTGACTAATAAAAATAGCACACGATACAGAGACTTTTGAAATGAGAATCTTCATAAGACGGGTGAGTGTTTTGGATGGATAAAAACAAACACAATGAATAAATAAGGAAGTTCTAGAACTCAATATAAATTAAAAAGTTGCTACTGAAGGAAATAAAAATAAGACATGGTACTTCAGTCACATCAAAGGACATAACAATCTATTGAAAACCATAATGGAGGGGAAAGCTGCAGGCCAGGGAGATAGCATTAAGGATGCAAACTGACAGACAACATGGCTAGTAGAAAGGACAGTGAATGCCCAAGACAGAAACTGCTGGAGATCCATTACCACCAGCTTTCACCAAGAGACCATAGGATGGTCAATGAACAAATGTATTCTGCTAGCGAAAGGGAACCACGGTGAAGCAAACATCATCTGTGCTGGTGGTGATGATAATAATACCAAAAGAAAATTACAACATTCCCTACTAATACATTCTTCTTGCAATATTAATTATTGTGTGGCATTTCTGTTGCAATCACCTGTGTATTAATTTGCAGGGCCAATAAGGAAAGCAAAGAACAGTAACATTGTAACCTGCCATGCATGTTGCAAGAGATGGCTAAGAAGGATGGCTATGTGACTGGCTACCTCATTATGTAGAAAACCTTAGCTGCAAAATAAAACCAATCATGAACATGTCTACAAAGAGCCTGACTTGAGTTGGTTGAAGGAGATGAAAGGCAGCCAAAGAAGAAGATTCCTGATGCAAACTGTTGCAGACAATGAGGAAACACAATTAAATGTACATATACAACTGAGCATTGACAGTGCTGACATGTCCATGTTTAATTAGTTCAGCAAACATGATCTATGATATAATTTGTTGTTCTTCTATATGAATAGAAAAGATGGCCAATGAGCAACAAAATGGCTCAGAAACTGGAGGCAGCAGAGATGGAGTTTCTTTTTTCAGAAGAATGTTGACAATACCGTGGATAGAGTAGAAAATCATTTGATGTGGTAATGGGAGCTGTAAGCATTACAAGATCACTCATCATCACCATAAGGAATGGCAAATGAAATTTATGTGGTACTTGAACAGAAGAACTGTAATAGAGAAAATTAGTCTCATGTGGGAAAAATTCACAGCAGTGAAAGAAAAAGAAAGATGTGTGTAGAAAGATTAAATAGCTGAGCAATAAATAATAATAGAAGCAACACGAACTTCATCAAAATATCCAATTTTTAAATATTTTTTTTGGCGTTCGCTCGCTTTGAACTCAAGCACAGTCACTGTGCTACTACTAAAGTCATGACTGCCAATGTCTGCTCCAGACGAGGCACCTGAAGAAGAAGAATTCGCTGTATCTATTACAAAGTGAATAGTCTGTTTTCACAATGTGTTATCAACAAAATGTAATTCTTTAGAATTGAAGAATTTCCCCCATATGGGGGGGGGGGGGGGGGGGTTGAGACACACATGATCACTAACAGGCAAAATGTACTAGTCACTGCAACTCCCTATAATTAGTAACTATCGTTAAATTCAGATCGTAGATGCTGTTCTCGACGTTGATCTCTTTTTTCTTTAGCTTTGTTTGCATAACGTGCCGCCTTCCTAGCTGAAATTGTTCTCACTGGTAATTCACCATGATGTTCAACAGCAGACTTATCATTTGCATTAAAATGTGTAATCCTGGCTTTTTTCTGTGCACACTTATCAACTCCCAGACCTCTTCTGTCGAGTTTTAAAATGGTTTTCACCGGATATTTAGGACCATCACCATGTGGACCTAATCCTTTGTCAACTTGCCATCCCATTTTCAACAGCATATCAAAACCTTTATTTGTTTCTGGTAGAAGATATGATGGATGTTTTGACTTGTGTCCACTGTTGAATAAATGCACAGTTGATGTCTCATGTGATTTTTCACAAAGTGAGACTTCACATTTACAAACCTTACAGAAATATGTACCCGAAGATTTGTCTTCCACAACTTTATCATGGACAGAATGTGGCCCAGGTACAACACCATGAGTTGTGATACTGGGAAGCCTTTCACATCTATTGTGTGTATCACAGCGTGAATAACCTGTGATTGTTGCAACAATATGTTCATGTCCACTCAACCTGGCTAATGAAACAGCCGTATGTCCATCAAAACTGCGTATAGTTTGGTCAGAACCATGCTTCAACAAATATTTGACAACTTTATCATTGCCTTGTTTTGCTGCGACCATTAGTGGGGTCCATCCAAAGTAGTCCTGACAATTCACGTCACTTCCTTTCTCAAGGAGCACTGAAACCTGCTCTAATTCGTTCATCTGAGCAGCTTGCAGGAGCTTGAAAGTCTGACTGTGTGGGTGAAATGAGACTTGTCCTGAAGGCTTGTGGTGTTTCTCAGCACGGCGATCATGTATTTTAGGGCTAACAGTTTTCTCTGTTTTTCTAGCTCCAGTTGTCTTATCACAATTAGAGGTTGTTTTTAATGATGATGATTTTGTCTCTGATGAGGAAGAATGAAATTTGTGTTTTGTTTTCTTTTCCACTTCATTAATCACAGGGTCTGAAAATGTAACTTTACTGTTTAATATTGTATCATTCCTCACAAGTGATTCATAAAAATGTTTAATATCCTCTCCACATTCACCAATTTCAGGTTTGCACATTGTTTTAGACTTTTGTTGAATTTCATGTTCCTTTTCTGACAGCTGTGGTACAAACTGGATGAGGTTGCAGAATGAAGGATCTTCAGCAGCCATACTTCATGTACTTACTCGTACCTATGTTGAATCTGAAAAGTAAAGAATAAATGACTTTATAAGCAGCCAAAAATATCATTGCTTATGAAATATATCAAGAGCCATTCTTGTCTAGTACAAGTCCTCACACCCAGACTCAACTTCTAACCCTGCACGTGATCTTCACTGATTCCATAACCTACCTGATACCCCATTCCCAAGGTGCACCCAACAATGTATTCAGACTCCAGTTCTAACCATGTGCACACCCTCGCACCATTCCTAGAACTCTACACCCATGCTCACCCAGCACATAGTCACTTGTATTCTCCCACCCCAATGCTTATTCCACCTGTATGGCTTAGGCATACTTCCAATCATGGTAGAGGCTAAGGCAGTGAAATTATACGGACTGCTTGCATTCTTTCAACCTACCGCTCATTGACTGCTGACATTCATTCTCCATTAACACCTAATCTCACCACTCTGCTCGCACCTTTGTCTTGGATCTCCCCCACATGACGTGATCCCTGGATGTAAATATGATTAACGTAAACAAACACCGACCTAGAGGACTGTCGCCACTATGACATGATCCTTGGATGTAGACGTGATTAAAGTAAACAAACACCAACCCAGAGGACTGTCGCCAACATGATGTGATCCAGTAGGTCAGCGTGGCTGAATGGATAAGAACACATGTTCTTAAAACATCTGGTGTGCTAATGCCGACATAAAGGGTTCAACCCCTACACTGGACAGCTGGACTAAAATGTTGAACTATCGTCCTTGATTTGGGGATGTAAATTACAAGTACCTCTGAAGTTGGAGTGAGTTGGTCTGATGGCGAGGAACATTGTTAATAGGGAAAGCTAATACACACGCAAAATTCAGTCCAGCACTAACAGAATTAGTGTGTATGGACTACGCTTGAGTTAAAAGTGAGTGAGCGCCCAAAAAGAAATACGTGATCCCTGTAGGTAGAAGTGATTAAAGTAAACAAACACCAACGATGAGGAATGCCACCAACATGACATTATTTCTGGATGAAGAAGTGATTAAAGTAAACAAACACCAACCCTCAAGACTGTAGCTACCATGACATTATCCCTTGATGTAGAAGTTATAAAAGTAAACAAACACCAACCCTGCAGACTGTTGCCAACATGACGTGATCCCTGGATGTAGAAGTAATTAAAGTAAACAAACACCAACCCTACAGACTGTCGCCAACATGACGTGATCCCTTGATGTAGAAGTAATTAAAGTAAATAAACACCAACCCTGCAGACTGTCGCCAACATGACGTGATCCCTGGATGTAGACTAGAAGTAATTATTAATTAAAATTAAAGTAAACAAACACCAACCCTGCAGACTGTCGCCAACATGACGTGATCCCTGGATGTCGAAGTGATTAAAGTAAACAAACACCAAACCGAGGCCTGTCGCCACCATGACGTGATCCCTGGATGTAGAAGTAATTAAAGTAAACAAACACCAACCCCGAAGACTGTCGCCACCATGACGTGAGTACTGCCACTTTCACTTTTGCCCGCTCGGAGCTACAGTCAGTTATAGTTTTGAACAATCTTGTATTCGTATTTTAAGTTTTAAACTGCAGTATTTTACAATAGTATGTATACATTAGAATCTGCATTAACAAAGGTTTCAACAAAAATGTCTGTTATTAAAGTTATAATTAGGAATGTCCTGGGTGTATGAACCTCGGATACTACGACGAGGCTGTGAAAGAGCAGGTGTGCAAATCTGTGTAGGAGGACCAGAGGCTGGTCTGTCAGGAATACATCAGCTGACGAGGAAGAAAACAATGCACTCACCTTCTACCTGTGCATTATTATATGTTCATTACCTTAGCCTTACGTAATTACATTTGTCATTTTAGAATCCGTTCAGGATGGACTGCTAGTTGGCCATTATACGAATGTTCTGAGGATGATTTGTTAAAAAAAAAAATAAAGCTGAGGTATTCTGATTCATCAATCTCAGTGACTGTCAGAGTCTCCTCATTTCGTCATTGTTTGCATGCATCCTACCTGTCTATCTTAATATAACTTACTATATTAAGTATATTATAATATTATATTCATGATGTCGATTATCACGGGCAATGTTTCTCATTGTATCCTTTATTCATATATGATCATCACGTATCCAGTTGATATGTTATCAGTTCATAATAATTCACATCGACTGCACTTAATACAAATTATGTTTATTAAAGTTTCAATAAAAATAAAAAGCATTTTCAAATAAAATGAGGTGACTAAATTAAATGCAGAGCGATATCGCATTCAAGTCTGTTTGAATTTTAAGTGATGATATATTTCAAGTATTATTTGTGAATGAACTACAAGTGACATATCAGTCAAAGAGATATAGAGCAGAAAAAAAAGCTAATTAGAAAAACTTATTCCACAATAAACCCAGCCTTTATAGTTAGTATAGCCAGAGTCAAAATATGGGATACACATTGAGAAAACCTGTGAATTGTATGACTAGAAAGTATATTATCAGGATCCAGCATGAAAAGAAATAGAGGAAGACCTAAAATAAACCACTAAAAAGAAAAAAAATATAGACAGATTAAAAATACAAGGAGAACATGGACGGAGGTATAGGAAATGGCAAAAATAAAAATAAGAGAGGTTGGTGTGAATTAGTTGAGAATTTATGCTTTATTAAACAATAAAAGGCAGATAAAGAAGAGGAAATTGTGCCATGCACAATAAAAAAAAATTGTGTTGCTTATCCCTTACAGGATGTTGCAGTCAACACCAGCATTTTCAGCTGCTGTTGATGTACTAGGCAAGTGTTACGTTCAGTAGTTTGCCATTGCTTTCTGAACGACCGGCCCCTATACCTTTTTTCGAAAAAACCAGCATCGCTGTGTTTCGAACCCGGGTATACGGGCTCACAAACCGCGTTCGCAAGCCCTCAGCCATGCACAATAGTTTCCCTAAAAACAGATGGCGAACAACAGGACATTGTAATGAAGAAATGCAAGACAACTCAGTTATCAGAAGGCAGCTTTTAGGGCATATGATGATCTGACCAGCACAGCCATTGGAGGTTCTTAGTAGTTCTTTAATCATGAAGGTTATATTGTTTTTCTTGTGATTCATTTGAGGTGTCTGTATTAGAACTTTTGAAAAAATGTTTCTGTACCAGTTTTCATGATACAAACAAACATATGTAAGGTCTTGAGCAGACACTGGTGATCGTGACTTGCCAATCTTCTCTGCCATCTGAAAATTTAATTTTTCTCTTTTTTTTTAGCCTCAAGCATAGTCCATATGCTACTAATTATAGTGCACTGGACTGATTTTTTTGGCGTGCCAATTAGCTTTCCTTATTCCCTATTATCAGTGTCCCTTACAATCAGGTGAACCCGCTCCAACTTCTGAGGTTCTTATCCATTCAGCCAAGCTGACCTGATATTTTGATGAAATTAATGTTGGTTTTTTATTATTTATACCAAAAGGGGAAGTAAAGATAATAACACCGTAAACCTCCTGCGCATGTTTTAAAAGGTGACTAAAAATGGTTGGTGTTTGATTGGCTATCTCATACCGCAGAAGTCAGCCAGTATCCAACTAATCATGAACTGATCTCAGTTGAGCTCGGCGTGTGTGGTTGTGGGACTGTACTACTTTTAAGGGAAAAGAAGTAGTAAAAGATGTTATTACTTGCCCAGCTGTTTAAGCTGTCTAAAACATCTGTCTCTGTCTTACTCTGCCTCACTTGTTTAGTCTCATTTTATCTTATCTTGTTCCTCTTGTACCTTACTGTGTTGAGGTGAAGCATAAACAGCGGGAAAGTGCCCTTTATGGCTTCATATATCGATTCCCTCTGTCCACCATTTGCATGGTTGGCCTCTTTTTCTTATTCCATTTTGTGGTATACTGTTAGTTGGTAGCCTAGTCATATGGCTGAACCATTTAACTTGCTATTTTCTAGTATTTTTTCCACATAAGTCCCATTTTGACAAATCTGCCTCAATGGAGATTATCACCAGGCCGACAGATAAGCGTGCTGACCAATATCCCACCATGGCTTCTTCATATTGCTACTAATAAAAATAATGACATCTCCCAATTAACGTGCATTATCCAGATTTCAGTGTACCAAAGAGTGTCTATGGTCAGACGATGATTGAACATCAGTTTATAAAGACACCTATTTTGTAATTTACTGTCTCAGTTTATATGTAGCATTTAAATATACATACATTTTGGTTTCATCTAAAAGGTATATGTGCTTTGAACACTACTAAGGGGGACTTAAACCTAACTTGAATTACAGAATCAGTAACAGTTTGTACAAGAATTATTTGTACAAAGTATAACTTCAGAAATGTTTCAAGCTTTATGTGTTCACATCAGCATTGACAGATTATCACTCAAAGTGTTGTCAATGACTAACAACAGTAGCCCACATGCTGCTGGATTTCAGTAACAACAAAATAATAACTATGTGTAACAGTCTGTGTGTGTTTGTTCAGCCAACTATTAGATATTAACCATGGAGTGCCTATTGGTTTATAAAAGCATAGGGCTCGCACCATATTCCCAATATCCTCAAGGCATGGAAAATGCTCCTTTACTTACTTTACGTGCTTACTATTTGATATTTCTGTTATCTTTCACATCTATAAACATATCTTGTGCAGACTTCAATAATTCAGATCTCACATATTAACTATTTCTGCATTTTATATTAATACCCTTCGCATAACAATTTATAAAGTGTAGGAATGCATGTGTTTGTTATTATTTTGCTGTTCTTTTTGTTTACAGATACAAGATGAAGTTATTTCCTTTCTGTTTGGTAATTAAGAGCTACCTTTGAGAAATATATTTGGCTTCATTAAACAATTTAAAGGTTGTACAGAAGTTTAAGCAAACAAAGTAGCAATAACTTCAAGTGCTGCAGAATTGTTGTTTGTCACACATGGGAATTGGCTGCTGTTTGTCACATAGGGGAATTGGCTGTTGTTTTTCAGACATGGCAATTGTATTTCCGTCTGCTTTCGCTTTCCATGCTGAGGTATAAAAGCCACTTACCCAAACAGTCATCATACAGTGTAGATTTACTTCCCTATATCATGTGTAACAATTTATTTCATCGTTACATTCACACATATCAAATATAGGAGACACACAGTAATTATTTAATGATTTGTTTTCTGCTGTACTTAATTTGTTATTCCGAACTTATGCCACTTTCAGGAGCTATATTCAGCAACATTGTTTGGTGACTACATGTGGTCAGTCTGGGTAGCTAGAAAATGGAGAAAAATTACATAAATCCTTTAGTGGCTAGAGACTCACAGCCACAGGTAAGTGTTTAGTTAAGCTTTCCTGTGATGTTTATATGTGGGTGTAATTTTAATTTTTTTTTTATATATATTCATGAAAGTAAATTCTATTTTGAAACACAGCGTATATGCTCAGCAACCAAATTTTAGGTAATATGTATGGACAGCCGAGTGATTGAGTGAGATGGCAAACCATGACCGCCCACGCTTATCAGCATGGCACATGATGGATGGATGGATGGGTTACAGAGAAAAAAAAAAGGCATTCTTGTTATATTGTTATCAGATTTTTCTCAGAATGTGTCCAATGCAGCACACAAATCTTTTCCTCACCTCTTGATTTTCTGGAATCTGCCTGGTTCTTTCTCTGCAATAGTGATTCTGTGATACTATTTTGGTCCTTCCATTTTGTGGTCGCAACAGTTAATGAATAATATAAACCATAGTGCAGTGGTTCTCAACCGATGTTCTAGGGGGGGAATTAAGATTATTTCAAGATCGCGTTAACACAAGAACCGATTACTTGATATTGTTTTTCCCTTCATACTGTACGGTTCTGTACGTCTCACCTTTCTAAAATTCTTTTATAAAGTAAGTAGACCCACAAATCACATTTTATGTGGACGTCTAGACTTGTTTTAGTATGTGCTTTTAAATTTAGCTTCCATTATTACGTATACTGTGTATGGGCGGGGCGGGATTTTTAGGTAGGAAATACGAAATGGGGGAATGATGTTCTGAAAATATGGTGAAGGGGGGTACGGGCCAATTTTTAGGTAGGAAACACGAAGGGGGGGGGGGGTGACATTCTGAAATATGATGAAGGGGGGGCACGGGCCAAAAAAGGTTGAGAACCACTGCCATAGTAGTTGTGGCCTTATTGCAGACGTGAAAGTTCAACATTATAAATTATGGTAATTGTAGCCATCAAAGTGAATGGAGCCAGTCTGCAGCAAGCAGATGTATTTAATTATTTGGGTACTTTAATAACAGTAGACAGGCAGGTCAGCATGGTCGAATGGGTAAGAACGTGTGTTCTTAAACATCTGTTGTGCTGACGCTGAGGTAAGTGGTTCAACCCCTACACTAGACAGCTGTTGACCTGTCATCCTTGACTTGGGGATGTAAATTACAAGTACCTCTGAGGTCGGAGTGGGTTCGCCTGATGGCGAGGGACACTATTAAAAGGGAAATTTAATACACATGCAAAATTCAGTCCATTACTACTATAAATAATGTGCATGGACTACGCTTGAGTTAAAAGTGAGCGAGCGCCAAAAAAAAAAAATACGTGATCCCTGGATTCTACATCAACACCAACCCTGAGGAATGTCGCCAACATGACGTGATCCCTGGATGAAGAAGTGATTAAAGTAAACAAATGCCAACCCCGAAGACTGTCGCCAACATGACATGATCCCTAGATGTAGAAGTTATTAAAGTAAACAAACAACAAACCCGAGGACTGTCACCAACTTGACGTGATCACTAGATGTAGAAGTTATTAAAGTAAACAAACAACAAACCCGAGGACTGTCGCCAACATGACATGATCCCTAGATGTAGAAGTTATTAAAGTAAACAAACAACAAACCCGAGGACTGTCACCAACATGAGTGAGCGCAACAACAACAAAAACAAAACAGTAATAGTAGACAGAAGAGTAGTAAGGAAGTTAAATGTAAAATGACCCATGCATAAGCAGCATTCCACAAGATGAAGATATTATCTGCAATTTATCTTTGTCAATCGAAGTGAGGAAAAGAGATCTTAAGAGCTATATAGAGCCAATCTTAATGTACAGAAGTGAATCACAAACATCTAGCAGACAAGTATAGACCTGAATGCTTGGAGGAATAGATGGCCTTTTAGCGAACAACAAATGCAGACTTCATCCAACTGTGCTCATGACATTATCAGTGTAACACCCTAACGATTACACAAACGCTCCCGCTATCCAACTGAAAGCACACCATATTTATTTCTTCTTTAAGACTTAAGATGAACTGTGACTTTATATTTGGTGGCTTCATGTTGAATTCAGGTGAGAAAGGTTGTGCCCCAGACATGGACCATTCCAACACTATTTGCCTCATTACAAACTGACCAAATCCCTCAATTTCTAACATTCCTCTGGTCTTTCTTCTGTAGGTATTTCTTTGCACATTATCTGTTCATTTCAAAATTTGGTTTGTTTGAATTGTTACATGAGAGGCAATGATTAGCTATGACACTCCTTTATATCTTCTGATTCTTTAACACTTCTTTCTGTCTTCTGATCCTTTAACTCTTCTTTCTGTCTTCTGATCATTTAAATAACTTCCTTATTACATCTTTCATTTGTTGTTATTAAAGTACCCAAATAATATTAACATTCCTTAAGGATCCTTTTTACATGCATTGAGGCGCATTGGGCATGTGGTACTAGCCCCATATTTTATAGACCAATCAGCACTGAAGAGTGATTTGGTTAATAGAATAATGGCCACATTTACTTTCCAAGATATCTCCTGGTACAGGGTGTATTTTTAATGACTGTGCAGTGTTTGAAAATATTGCCAGTCCAATTTTTGTATTTACCTATTATGTCGCATGAACTTTACAGAGGGTGAATACAAAACTTGGACCGGCAATATTTTCAAACACTGCATTAAAAATACACCCTATACTTAGTTTAGGCCAGTCTCTCTGGCTGAGGGGTTACACGACTTTCTCCGTAATCCCATTTATCCACGCAGGGTAACGCAGCGCGCGAGAATTGGAAGCGGTTCTACCCGCGCTGGTGACATGCAGGATAACTGAGCCGGCCGCCCAGAAAGCAATGGCAAACTACTGAGTGTAATCTTGCCAAGAAATCAACAATCAGCTGAAAGATGCTGATGTTGAAAGCGATGTCCTGTAAAAGGATATGCAAATTTAAAAAAAAAAAACTTAGTTTAGGCTGGGTCTACCTAGGAGCACAGGTCAGTTCTAAAAATCACCTCAATGTGCATTCAAACCCATGACCACCGAACTGGCAGGCAAACATTCTAGTCATTGTGCTATTGCGGCTCCCATTACTAACATTGTATTGATTTAAAGTAAATAAGTAGGGATGACTGGACGTGAATAGTTTGAATGAATTAATTTGTCATTTCTTTTCCTCAGCGTGAGAATCTGACATTTGACGTTGAGACTGACAAACTGTCACCTGAAGTTGCTGAGCTTGCACAGTCCATTAAAAAGGTATATATCCCTTGATCTTTTAACATCTTTTTCTTGAATGTCATTCTCAGTATTAAAGTTTTTGGATCAAGCTGGCTTTATTGAGGGCAGGAGTTTATAGTTAAATTACAAATGTTGTGATGGAAAAGAACATATGTCTGTATTGGCTAATAGCTACTTTTTAAAAGATTAATCTTTTGCTAAGTTTAAAAAAAAGTTAGTTGCATATCATTTACAGGACATTGCCGTCAACACCAGCATTTTTTGCTGTTGTGCACTTGGCATGATTAGGCTCAGTAGTTTGTCTTTGCTTTCTGAACGACCGGCACCATACCATGGATCCAATGCAACATGGTCTGCTACCAAATCACGTGCAGCTATGTTTCGAACGAGGGTATGTGGGGGTCATGAACTGCGTCCGTAACCCCATTGCCACGAAGCCAGCTTTTCATAAGTACTGTGACAAATAATAATTATACATGTTTGGAAAAAAAATGTATTAAGGTATTTTTTGAGGTTCTTATTTCTATTGCTAAGACATAATAACGTTGCTTGTCCTTTGCAGAATGTTGCAGTCACCCCGCAGCCTGTATTGGCTGTTTCTGATTTACTAGGACATTTCTTGTTCAGTAGTTTTCCATTGTATTTTGAATGAGAAGTCAACATTTACATCCAGCTGACTGACATGTGGAACAAACACACTATGCCGTCATCAGCAGAGAAAGCACATTGTCAAGATAAAACACAAATACACAACAAGAAAACTATGGTTATGGCATTTGTTTAATTGTTGAAGTTTATGGAAGGATTAAAGAAGGGCTGAGGGTTGAAGTCTGTTTGCCCTAGAGCAGTTGGCATGCATTGTACAGGCTAATTTGTATTACCCATATGTCCTTCTTGTGTCACTTTCAACATGCTTTTGTGTTATTAGTCATTGTGATAGGCGTGCCGTCTTCTCTGATTGGCCAGATGTGCCAGATTGGTCTATAAAAAATATGGGAGATGTGTACCAGATACCTATTATGCCTTATGTCATTGACAAGGATCCTTTACTTATTTTAAAGAAGATATGCAAAATGTTAAGATTGATGGCATAGAAATATATGTGATAGCTTTAATAGCTTAAGAAATGTTTGTCAATGTGTCCATAACAATGTACATGTTTAGTCTATTTGAAAATATATCTTCTGCACTTAATTGTTTTCTAGCTGTCCGAAACTCTGCTGTTTCACTGGAAAAACTTCCCCATCATCTTGCCTGATTCTATCACAGAAAAGAGGGCAAATGCAACCATCAGTGATGGTGAAGAGTACACGGTAAGTTTTGCTTTAGCATTTTATTTACTTTGCAGAGCTAACAGTTTGTGTGTTATTAGTAATGTCACAAGTGTTGTAGTTATTGTTCATAGAATTTGTCAAGCAGATTAATTTTCATATCTTTGATTGTGCTGTAGAGTTAGTTATATTTACCCAAGGAAAGATAAGTGTATTCTCATGGAAGGGGCAGCAATGACAGATAAAGTCAAAGTTTTCAGCAGAAAGTTACAGTCAATTCATTAATGGAAGTTCTTTGTACGATTACTGAGTACTGACTACAAAAGCTCAGAGAAAAATGTGACGGACACAGTGAAGGAAAAAATTAGAAACAGGTCCTAGAGAAGCTGGGAATTTTTAACAAAAGAGAGTTGATGAAAGACATAAAAGAGACAAGAGAAATATTTCGGCCACATTAAAAGATATAGTTAGTTGCATATCCTTTACAGGACATAGCAGTTGACTTCAACATGTTTTTGTTTATAATTCTTGGGTAAGTTTACTTTCAGTAGTTTGCCATTGCTTTCTGAATGACCAGCACTCACACCATTGTCTCAAAACCAACGCAAGACGGTCTGCTCCCAAATAACCCGCAGCTGTGTTTCAACCGTGAAATGTGGGATTATGAATTGCTTCCATAACCCCTTCACCACAGAGCTGGCTAAAGACATAACACTCTTTAAAACCAAGGTAGATGAGCAAGAGAAAGGCAAATTACACATGTGAAAACATTAGAGATAGATAAACAGCAGTTTGTCAGAAGTGTATAACTAGGATGCAGAAAAATCACATAACATGATCTATTTATCTGAGGGGAAAAATTTATGGTGGCAGGCAAAACCTATGACAGACTGCCAGATTTATTAGAATAATAGATATGATTTTTTTTTTATAGAAAGAAAGAAAAAAAGAGAGGGGGGATGTTTAAAAGTATTTCATTGCACTGAGTTTTATCCCATCTAGCTCAGTCTCTCTCCACAGATTGGTCAACTGCCTGTTGAAAGCATTGCATAGACCACAAATTATGTAGTTCTGGCGACAACCCCCAGGGGTTAAAAACATATTGCATTAGACCAAATATAGTCTGAAATTGAATCCATAACCTTCTAAACATAAAGCAGATGGCTTGACCACTGTGCCACGAAGACTCCCGATGAAGAAGAAGACAACATATGATCTCATAGGCTACTTGAAAAGCCATATAGAAATTACGTTTCTGTAAATCTGTGTCCATCATTTCTTTGTTTTTGGTGCTATTTATATGAAGTAAGCTTTGGATCTGTAATCCATACAGGGAGTTGTCCAGTTTAAAGACCTGTTTGTGACTCCAGTCTTTGATGAACTTGAGGCTGTGGCTACAGATGAAAGTGGCAAACTTAAGAAGCTTAATGAGGCTCAGTTCACAATGATCAGGAAATCAGGGTAAACGAGAGTTTGTGCTTTAGATAATGATTTCACAAATACAAGAAGGATATTTTAGGTATTTGTCAATGTGTTTTACCGAATAAGAAATGATGTTATCAGACAGATAGTGGGATCAACACCATGTGTCATATATTGAACAGCAGAAGATCAAATGGTTCGGCCATCTCATTAGACTGTAACACCAAACTACAGCACTAGTGCTACTGCCAGTCTACTATCATACGGTAGCTCAGTCATATCTGACTTCTTCTTCTTCTTCTTTCGTTCGCTTGAAATATGTCTATATCTGCAATGTCGTCTCTTGCATGAATTGAACTGTTTTTTTCAGTTCACACAGTGGTCCATAGAGTTTATCTTCCACTGTCGTCTCTCTAGGCCAGAAGGTTTGCCTAGATATGTTATATTTTGGGCAGTCTTGGAGTATGTGCTCTGCTGTCTGCGACGCCAATCCACATGTGCACATGGCTGTTTCACCAATCTTGAATTTTGTATACATGTGGTTGCGTAATCTATTGTGTCCTGTTCTGAGGCGCAGAATAATGACTTGTTCTGGTCTGTCCATAATGTGGTAGTCATCTTGAGCAGGTTTTGGTGGCTTTCTGACTGATTTGATCATTCTTTTCTTTTGGTGGTATGTAACGGGCACATCAGGCTGTTCCTCTTTGGCTCCTTCCTTAGCCAATTGATCAGCTCTGTCGTTTCCGGGTACTCCACAGTGGGATGGTATCCACTGTATGGTGACTTTATGCTGACTGCTAAGTTCAGAAAGTAGTGTCCTTAGTACTGGCAATTTCCCAGAGAGGAGCGCCTCGAGTACTGATTTTGCATCTGTTAGTAGCACCACAGGTTGTGTACCATTGCTGTTATTTAGTAATTTCTCTGTTGCTATCTTGATTGCCTCAATTTCGGCATCATAGTTATGGCAGTACTTTCCTGTCGGTACTCTGGCTGTGTCCCTAGTATTATTTGGGTATTCTATGTACACTCCCGCTCCTCCATTTCGAACAGCATTTTGTGCTGACCCATCTGTGTAGACTCGGATCCAGAGGTCCTGTGGGTATTCTTCATCAAGGAAGCTGAGAGTGGCTGTTCTGCGCTGCACACTGTTCTGTTCTTCCTTGTCAAATATTCCTCTCACTTTTGTCTGGATTTGTAACGATAGTCTATGCTCATCTTTCCATGGAGTTCGCTCTGGAATAGTTGTTAGGGGGATACCAACTGTGGGCAGATCAGTGGTTTCTCTGCAGAGTCATTTGGCCTGGTGGATAAAACTACTTCTTTTCAACCGCCCCATAGCTAGGTTTTCAAATCTGTTCTTCATAGGGTGGCCTGGCAAGCTGAGGAACTTTTCTGCTTGTATTAGCGTTTTCGTATCTCTGCGCATACTCAGTGCCTGTGTCCTCCCCATCTTCTCCATTTCCACTATAGGGGTTGATCTCATCCCTCCTGTGGTGACTCTAAGTGCTTGATTTTGCACCTTGTCCAGCTCTTGTAGTGTGGTATTTGATGCTGAACACCACGCAGTTGACCCATATTCCAGGTGTGGTCGTATGCTCTGTTGGTAAACTTTGCTAAGTATTTTCGTACTGGCTCCCCATGTGGTTCCACTTAGCTTTCTCAGGATGGCTATTTTCCTTCTGGCTTTTGCTACTGCTTTGTTGATGTGCTTTCTCCATGTCAGCTTGCCATCAAATGTTACTCCAAGGTATGTTGGTTCTTTATCTTCTCTTAGGGGTGTTCCATTTATCTGGATGATCCCTGCCTTTTGTTTTGGAGAGAGGGTAAATAGGGTGGTGCTGCACTTGTCAGTGTTTATGCTGACACACCATCTATTTGCCCATGCAGCAAATGTATCTACAGCTCTTTGTAGCAATCTGGTGGCCACTGATGCATATTCATTTGTGCTCCATAGAACCAGGTCATCGGCGTACATTGCCGCTTTAATTCCATGCGGTAGGTGAGCAACAAGATCATTGATGAAGATTAGAAAAAGTGTGGGGGACAAGACTCCGCCCTGGGGGACACCGTGACGCAGTAGTACTTTCTTGCTCTTGAGTCCGTCTATCTGTACTCGGGCTCTTCTGTTGTGCAAGTATGCTTTCACCCATTTGTACATTCTTCCATTGACTTTGCAGTTTCTCAGTTTCTTCATCAGACCTTCTTTCCAGACTTTGTCAAAGGCTTTCTTCAGATCTATCCATGCCGCAAGCACCAGTTTCTTCTCTTGGAATGCATCCTCAATTTCTTGAGATAGGTAGGTTGTCTGATCTTCCGTAGAGTAGCACTGCCTAAAGCCAGCCTGCTGTGGCACAAGGATGTTTTTACTTTCAATGTACCACTGCAGTCTGTGATTGATGATGCGCTCCAGTGTTTTGCAGAGACAGCTGGTGAGGCTAATTGGTCTGTAGCTAGAGACAATGGAACCATCTTTCCCTGATTTTAGGAGGGGTATCATGATTGCTTCTCTCCAGGCTTGTGGAACACTGCCTAAGGTCCAGCTGTTATTGAAGATCTGCAACAGCTTTGTTTTGGCCTCTGTTCCTAGGTTCCTGATCATTTCATTGGAGATACCATCAGCTCCTGGTGACTTTCTCATTTTCAGTTTTGATATGGCTAGCTCCAGTTCGCTGATTGTGATGGGTGCCTCCAGAACCTCATGTACTATTTCCTTCTGTCCTGTATGTTGTCGTTTCTCTCGAATCTCTTGTTGTTTCTCTGGACTAATTTTGATATTGCTATCTTGTGCGAACGAGTCCGCAAAATGGTCAGCTGCTTGCTTTCTTGTTAAGATTTTTCCATCTTTATGTAGTGCAATTTTTGAGTTTCTCCCTGTGCCCTCGTCATTAAGCTGTTTTATTAGCTTCCACAATTTCCTTGTGTCTCTTTCAAAGTTCAGAGACTCCATTTTCTCCTGCCAGCTTTTCCGTCTAGCCTGCAGCTTGGCCCTTTGAAATTTGGCTTTTGCATGCTGGAATTTATTGTGGTGCTCTTGGCTGGGTGTGGCCTCGGCTTGCTTTCTACACACTTCAACATCATTATGCAACTGTTCCAGTTCACTACTCCAGTAGGGTTTATATTGTTTACGGGCTCCTCTTGGTACTGTTTCTCGCGCTGCCTGTAGTATGCATTTCCCAAACTCTTCAACTGCTTTATTTATGTCTTTCTCAGTGTTCAGGTTTCTAACCAGAATGCTGGTGCGATGCTTGTACATTGCCCAGTCTGCTTTCTTGTAGTTCCACCTCGAGAGGGTGCTGCTTTCACTTACAAGCTCATTTTCTACGTTTAGAAAGACTGGCCGATGGTCACTGCCACCAAGTTGTTTCCCAACAGTTCGTGTAATGTTCCACTCCAGGTCTGGTGAATGAAAAGCCAGGTCAGGTGTAGTTGTAGAGTGCCATGATCTCGAGTAGAAAGTATGTGGGTCGGACGGCTTGTTAATCAACATGAATCTATTCTCATCTTGCCAGTCTTCCAGTCTCTCTCCTCTCTGGTCCATGTGATCATAGCCCCAGCTCTGCGAGTGGCTGTTGAAATCGCCACACACAATCATTTTTTCTTTTAGTGGTAGAGTGTCCAGTGCCTGTGGGCGGTCACTTGGACAGTAGTAATTGATCAGATGTAGATCTGTATTACCTGTCTTAAGTTTAAGTGTCTGATACTCAGCCCCTTCCATGTAGACTTTGATTTGGGAAGCCATGATGTTATTTCTTACAAGGGTCAGTATCCCACCTTTTCGCCTGTTCTTTCGGTAACACTGGTAGCCTCTGATTTTGAAGGCTATATTTTCATTGAGGTGAGTTTCTTGCAAGCAACATATGCTTACTTTTTCTTGGTCCAAGATTTTTTCTAATTCTATTTTTTTGTTGCTGACTCCCTCCGCATTCCAGTGCATTATTTTAAGTCTTCATTTAGTATGGCCAGTCGTCCTATTCTCATGTCCCCTGGCTCCACAGGACATCTGAGAAGGACCTCCAGTAGTTGGGGTTGGACCCTTTCGAGACATAGGGCCCGGCACTGCACCTGCCTGGGGGTCCAAAGCAGGGCGAGCACCATAACGATTAGCAGTAGTCGACATATTCCATTTTGCGTGATTGCGTGGCATCCTGATTTCTGTGGTGCGCCTCTTGGCTGGTTGCCTCCGTCTTCAGCACCTTTCTTTGCTAGAGCAGACTGTGGTCTCACTCGAGTGTAGATGTGTACGCGCGCACACACCTGTCTGCGCATGCATGTACGTGCATACACATCTAGAGCATACTGGTTATTTTCCGGCGCCAGAGACTCGCCGTCGCCCCTTCTCCTGTTAGTTTAAACAGGTCCGCCGCGTGAAGGCCAGGAGTTGGACTTTTGCTGCATAGGTTATGTATTCACGAGCCATTGAGGTATTTGAGCAATGTTGGGCGCTCACCCCAACACCGCGCCTCGGCTACATACAGCAACATTTGGAACCCTCATATCTGACTAAGACCTGACACCATGTATAGGTTAGGATAGCAACAAACATGGCACGTTTTGGTTGGATAAGCATGAACAGTGATGATAACTGTTTTAATTGTTTGCCTGAAGAGGAGGATGGGTAATTTCTTGACACTTAGCCAACATTTATTTGATTTCAATGAAACAGAATAAACCATAATTTTTCCCATGTAAATTTATAATGGAACATTCACATCTGCTTCATTATTAACAATTACTTCAGATTTGCAGAAAATGGCATCCTGGTTTTTTTTTTCTGTTGGTTATTAGAACTTATGTCATTGCATTCTGAAAATCATAAGCCAGATGTCTGTCTTTGTTGCTTTCATGTATTAATTATCTATCAGTTCTTGAATCTATCAACTGTGTGGTCTTTCTCTTCTCTGCTTCCCTACTACAACCCTTTCATAATTATATTTTCCAGACATTCATTAACCTTTTACATGCCCAAATATATATTTCATTTTCTTCAGTTTTATTTTATTAGTAACCAATCTTTGTGATTTCATTGGTTTCATGAATTGTAATTTGAGAAGGATTGAGATTTGTAATCTAATATAGGAAGCAGTAAAGAAATAGTCCTGTATAGGTCTGCCTGAACACTTTTTTTTGCAAATATTTTCAACAGGGAGTTTGAAGTGCCCAGCCTGAACTTTCCAGGTCATTCACATAGATGGAGACTCAGCCAGATGTTTCAGAAAGGTTCTGATAGGACTCGAGATTCACTTCTTAAGGTGGGATTTTTTTTTTCCACGGTCTAGAAAGAACGATTTAAAGAAGAGGAAGACTGCATTTGGAAAATTGCCTATATAAGCTGATAAGTGCACATCATATTGGTTTAAAGTAGCATTCTTAAATGTTTTTGTTTTACATACTCTCTTGGATAGTGGCTGATTCTTAATATGTTTGAGATAAACAGTTTTTAAAAAACTCAACTACATGCCTATCCCTCTTTGCAGTGTGGCACAGAATATAATTTTAGACACATTACAACAGCTATAACTTTCCTCCATACTTGGGATTGAAGCCAATGCACACGTTGAAAATAAAGGCCAAAAAAAGAACACGAAGAAGCTTTTCATTAGTTTATGCAGGACACTAGGAATGGAAAACAAAATTACATTAGTTTATGCAGGACACTAGGGATGGAAAACAAAATTACATTAGTTTATGTAGGACACTAGGAATGGAAAACAAAATTACATTAGTTAATGTAGGACACTGGGAATCTTCTTCTTCTTCTTCTTCAGCGTTCCGAGCCATTGAGGTTCTTTGCTGCAAATACAATCCGTCTCCATTCGTCTCTCTGGTGGACCTTCTCTTGCCAGTCGTTGATTCCAAGTGCTTGTAGGTCTGTACATGTATTATCTCTCCACCGCCTTCTTGGTCTACCTCGGGGTCTACGGTCATTTATTTCCTGAGTGTAAGCGAGTTTTGTTTCCCTATTATCTTCCATTCTTTCTATATGCCCCAGCCATTGTAGTCTATTAGCCTTCATGATACCAGTGATTAGCGGGGACTTAAACAGATCATAAATGTCTTTGTTACTTCTTCTTTTCCACTCTCCACTTTGTGTATCCCTAATGGGTCCAAAGATGCGTCTTAAAATTTTGTTCTCAAAGGTTTGTAACAAGGCTTCGTCTCCTTTCGTTGTACTCCAGGTTTCAGAGCTATACAGCACAACTGGTCTGATCAGTGTTTTGTATATTGTGATTTTGGTGTTACGAGATAGCGCCTTTGATTTTAGTAGATGTTGTAGTGCATAGTATATCTTATTTCCAGAGTTGATTCTAGTTTGTATTTCTTCCCTTATGATGTTGGAGCAGTTGAAGATCGTACCCAGGTATTTGTATGTTTCCGTTCTTTTAATGGTCATATTATCTATTTGTATGTGGCCAGAGTTTCTAGCCATTCCGTCTCTTGAAATTACCATATATTCTGTCTTATCTTGGTTGATAACCAGCCCCATCTGTTGGGCTTTTTCCTTTAAGTGAGTCAATATTTCCAATTCTTTTGTTCACTTTGCCCTATAATATCTATATCATCTGCATAACCAAGCAGCTTGGATGTTCCTCCAATATCACATTCCTCCTTTACCTTCCTTACAACTTTCTCTAGAGCCAGATTGAAGAGTAGCGGCGATAGTGCATCACCCTGTTTCAAGCCATATGTTATTTGGAAGGGGTCTGATTTCCTGCCTTTATATGTTACTATATTATAAGTATCTTCCATGCATAGTCTGGTCATGTTAACTTCCTTGGTATTCCAAATTCCTGCATAGCATTCCATAGACTATTCCTATGAACACTATCATAAGCCTTTTTAAAATCCACAAAAATGTTATGGAGATCTCTTTTATATTCCCAATGTTTCTCGGCTATTTGTCGTAAGATAAATATCTGATCTATTGTTGATCTGTTTTGTCTAAAACCCGCCTGGTAGTCACCTAATATGTCTTCTGAATATGGTTTTAGTCTATTTAGTAATACTGCGGATAGTATCTTATAGCTTGTGGACAGTAGTGATATTCCTCTATAATTTCCACATTGGAACTTGTCTCCTTTCTTAAAGATAGGTATCAATAATGACTCTTTCCAGTCATGGGGTAATTCTTCTGTCCTCCAGATTTTTATTATTAGTTCGTATAGCTTTAGATGTAATGCATGGCCACCTGCCTTTATAAATTCAGCAGCAATTCCATTAGTCCCATTTGCCTTATTGTTTTTAAGTCGTGTGATTACATATAGGATTTCTTCAAATGTAGGTTCTTCAATTTGTGGTTCGCATGTTAGAACCTCTTCCTGTGAGAAAATGTTACTTGGAGCTTCACAATTTAGTAATTCAATAAAATATTCTTTCCATGTGTTGCACATTTCCTCATTGGTATTTATCATGTTCCCATTTTTGTCTTTTAAACCATATGTGTTTTGTTGGTGCCCTCGTTTCATTGACTTCAGTTCTTTAAAAAATTTTCTGGATTCATTTTTCTGGTGATTAGTTTCCATATCTTTGATTATATTACTCATATATTCTCGCTTCTGCTGTCTGACTATTTTTGTAGCCTCTTTACATTCATTTCTATAATGCTCTTCCTTTTGGATGTTATTGATGTCATTTAACCATACATGTCTGGCATTCTTCTTCCTAATGACTGCTTCTTCACATTTTTGATTGAACCATCTGTTCTTTCTATGCGTGGTTAACACACCGAGACATTCTTCTGCGGTAGACTGAATTGTATTCTTGATGTTCAACCAAGTTTGGTCAATGCTTTCCTCCAAAGGGTTTTGCAGAGTTTCAAGTTTACATTTTATTTCATCTGTAAATTTCTCTTTGACTGTAATGTCTTGCAGTTTTTCTCTGTTATATGTTGGGTGTAATCTTTGTAATTTAGTATAGAAAGCTCTCTTAAGTTTTATTTTAAATTTTGCTCCAACGAGGAAGTGGTCACTGTGGCACTCAGCTCCTCTATAACTTCTGACTTGCTGTATGTTTGATGCATTTCTGTTGTTAATTAAAATGTGATCTATTTGATTATAGGTTCTCTTGTCACATGATTTCCAAGTTTGTTTGTGTATATCCTTTCTTTGTAGTCTGGTACTGCTAACCTGCAGTCCTTTGGCTTCTGCCAGGTTGATGACTCTCCATCCATTATCATTTGAAGTTGTATGTAGGCTTTCCATACCGGCCACTTTTTTATTAGTTTGCTCTCTACCTATTACATTAGTTTATGTAGGACACTAGAGGAATGGAAAACAAAATTATATTAGTTTATGTGGGACACTAGGGATGGAAAACAAAATTACATTAGTTTATGTAGGACACTAGAGGAATGGAAAACAAAATTATATTAGTTTTTGTAGGACACTAGGGATGGGGAACAAAATTACATTAGTTTATGTAGGACACTAGGAATGGAAAACAAAATTACATTAGTTTATGTAGGACACTAGAGGAATGGAAAACAAAATTACATTAGTTTATGTAGGACACTAGGGATGGAAAACAAAATTACATTAGTTTATGTAGGACACTAGAGGAATGGAAAACAAAATTACATTAGTTTATGTAGGACACTAGAGGAATGGAAAACAAAATTACATTAGTTTATGTAGGACACTAGAGGAATGGAAAACAAAATTACATTAGTTTATGTAGGACACTAGAGGAATGGAAAACAAAATTACATTAGTTTATGTGGGACACTAGGAATGGAAAACAAAATTACATTAGTTTATGTAGGACACTAGGAATGGAAAACAAAATTACATTAGTTTATGTAGGACACTAGGGATGGGGAACAAAATTATATTAGTTTATGTAGGACACTAGAGGAATGGAAAACAAAATTACATTTGTTTATGTAGGACACTAGGAATGGGGAACAAAATTACATTAGTTTATGTAGGACACTAGAGGAATGGAAAACAAAATTACATTAGTTTATGTAGGACACTAGAGGAATGGAAAACAAAATTACATTAGTTTATGTAGGACACTAGAGGAATGGAAAACAAAATTACATTAGTTTATGTAGGACACTAGGAATGGGGAACAAAATTACATTAGTTTATGTAGGACACTAGAGGAATGGAAAACAAAATTACATTAGTTTATGTAGGACACTAGAGGAATGGAAAACAAAATTACATTAGTTTATGTAGGACACTAGAGGAATGGAAAACAAAATTACATTAGTTTATGTAGGACACTAGGAATGGGGAACAAAATTACATTAGTTTATGTAGGACACTAGGAATGGGGAACAAAATTACAAAAGCACATCATACTTGCCAGCGCTGTGGCTAATGGAGTTACGAATGCAATTTGTAATCTCACAAACAGCATTTGAAACACCTCTGCGGCCAGTTTGGAAGCCGATCACCTCTGTCAGCGTGTCACAAATAGGGATAGAAAGACTCGGGTTCAGACAGGCAGTGTAGTGCGATCACAGGTATGACAGAACTCTTAAGTTCGATTATCTTCATCATAGTTTATTACAAGATCTGTCATCTGGCGAATAATTGTCTCGCACAATGGTTATGATATTACATGCACATTATACACAACATCAGCTGTCTATCGTTAATAACTCAAAGATTCTAAGCTAAGTCTATCTATGTGTATCCCTCTAGAAGCTAGACCCTCTCCCGTCAATGTCCAGTGGCCGTCTGCCCTCTCGACTCTCGTCGGGTGGACACGGAGTGCTTGCCCCTTCGTGCATCTCATGGGTTTCACCCTTTCACGCTTCTGGCGGGTTCCGCCTGGGCGTACTGCATAGTTGGACGTCTGACTCATTGCTCTCGAATGTTCAAGTCGCTGCTATTCTCTCCCCTGTTACTGTGTTCCTTCTCAATCTGTATTACGTCCCTTCAATAATTAAGTGAGACCTTGACAACCTCGTGCTGGTTTTCATACAATCATATGAGTGCCGGTTGTTCAGAAATCAATGACAAACTACTGAACGTAAACATGCCTAGAAATTACAAAAGCCAAAAAATGCTGGGGTTGACTGTGAGAAACACCATGTATTGAATACATATAGAGACAGAGAATAAGGTGGTTCTGTCATCTAATGAGAATGGAGCCTGCAAAACTACCCCTGTGTGCCTGAAACTGTAGAAGAATGGATTATAGAGCATGAGAAAGACCAGGGAGCAAGAAAGATTGATATAAAAAACACCATTAAAAAGAAACTTTAACCAGTGTAAAACACCTAGCTCTGAGACATAAACTGCAGTTCTCCATAATGCCTTGTGGTAAAGTTTGCATCAGCACAGTAAACAAAAAAACTTCTTCTACTGGTTCAACAGCAGGTAGACAAGATGAGACAAGACTAGGAATAGATAGAAGTGTGTGGTTTGTACCCACAAATATGTTAAAGATGTTAAATAGTTTAATGCATAAAAAGAGCTTCATAAAAATCTGTGTTTCTTAAATGTCACCTAGTTGACTTTTAATATAACAACGTAGTCCCTACATTCTCTCTCCACAATGATCTTGTAAGATCCCTGTGGGTATAACAATATTATGTTTCCTACATTCTCTCTCCATAGTGATCTTGTAAGATCCCTGTTAGTATAACAATATCATGTTTCCTACATTCTCTATCTGTCATGATCTTACACGGTCTCTTACAAGATGTTGGTATAACAAAATCATGTTTCCTACATTCTCTCATTGACATGATCTTGTAAGATCCCTGTTAGTATAACAATATCATGTTTCCTTCATTCTCTCTGTGTCATGATCTTAAAGATCCCTGTTGGTATAACAATATCATGTTTCCTACATTCTCTCTTTGACCAGAATCTTGCAATATCCCTGTTAGTATAACAATTATGTTTCCTAAATTCTCTCGCCACCAGAATCTTGTAAGGTCTCTGTTAGTATAACAATATCATGTTACCTACATTCTCTCTTTGACATGATCTTACATTATCCTGTTAGTATAACAATATCATGTTTCCTCCTTTCTATCTTTGACATGAGCTTACATTATCCCTGTTAGTATAACAATATCATTTCCTACATTCTCTCTTTGACCAGAATCTTGCAGTATCCCTGTTAGTATAACAATTATGTTCCCTAAATTCTCTCTCCTCCAGAATCTTGTAAGATCTCTGTTAGTATAACAGTATCATGTTTTCTACATTCTTTCTCTGCCATGATCTTTTAAGATCCCTGTAAGTGTAATAATATCATGTTTTCTACATTACCTTTCCACCAAAATCTTACAAGATTCCTGTTAGTATAACAGTATCATGTTTTCTATATTCCCTTTCCACTAACATCTTTCAAGATCCCTGTAAGTATAACAATAACATGTTTTTCACATTTCTTCTCTGACCAGGATCTTGCAAGGTCCCTGTCTTTGATAACCATAGTCGCTCGTGACAGATTCTGTTCAGATTTCCTCAGTCTGGCAGAGGCAGCGCGGAGCTGGGGCAATGGACTGTGGAATCTGTTGGGTAATACAATATATGAGCAATAACACTGATGTCCAAGACATTCACTTTCACATTTCTGACAGTTTTATTTCTTCATTTTCTATTTTATTGATTGTTACGTATTTGCGGTATCTGCTTACTCTTGTTGTCCGTGTTCCAATCATTTACACATTTCTCTTCACATAACAAGTAATCTGTATACTCTGCTTGACTTTTCTCTCATGCTTACTTATAAATCTTCTCTTAAATAGTTCAGTCTCTTATAAAACATTTAGATTACTCATTTTTTGTTGTTGCCCATGTTACCAGGTCCTTGAGGGAAACAAAGAATATTAGCAATGCTACTTACTGTGCTTGAATTAAGAAGTGACTAATTAGGGTTGGGTTGGAACTGGCTTCCCCATCCTGTAGAAAATTTAGCTACATAATCCAACCAACCATAAACAAGTCTTTTAAAAAAGGAAAGAAAAGTTGCTCAACCAATAATAATAAAAGGAGTCTCTTCTAGAAGAAGTATGACACAGTGTGGAGGAAGTCATACAGAATCTGGGTCGATGGTTTAACCTCCTTTCACTTTGGAATATCTATAGAGTTACAACCTGGAATATTAGGACTGTGTATCACTTGGGAATGACAGCACAAGTGGTAAGAAAGTGACATAGTTATAAGATTAGCATTTTGAGATTAGTGCAAAACAAGATGGATGGGAGCAGACAAAATGTACCTAAACGCAGTTCAAACAGTGCTGTTCTCAAGCCATGCAGAAAAAAATGCTCCTCACTGTGAATGAGTGGCCCTAATGCTGTCTGAAGAGGCAAGGAATGCATTAATAAAGTGGTAATCAGATAGTTTTAGAATAATTACAGCAACATGTAGAGCCGCACAAAATATACAAGAAAGTAAGCATGAATGTGATACAGTGTTTTGCACCAACAAATGATAAAGGTGAATTAGTTAAGGAGAATTTTACATGATGTTTCAAAATAATCAAAGAAATGGCAATATTTAATTTGTCTAAACACCCCTATTTGTCATTTCCATTATTTGGACCACTTTTAAAAATTTATATTATTTCCAATTTATATTATTTTAAATGCTATACTGTGCTCCTTTAATCAGCTGTACACTACATTCAAGGTATGCCACATAAATATTTATCACATCAGTTTACTACACAGTTGCAGATAAGTACACAACTACTGAGTGACATTTCTTATATACACTAAATGAAAGTTAAGATCATGTATTCTCCTGTTTAACCCTTTACCAGGTAGAACGGCCATTTGCGGCCGATGCCTTTAACGGGCAGAGCGGCCGATTCCGTCCGATACTATTATACATTGTAAAAACGCGATTTCTCGGCCTTACGATACTTCCGACGGCTGCCAACGTGGCCGCCATTTGTAAGCATTGACTATGAATTTGAACGGACTTTTACAGACGTTTTTTGATAGTTTTCGGGGTTTTTATGCTTAGTTTTTCAAAATGGATTTCAGCAATTCTTCAAGTGATAGCCGAGATTTCGCTAGGTTCAATTTATGCTACATTAAAGGGCATGAAGTTGACTATTAATTGGAGCTAGATATCAGTCACAAAGCGTTACTTTGCATTAGCAGTCTGAGTCGGACTTTAAAGAAAATGATTATGATTCTGAAAATGTGTTTGTAAATTGCCGTATAGATGATGGAAAATCACAAACAACATGCTGTATTTCATAAAAATTTGTTTTCATATACGGATTACCGGCAACAATCACGTGAGTAACATATTCTGCATGCTTTTCCCTTCATTGTGTTTATTTAACTAAAATCGGTTGACTAACACCTTATTTATGATATTTTTACTAACGCAACCCGAAATTTTACCGAACCTGAAAAAAATCTTGCCTGTTCAGGGCTAAGAAACGGACAAGCGTCTGCCCTGTAAAGGGTTAATTGTAAATTTTGTATAGATCGTATGTATTTGTTTCAAATAGCTAGAAACTGTATGTAGTTATTTATATTGTGTAAACTCCACCCGTTCAAATCAATTTATCATTATCTGTATGTATTGTATGTTCCACACTTAAGTGAGGCCATGGGAGCTGCAGTAGTGTAATAGCCAGATGCTTTGCTGCCAGCCATTGTATGTGCCAGTTTGATCCACATCAGGGACAGATTCAAATTTTAAAAATTGACCTGTGCTGTCAGGTCGACCAGTCTAAAATGAGTATGAAGAAATGTCTTTGGAATAAAAGGCAGCTGGTGTATTACTACAACTTAACCCACCGAGCGTCGATTGGTCTATACAATTATAGGTCTGGCACCATAAGTCCCTTGCATCTTAAGGCGTGTCAAAGAGGCCTATAATAATGTTAGACCATATAATTCTCTTATATGGTGTGATGTATTTGTTATTTGATATCAACACATGTAGATATATTTTATGGGAATATAGCATTCTGATTCATAAGTATGTTTGTAACTAATTGAACACATGTAATTTTCTACGCAGATATTCTTATTGGCACCCCATCAACTTCATCTGGTGACCTGTGCCATAAGCTGCATGAGGAGCGCATGCGTTACCTGGTAGCAGAGTTGGACATTAAGGTAGGTCCTAGCAGTTCACAATGTAGTCATTAAACTGTGTCTGTCATATTTATGATGAGAAGTTTTGTTGTTCACAGGGAAGGGAATCAAACTGTCTCAGTTACATATACGATGTCTGTCTTCATTTTCAGTGTACCTTTGATTTTCAGAGAACAACAGTAAACTACTGAATGTTAAATTTCCTGGAACAGCCAAGGTGCTGGGTTTGATTGCAGCATCCAGTACAAAGGATTTGCAACTAAATTTGTAACCTCTGATGTAATAATGTATGTCCCTTGTCTTACTGCAGAATTAGAACCTGGGCCCCTGATGTGTGAGACTGGTGTTTGAAGCCCTTCCATAGCAACCTTACTTCCTTGCAATTCCCTTACCTCCTTGCAATTCCCTTAACTACTTGAAATACTGTTTTAGATTGTAATGGTAATATTTGTCTTTTTCTGTCCAGCCCAGCCTAAAGAGAGAGTTGAACACATACTGTGAGTATGTGAAGACACAGTGTCGTGGGTCTCCAGGGAGTAAACATAAAGTAAGTTACTGAATACTAGAAGAGTGCTGACATTCAGTGTTCCTATATTCTTGTAGATTGACAATTGTATTGCTGTTAAGTCTGAGTAATGCCTGTATGTTACCAGGGCCCTTAAGAGAAGCAACGAATAGTAACACTGTAACATATCATGCATGTCACAAGAGGCAACTAAGAAGGGTTGGGCTTGGGACTAGCTGTCCTATCCTATAGAAAACATTAGACGTGAAATCTAACCAACCATGACTTAGAGATAAAGATAAAAATTGTGGGACAAACGAATGAACTTTATTTTCAAATGGTTAAAGTTTGTTCATTTATGGGAAGGGTATAGAGGGTGCTGAAAGAGATAGCAAAGGATATGGCAGCTTGGTGCAGGTTGGTGAGGGAAGATGCTCCCATGAGGTACAAAGGATAGTAGAAGAATGTTGACTAAGTAAACTTGAGAATATCTTTAATACAAGTGAACATCTTCAGCTTCAATTATTTAGAAAAAAGGATGTCATAATTTACTGTCTTGACGTTTGCTAAAATATAGTAATTTTAAGTTATTTTATTTTATTTCTTCTTTCATAACTAGACTGAAATATAGTCTGCAGCTTTCTAATTATTTTGCATGTGGTACATTCTCACCATCTTAGCAATTTCATTATTATCACATGGTTCATACATCACAAGAGCACATAAACAGTTCAACCAACAACAATTGCACAAAAACAGTTCTATCTGCCACAAGTGCACATAAAAAGTTCTACCAATCACAAGTGCACATAAAAAAGCTCTACCAGTCACATGTGCACATAAACAGTTCTACCAACCACAGGTGCACATAAAAAAGTTCTACCAGTCACATGTGCACATAAACAGTTCTACCAGCCACAAGTGCACATAAACAGTTCTACCAGCCACATGTGCACATAAACAGTCCTGCCAACCATGTGCACATAAACAGTTCTACCAGCCGCAAGTGCACATAAACAATTCTACCAGCCACAAGTGCACATAAACAGTTCAACCAAAAATTGCACATAAACAGTTCTTTCAGCCATAAGTGCACATAATCAGTTCAACCAACAACAATTACACATGAACAGTTCTACAGGCCACAAGTGCACATAAATAGTTCAATCAACAACAATTACACATAAACAGTTATACCAGCCACAGGTGCACATAAACAGTTTTTCTAACCACAAGTCTACATACAGAGGCTGTGCATACAACACGTGCATTTAAACTATACTACCAAATCACTAGTACATGTCCTCAGTTTACGAAACATGAGTGCACAACATGTGTATTTAAACTATACTACCAAATCACTAGTACATGTCCTCAGTTTATGAAACATGAGTGCACAACATGTGCATTTAAACTATACTACCAAATCACTAGTACATGTCCTCAGTTTACGAAACATGAGTGCACAGAAACTATTCTACTTACCACAAGTATACATAAACATTTCTACCAACCATGAGAGCACATGAATAGTTTTACCAACCACATATGCACATAAACAGTTCTACCTGTCTTACATAATCATATATTATCCAAATCCCGTCATGTTAGCATTGAGTGAGTTAGACTGAGAGATGGGGGATTGCATGAAGAGTGAGAAATGACTGAAACATGAGGAATGAGTGAAAGTACAGGGTGAGAGTAAGTGAACGAAAGTGTTCGCGAAGATTGGGGAGTCTGGGACTAGTTGTCAAACTGGACGGTTGAGTTGTGGAGTTCCAGATAGTTATGTGGCAGCCAGTGTGGCTCAGTCTTCAGTAATTTCATTTACTAGAATGAAAGGGGAAAAAATCTAGACTGTCCACATCTAATTTCTCTAATCAGTTTACGGTTTTCATTTCCTTTTTGTAGGATTTGGTCATTGGTTTTTCTGTCTGTCCATGGTATTCTTTGCATTTTCCTCAGAAACCACATTTCCACTGCCATTAGATGTTTTTCTGCTTGCTTGTCTGCTCATTGTCCACGTTTCACATCCATACAAAAGTGCAGGTTCTATTTAGCACTTCAATACTCTTTTTCAGGTTGCAATTGACTTCCTTCTATTGATTAGTATGTTTTCAATCTTGCAAAAGAATTTGTGATTCTTGTTCTAAGCTCTACAAATCACCTCCCCTCAGATGTTCTGATATAGGTGTTCCAATTCACTTGTTTAAGGATGTTCCCATTTACCTATATATTGCATTGTGGTATTTCTTTCTCCTTAGAGACGACCATAATCTCTGCCTTCTTACCAATTAATTCTAACCCTAGTTGTTCACAATGTACAGTTACCACATCAACTAAGTGTTGCAGATTCTGTTCATTGTCTGCAATCAATACTGTATCTTCTTCATCTAATATTATTGATATTATGTCCCCCAATGGTAATTTCTCTCATATCTTCTAAATTTCTCATAATAATTTTACTGTATAGTGAAAAATGATCTGGAGACATTACACCTCCCAATCAGTTGTTGCTAATGTAAATTTGTTAGTTGTCATTGTCTGTATTATTATTTGTTTAATGAAAATACTTTACAGCAACTGTTCTATTTTCTGTCATAATCACTACAGAGCATCTATAAATGAGATGCGAATGTAATAATTTGTATTTAATTTCTGCCTAAGACTGCAGATCTGAGACCACCTCCAATTCCCTACCGTTACCAAACTCCTAAAGGGCAAGATATTGACCTGCGTCTGTTTAATAAAGGTATTTAATAGTTTTACTGAGCATTTATGCTTGTTATGCCTGTTTTAAATTGTTTATTATCTATTTCTGTTACTGTTTGTAGCCATTTCAGTAATATGATTAACACATACAAGACTAATTATGAGAGGAAGTCAATACGTAAGTCACAAATGGCTGTACAAAAAATAATTAAATATAATAACTTGAAACAAGTTTATTTTTATGCATAATTGTCCCTTTATTTCTCAACATAATTTCCACCAACATTGATTCACGTATCATATCGTTTTATCAGTCCTCCCAAACCGGCTGCACAGAACTGCGTGCTCTGTTTTCTAAACCACATTTTCACTTAACATTCAACTTCGGTGTCACTCGCAAAATGTCTCCAACCAAGGTGGGTTTTCAGTGGACCAAAATGGTGGAAATCGCTAGGGGCTAAGTCGGGGCTGTAAAGTGGATGTTCCAGAACTTCCCACCTTGGTTAATTTTCTCCTGAGTTAATCGAGCCGTATGTGGTCTGGCATTGTCATGAAGAAGCAACACTCCTCTAGTCAGCAGTCCTTGAGAACATTTTTTTACCCAGCTATGCATCGCTTTACGGGACAAACATTTGTCAGCATAAACAGGAAGCATTTCCTTATGAATGTTCTTTGCAGGCAGTCCTTTTCCCCAGAAAAAACGCACAACAGAACTTTGCTCTTTGGTTGTACACTCCGTAAGTACAGTCCCCATTTTGTTTATGCACTGCGCATGCGCATGAAAGACCTAGCCCCACCTGACGAGCAGGAATATAAAGTTTGATGTTGCTGTCACCTAATGACACTTGTAGAAAACACCAACTACATTTACCTACCATCCCACGGAACTGTGTGACTTACTTATTGACTCACCCTCATATATTAATTTCCTTTATTGTAATGCCAACAGTTTAAAATTTTGTAGACTAAGATTTATGCAATAAGTCCTTGTCCTTGAATGTTAGAAAAATAGTTCTTGCATGTTACATAGAACCAGTTTTAACACATGGCTGTGAATCCTGAACAATTAGTAAACGGGCGAAAAAATCCCTGGAAACCTTGGAGATGTGGATTTATAAAAGAATTTTGAAAATTAATAGGACAGCCAAAATAAGCAGTCTAGACATTTTGAGGAAAGCAAAGTCGCAAAGACAACTTATCACACACATCAGAAAGAAGCAGTTATCATTTTTTGGCCACATTATGAGAAGACAAAAACTGGAACATGTTGTGACAACCGGAAAGATTTCTAGAAAGAGAGACAGAGGAAGACAGCATGAGAACATTCTTGACAATCTTGTGTCATGGCACTGAGAAAATCAACACATGAATTGATCCATGCCAGCGGAGATCACAATGTGTGGAGAGGCATGATTGCCCATGCTAGCCGGCAAAGCACGGGTTGATGATGACATTGAACTATTAGTCAGTTTATGCTGTTTCAATAGGTATCTCTTTCAGTATTGCACACCCGGGCTTTTCACTGACCTCATTCTACCTTCAAGGCAGTAGGTTTTGTGTATCTTAGCCTGATCTCCACCTGTTGACCTATCAGACGTCTACCCTGGGGTTGCTGGGGATATTGTGACACAGACCCCTCTGCCAAGGTGAACGCAGTAGGGTACAGGTAGTCTGATGACAGGTATTACTATTGGGGTGTGAAGTTTTAGGCCTTCACATATTCTAGGCCATAGCATAATGAGAATTATTGTATTTATATATTTTCTTTTATATAATAAATGTACTAATGTATTTCCTGTTATGTAATAACTATGTCGGTGTAATTCATGTTATATAGTCGTATTTGATACATTGACTCTGTTATTCTGTACAGATCTGATGAACAACAGTATGGGCATTCTGTCAAATATTCTTGATCGTCAGGCTAAAGGGTGGCACATACAGATGAGAACAAAACTCATTCGTCATTATCAAGGCATGTATGGTCACAATATAACTAGGATTAGATAGACATAGATAGTACTTTCTTCATTTCTATATTAATCATGTATGAGTTGTGTTGAGTCAAGAACCGACATCCCAGCACTGGGGACATTCTCATAGTGCTCCATCCTCATCTGCAACAACCAGCGAAGAGTCCCAGTACTAATGTACTAGCAGCAGTCTGATTATATCTGACCTTTCATCAGAGTGTTGAATGTTGGCCAGATCCTCTGGTCACTCCCTGCAGCACCATTCTCTCCAAGCCGTGATGATCTCCCCGTTCTTCTGTACTATACACACGATTCCAAAGGGCCCCGACCACATCTGCATTATTGTGTGCCAATACCCCACCGATTGGTGCAGACCAAGCCAGTCTGTCCACCTGCTCATTTCCCACAACATCAGCATGAACTGTGGAAAAAACCCAACAGATTCTTTCTATTTTTTCTTGTTGAATGGAAGCCTGCACTCTGCCCGAAACATCCATAGGTTCTCTCTATTTTTTCTTGTTGAATGGAAGCCTGCACTCTGCCCGAAACATCCATAGGTTCTCTCTATTTTTTCTTGTTGAATGGAAGCCTGCACTCTGCCCGAAACATCCAACAGATTCTTTCTATTTTTTCTTGTTGAATGGAAGCCTGCACTCTGCCCGAAACATCCATAGGTTCTCTCTATTTTTTCTTGTTGAATGGAAGCCTGCACTCTGCCCGAAACATCCAACAGATTCTCTCTATTTTTTTCTTGTTGAATGGAAGCCTGCACTCTGCCCGAAGCATACCTATCTTCACCTTTCTCATCACACTTTGTGAGTCTGTTAACAATCACAATATGCGTGTTAATCATTTTTAAAAGATTATACTGACAAATGGCATGAGCACAGTCCGACAAGTGTTCGATGTTATCTCTCATCATTTGCTATGGGAGGGAATGACGGGCAACCTACTGCCCCATGCACTCAGGCCTACAAAATGTAATGGTCCTTACACTTCAGATATCCACAGCAGGTTCCTGGGACAGCACTTGGTTTGGGTTTGTGTGTTATTTTTACCTTATGTTTATTTTATTTACTTGAAATATATTATTATTAGCATCTGTTACCTCATCGAGAGATTTAATATGATTGTACAAAATTAAAGGACCATTTCACATACCTTGAGATATATTGGGTATATGGTGCTAGCCTCATATTTGTATGGACCAGTTGGCACTGGATGGGGGTTGTGGCCAGTATCACGCCAGCTGCCTTTACTTGCCAAGACATTCTTTGGTCCCGATTTGAGGCTGGGTCACCCTTTAAAACATAAGCTGCATAGATATGAACATGTGACCACTGGGCTGGCAGACAAGCAGGCTAGCCACTGCACTTCAACATGAGTGTAGTGGCCAGCATATGCATTCATCTCACTAATCTTTATTTTCTTGTTTCTGAGATATTTTGTCAATTTCTTTGAGTTTTCATTATTTCACTGTTTGTTGAAAAAGGAGAAGTAGTAGTATAGGAACTAGTGCACTTGCCTCCACTCTGAATTCAAATTCTACACGAAGCAGGTGTTTATTTTCCAATCACATGGCGTCAAGATTAATCAAGCCTGCTAAAATTGGTGCCAGAAATGTTCTAGCAAGTAAGGTGGTCAGTATGTAGCACTGACCACATCACCCATCAGGTGCCATTTGGTGCCAGAAATGTTCTAGCAAGTAAGGTGGTCAGTATGTAGCACTGACCATATCACCCATCAGGTGCCATTTGGTGCCAGAAATGTTCTAGCAAGTAAGGTGGTCAGTATGTAGCACTGACCACATCACCCATCAGGTGCCATTTGGTGCCAGAAATGTTCTAGCAAGTAAGGTGGTCAGCATGTAGCACTGACCACATCACCCATCAGGTGCCATTTGGTGCCAGAAATGTTCTAGCAAGGAAGGTGGTCAGTATGTAGCACTGACCACATCACCCATTTGGTGCCAGAAATGTTCTAGCAAGGAAGGTGGTCAGTATGTAGCACTGACCACATCACCCATCAGGTGCCATTTGGTGCCAGAAATGTTCTAGCTAGTAAGATAGTCAGCATATAGCACTGACCACATCACCCATCAGGTGCCATTTGGTGCCAGAAATGTTCTAGTAAGTAAGGTGGTCAGTATGTGCCATTTGGTAAGGAAATAGTGGTCTAGCACAATTTTCCCAATATGCCATTACGACATGGCAGTTAGTCTTATTGTCTTTTTACAATTTATAAAAAGT
The DNA here is from genome assembly GCA_963921405.1 of Cepaea hortensis. NCBI lineage: Eukaryota > Metazoa > Mollusca > Gastropoda > Stylommatophora > Helicidae > Cepaea > Cepaea hortensis. The sequence continues at coordinate 47,034,486 of OY992876.1, forward strand.
GAAGCCATCTTTGACTATTTTGCACTTGGCGTGTATTTCAGGTCAAGGCTGGAAAAATGAGGAAATTTCAAAGGTATGTTATTTGTCTCGTAATATTACTTAATATGGTACTTGAACTTCACATTTGAGGCAAGGTATGACGATCAATGGATTGTTATGCAGACTGAGAACCCAATCTGTGGATATGCTGCACCACAGAGAGGTGCTTCAAGGTGTTGCCCAGTGTAGGTTTTACTCTTGTGATCTCTGTGGCCCATCTTTCTAATACACAATTGGCCATATTTACAGGAGAAAGCCAAAAGGATACATTCAGCCACGGTACCAATTAACCTGTAAATATTGGGCTAACACCACATACCCAGTGTGCCTCAAGATGTGCAGAAGGTCCCTTGGCTTACTTTACTTGCAGTGATACTATATAAATACACAGAACAGAATCATGTAAACAGAAGTATGAAGCATGTGAGCTTCAGTTGGATCTGTTACAACATTCCACAGATTTAGCAGCTTCATTCGTCTGATTGGTTGTTGCATGTAACCAGAATAAATGAAATTATTATAGATAAGTAAACAACAACAGCTGGTCTCCCTGGTGAAAGGGTTAAGGACGCTGTTCATAATCCTGTATATCCATGTACGAAACACAGCTGCACGAGATTCAGCAGCGGATCGTGTCCCATTGGTTTCTTGCGGAGATGTATGTGAGCCGGTCGTTCAGAAAACAATGGCAAACTACTGAACGTAAAACTTGCCAAGACATCAACAGCAGCTTAAAAATGCCTGGTGTTGACTGCAATGTCCTGTAAATAGGATATGCATTGGAAAAAAACAACAACAACAACAACCAGTAAGAAAACAAGCTCTTTTGAAATAACATTGAATACAAAAACATATTAAATGTAATCTTTTTTGATATTGTAATTAAGTGCCGGTGCTGTGGTGAATGGGTTATAAATTGATACTGTGTTCCAAACACAGGTGCGGGTGATTTGGAAGCGACCGCCTTATATTAGTTTCTATACAATTGCATGCGTGCTGGTCATTCAGAAAACACTGACAGCTAATGAACATAAATTTGCCAAGAAATCACAAACAGCCAAAAAATTCTGGGGTTGATTGTGACATCCTGTAAAGGGTTTGCAAATAAGTAATGCAGTGAACAATCCACAAACACAAGGAAAGCAAAGATTAAGATGCCACTGTCTGTCCAGCTGTGATCTTAAAAAAAATTGCATTAACTTGCTTTCTGTGTCAGTCCATGGTTTTGCCTCTGGTTCATGTCTATCTGTTGTTTTGTATTCACGACAACCTTTGCATTGTGTTCATTCTTATGTTATAATAAATTAACAGAACAAATATTGAAGAAACAGAAAAAGTACTCAAGTATTTTAACAGCACAACTTGCCACAATGCAGACTTAATAAATAGGACTTGAGATAAGTCATTGTGGACGGGCGTGACCAAATGCATCATTTGACATTAATAAGATGCTTGAGAAGGGAAAGTTATGTGTTTTAAAGAATCTGCTATTTCTGTGCTTTAAGTACAGTATGTGTATATGCTTTTTAAGGAAATTATATGTACTGATAACGAAATAAATGTATACATCAAAGAGAACAATATTCAGAATACAACAAAGACTGACAATACAGTATGTGCATAACATTTTGTAAAGTGGAAATATCTATTGGTTTGATTACAGCAAGTGACCCAGGACATAATGGATCATTATCTGAGTAAAGTTTTCATGGCAATAACCACCAATGCTGAGTTAGATGTGCTGCAACCTGGACTAGGTATGTTGATGTGTGCACAGTGAAGTAAATCACACAACCTGGACTAGGTATGTTGATGTGTGCACAGTGAAGTAAGTCATACAATCTTAACTAGGTAGATTGTATGGCTTACTTCACTGTGTACACATCAACATACCTAGTCCAGGACTGTTTCCGGATCCGGTCATGGATATGCACTACTGACGAGCTCAAACGAGGGCGAAACTCGAGTATAGTGCTTCCATATTGACGTGGATAGGCCTTAGGTTCATACCAGAATGCGATCGGCGTTGCCAGTAGTGGGTTGTGCTCAATATTTAAATTTCAAATCCCGAAACAACCACATAATCAAGTTATTATTGCTCACTGGATTTAGGAGGCCTGGTGTTCCTTGCCAGTGAGAAGTCCTGATCGTTCGGGTCCCATCGATTGACGGACGTCGGTCGCGGCGATTGGGCAATCTTGAGCATAGCCTACGATGGGTAGCGTTGTGATATTCTGTTGTGATAATTTGGTGTGTCCAGTGTGTGCCGCGTGGTTACACACGCGTGATCCGGGACTGTTTCCGGATCCGGTCATGGATATGCACTACTGACGAGCTCAAACGAGGGCGAAACTCGAGTATAGTGCTTCCATATTGACGTGGATAGGCCTTAGGTTCATACCAGAATGCGATCGGCGTTGCCAGTAGTGGGTTGTGCTCAATATTTAACTAGGTATGTTGATGTGTGCACAGTGAAGTAAACCACACAACCTGGACTAGGTATGTTGATGTGTGCACAGTGAAATAAGTCATACAATCTGAACTAGGTGTGTTGATGTGTGCACAGTGAAGTAAGTCATACAATCTGAACTAGGTATGTTGATGTGTGCACAGTGAAGTAAACCACACAACCTGGACTAGGTATGTTGATGTGTGCACAGTGAAGTAAACCACACAACCTGGACTAGATATGTTGTGTACACAGTGAAGTAAGTCATACAATCTGAACTAGGTATGTTGATGTGTACACAGTGAAGTAAACCACACAACCTGGACTAGGTATGTTGATGTGCGCACAGTAAACCACACAATCTGGACTAGGTATGTTGATGTGTACAGTGAAGTAAACCACATAACCTGGACTAGGTATGTTGATGTGTACACAGTGAAGTAAGCCATACAATCTGGACTAGATATGTTGATGTGTACACAGTGAAGTAAGCCATACAATCTGGACTAGGTATGTTGATGTGTACACAGTGAAGTAAGCCATACAATCTGGACTAGGTATGTTGATGTGTACACAGTGAAGTAAGCCATACAATCTGGACTAGGTATGTTGATGTGTACACAGTGAAGTAAGCCATACAGTCTGGACTAGGTATGTTGATGAGTACACAGTGAAGTAAGCCATACAATCTGGACTAGATATGTTGATGTGTACACAGTGAAGTAAACCACACAACCTGGACTAGATATGTTGATGTGTACACAATGAAGTAAGTCATACAATCTGAACTAGGTATGTTGATGTGTACACAGTGAAGTAAGCCATACAATCTGGACTAGGTATGTTGATGTGTACACAGAGAAGTAAGTCATGCAGTCTACGCAAGTTTGATGTTGGTGTCCCTCAGTGAAATAAGTCCTACAATCTGGACTAGGTATACTGTGGTGTACTCAGTGAAGTAATACCAACTAGACTCTAGGTATGTTGTTGTGTACACAGTGAGATAATACCACCTAGACTAGGTAAGTTGATGTGTACGCAGTGAAGTAAGCCATACAGTTTACACAGGTCTGATGTTGGTGACCCTCCGTGAAATACAATGGCAAGTCAAAAAGTAAGTCACACTGTTCTGTGGGATGGCAGATAAATGTAGTTGGTGTTTTCTACAGGTGTCATTAGGTGACAGCAACATCGAACTTTATATTCCCGTCCGTCAGGTAGCGCTAGGTGTCTCATGCGCATGCGCAGCGCATAAACAAAATGGGGACTGTACTTACGAAGTGTACAACCAAAGAGCAACTTGCTGTTGTGAGTTTTTTGTGAGCAACAGGACTGCCTGAAAAGGACATTCATAAGGAAATGCTTCCTGTTTATGCTGACAAATGTTTGTCCCGTAAAACTGTGCATAGCTGGGTAGAAAAATTTTCTCAAGGACACTCTAAAATTGTTGATGAAATCCGATCATCCTATTGAGATTGCAACAGAAGCATCCGTGCAGCGGGTGGAGGAGATTATTAGAGGTGACAGGCGAGTAACGATAGACTCTTTAGTATCTGCAATAGGGTGCTTATATGGTTCAGCATACAGCATAATGCATGATCGAGTGAAATATCCAGGACTGCTGACTAGAGGAGTGTTGCTTCTACATGACAATGCTAGACCACATACAAACTAAACTAAACTAACTCAGGAGAAAATTAACCAACTAAGGTTGGAAGTTCTGGAACATCCACCTTACAGCCCCGACTTAGCCCTTAGCGATTTCCACCTTTTTGGTCCACTGAAAACCCACTTTGGCGGGAGACATTTTGCGAATGACGCCGAAGTTGAATGTGGAGTAAAAACGGGGTTTAGAAAACAGAGCACACAGTTCTATGCAGCCGGTTTTGGGGAACTGATAAAACGATGGGATAAGTGTATCAATGTTGGTGGAAATTATGTTGAGAAATAAAGGGACAGTGTATACATAAAAATAAACTGGTTTCAAGTTATCATATTTAATTATTTTTCTACAGCCATTTGTGACTTACTTATTGACTTCCCCTCATAATACAACCTGTACTCTGTTGTGAACTCAGTGAAGTAATACAACTAGACTAGGTATGTTGTTGTGTACTCACTGAAGTAATACAACCTAGACTAGTTATTCTGTTGTGTACTCAGTGAAGTAATACAACCTAGACTAGGTATGTTGTTGTGTACTCAGTGAAGTAATACAACCTATAAAAAAGTCGCTTAAAAGTCGACAGGGTCGACTTCATTGCACCGGGTTTTATCCCATATGGCTCGGTCTCTTTCCGCAGTGCGGAAAGCGTCGCACAAAGCACGAACTCCGTAGCTCTAGCGACGACCCACAGGAGTCTCCGAAGAATTTAACTCGTGAACTGAAGGACGCGGCCAGGAATCGAACCCACAACCTTCGGAGCCCGAGTTAAATGGCTTGACCACTTCGCCACGAAGACTCCCTTATACAACCTATACTCTGTGTATGCTGTTATGTACTCAGTGAAGTAATGCAACCTAGACTAGGTATGTTGTAGTGTACTGAGTGAAGTAATACAACCTAGACTAGTTATTCTGTTGTGTACTCAGTGAAGTAATACAACCTAGACTAGTTATGCTGTTGTGTTGAAGTAATACAACCATGACTAGTTATGCTGTTGTGTACTCAGTGCAGTAAGTCCTACAATATAGACTAGGTATGTTATTGCGTGCTCAGTGAAGTAAGTCTTACAGTGCAGACAAGGTATGTTGCTGTGTAGTCATTGAAGTAAACTCTTTAAGTGTTAGGTTGAGGAGAGACATCTGGTGAAAGCTCTTTGTGTGCTTCATATATGGTGGTATTCTCAACCCATGAATCTATTCCTTGTAGAGGTGACAAACTGATGTTCTCATGTGTAAGTGCCAGATCTCTTTAAGGGACATTATCTTATGATATTTGTGTTATTTGGCCTCACCATCTGACTAGCCTGTGAAGATTGTGGCTAATCTGCAGAGACTTTTATGGATATATTTCCTGGACATGTGGCGTACATTTAAAAAAACCTCAGAATAATAAAAATCATATGCAAGGCAAGAATCATATGCAAGGCGTACTAAAATAAAATCTCATAATAAAACGACATCCAACAGCTCAAACTTTAGGACAGGATCTAATAATGAGCATCTGCCTGCAATCCTTCACAACACCCACGGATATAAATGTAAGAGAGAAAGAACAAAACAGACAGAAAGACAGATAATGCTTTAATACTTCTTCTGCGTTCATCCTGAAAGTTTTTTTGGAAGTTATTGCATTGTGCCTGTTTACAGCAGAGCTGCCTTCTTGCGCCGTTAGGCCAACACATCTGACTTCTGCGGGCATTTGTTGACCGGGTTAACCTTCCCGTAGGTTTCGTAGGTAATGCTTTAATACTATGTTTTAAATTGTGTTTCATTAATACCATTAATAAACTTTACTAACTCTTGATGTCCAGGTGATCTACTAGTGAATCAGGCCAAATCTGTGATTGCAATGATGAAAGCTAAAGAAAATTTGCGAAAGAAAATGGATGAACAGAAGGAAAAGGTACAATGGTTCTTCTTGTTTAATGGTGGGAGGACATTTTGGTTTTATTAGATAACTTAGAATTGAGAGTATTAGAACAGGTTGACAATAGGCGAAAATGCTCCATGGGTTGGCAGAGTGGAGCAGAAAATGACCAGTGGTTGAGCTTATCAAGAACACACAACAGATGGTTATGGAAGAACGTGATAACCAGCACCCTCCCCTCTGTATGTTATATGATTATATAGGGAGTCTCCGTGGCAATCTGAAAGTTGTGGGTTCAATTCCGGGCTACATCTTTTAGCTCATGAGTGCATTTTTCTCAGAGACTCCTGGGGGTTGTCGCTGAAGCTATGAAGTTCGTACTTTGTGTGACGCTTCCGGCAGGCTTCTCTGCGGAAAGAGACCGAGCCATATAGGATAAAACCCAGTGCAGTGAAGTCGATCCTCTCGACTTTTCAGACTTTCTTTTTTCTATGTGATAATAACTAGTTTAAAGAAAAGGACCCTTTTACATATCTTGAGACATATTAGGTATATGGTTCTGGCCCCGTGTGTATATAGACCATATGGCATTTGATGGGTGGAGTGGAAATATGCCAGCCACCTTTACTTTTCACGTCATTTCCTGGTACCCATTTCACACTGGGTTGACCTGGGAGCCTAGGTCACTGAAAATTGTATTTATCGAAACAGTAATGTCTGTAAAAATGTCTTATTTATTAGATAAAGTTGATTTACTCCATGTGATTTATTTCTCTCTCTCTCTCTCTCTCTCTCTCTCTCTCTCTCTCTCTCTCTCTCTCTCTCTCTCTCTCTCTCTCTCTCTCTCTCTCTCTCTCTCTCTCTCTCTCTCTCTCTCTCTCTCTCTCTCTCTCTCTCTCTCTCTCTCTCTCTCCTCTGTGTGTGGGTGGGTAGGTGGGAGTGAGAGAGAGATTTAAAAATGCTTACATTTACTGCATCATTGTATGTGAGATTGTGTGAATTGATGTTTTTTTAAATGCATCTCAAGTATCACCTTCACTGTTTATACTTGCATTGTTTTAGCTGATAAGCTACTTAAAGGAAACATACCCAATCAAGTCTCGAATCAGCACTTGGATGAAAGAACAGATGCATGCTTTTGAGGTCAGTGTAGACTTATGTGTGTTTCACAGTTTAAAGAATTATATAAATGAACTGCAGTCACAAAGTATGTCACATATTGTAGCGTGCCGGGATAGTGTACAGTGAGTGAATCAAAGAGAAGTAGAATTGCAATAGTTCAGCAGGCTCAGCAGCAGAACACTTGATCAGTAACCATAATTCTAACTCTTTGAGCATGCAGCTTCATAAGTGTTCAGTACCATCATTTCACTGTGGCATTGCAGTGATTAGATCATCAGCCTGCTGACTCAGTGGATCTGTGTTCGATAACCAGTGGTTGAGGATTTGTTTGACTAACCTGAATGGTTTTGATGCTGATGTATGACTCGAGTGTTGATGTTTGCAAGTGAAAGGACCTGTATGCATGCTAACCCCATATTTGTATAGACCAGTCGGTATTTGAGAGGTAACTTGGTCAATACCATGTTGTCTGTCTTAACTTTCCAAGACATTTCCGTGTACTCTTTTATCAGGATGGGGTGCCCAGGTCAATTTTTTACATTTAAAAAAAAAAATTAAGTTGCATGTCCTTCACAGGACGTAGCAGTCAACCCCAGCATTTTCATGATTCCTGGTCAAATTTACGTTCAGTAGTTTGCCATTGCTTTCTGAACGACCGGCTCCTATACCTTTTTCAAAAAAACCAGCGCCACTGTGTTTCAAACCGGGGTATACGGGCTCACAAACCGCATTTGCAAGCCCTTAGCCACAGAGACCGGCCTTAACATTTTAACATTTTGAACCCATGACAATCAGGCCAGCAGGCAGGCATGCTAGCCATGTTGGTATCGCTGCTCCAATTGTTGTGTGTCTCTGGTGTTTTAGCATGGCCCCAGTGTTGATGTATGGCTCTGGTAATAATGTATGGCTCTGGTGTTGGTGTTAATGTTGATGTATGGCTCTGGTGTTGATGTATGGCTCTGTTGTTAATGTTTATGTATGCCTCTGATATTGATGTATACCTCTGGTGTTGATGTTGATATATGCCTCTGGTGTTGATGTATGGCTCTGGTGTTAATGTTTATGTATGCCTCTGATATTGATGTATGCCTCTGGTTTTTTATGTATGCCTCTGGTGTTGATGTATAGCTCTGGTGTTAATGTTTATGTATGCCTCTGATATTGATGTATGCCTCTGGTGTTGATGTTGATGTATGCCTCTGGTGTTGATGTTGATGTATACCTCTGGTGTTAATGTTGATGTATGCCTCTGGTGTTGATGTATGCCTCTGATATTGATGTATGCCTCTGGTGTTGATGTATGGCTCTGGTAATAATGTATACCTCTGGTGTTAATGTTGATGTATACCTCTGGTGTTAATGTTTATGTATGCCTCTGATATTGATGTATGCCTCTGGTGTTGATGTATGGCTCTGGTGTTGATGTATGGCTCTGGTGTTAATGTTTATGTATGCCTCTGATATTGATGTATGCCTCTGATATTGATGTATGCCTCTGGTGTTGATGTATGGCTCTGGTGTTAATGTTTATGTATGCCTCTGATATTGATGAATACCTCTGGTGTTGATGTTGATGTATACCTCTGGTGTTGATGTATAGCTCTGGTGTTGATGTTGATGTATGCCTCTGGTGTTGATGTTGATGAATACCTCTGGTGTTGATGAATACCTCTGGTGTTGATGTTGATGTATGCCTCTGGTGTTGATGTTGATGTATGTCTCTGATGTTGATGTTGATGTATGCCTCTAGTGTTTATGTTGATTATGACTCTGGTGTTGATGTATGCCTCCGTTGTTGATGTATGACTCTGTTTTAGCATCATGTTGAAACTTGTCAGTTAAGTGTTCTCTGAAATAACTAAACTGTGTTTTACTGTTTGCATAGATTCACTTGTTTTAGCATCATGTTGAAACTTGTCAGTTAGGTGTTCTTTGAAATGACTAAATAGTGTATTATTGGTTGATCTGAGTTGGTTGGATCAAAATGAGCTTGAATTCTTTTCAATGAATAGCGTGAGTTTGTGAGGCAGAACTTGTGGACTGTACATGAGGAAGCCATCAGCATGTGTGAGGAAGATGGCCTTCAGCAGACGGTTTACTTCTTACGCAGAGATCTCAACTTCATAAAGGAGGTGAGCATTTTCTTTACTTGATTGAAGCAAATATATACACCTTAACCATTTGGCAAGTGACTATGCCAGAGAGTATACTGCACAGGGATGAATGGGTTTCAGTGAACCAGATGTGGGATACTACAGTATTGTGCTCATTGCCTTGGGAAGGGAGTGCAGAGAGTAGTGTGGCGGGCTGGCTAACACAGAAATTTAACAACACTGACTGGATCATGGCAGTGATTACCTTGCCGTCTTGACAGACGATAGTGTGTTACATTGGGCTTCAAAGAGGGTATAATAATTACAACCCATAGCGGAGACCATGGATGGAATTATACCTTTCCATAGTACAAAGCCTGGGCTGAATTGTAGAGACCATGTGTTGCCCCTGCAGCATGATCCCTCTTTCAGCGTGCCTAGTTTACTCCAGTGGAAAAAATAACACCATTACATCTGGAACAATACAAGCTGCAGAAGCTGCCAGATCAGCAAATCAATGCTCTTACTGTCTGCCTGTCTAAGGTTTGATCCTAGACAAGTTGCCGATCAAGGCTTAGGGCGTGGTCCTCCCTGCCATGACATTTAGTCTGTAGGTTGCATTTTCTCACACCAGGATATGGCTAGTACCCTCCCAATTGCTCTTCGCACCCAAAACCGTAGGCATAATATGGGGTGTTGGGTTTGGAGTTCTCCGCCCAACTTTTGGCACTAATGGAAAGCAGGTAGTACCATATACTGTTGTACATTAGCTCAGTCATATTTGACTAAGACCTAACACTATGGCAAGCTTATAATGCCATTATTTACACAGAAAGATCAATGCTGTGTGGAAAAGGCACAAGTTTTATGGCCAGATTGCACTGTAAAACTGTAGAAAAACAGCAGAGCTCATGAAGTCACAACTTCCAGTTGGAGGATGGATGTAGAGGGAGTATCTTCTGCCCTTCAAGGGCTCATGGACAGGAATTATTTATTCATTATCAGTAGCACACAAGACATGGTACGACCCTTGAGACATGTCCCACCAGATTTGGTATGAGTATTCTGAGCATTTGGGAGCTGCAGTAGCTTAGTGGCTAGACTTTGCCTGATTTAATTACGGCTTTCACGTCAGCTGGCTTCGCCTCGCCCAGAAATCTCAGCATGGCCCCGTGACGTTTTATTCGGTGGGACATATTATTTAGGCACGTAGACGACTTGACGCTGATCTGGAAAAATATGACTTCGTAAGCGGAGTTGATCCGGTGTTTCCTGTCGAAGGTCAAACAACAAATAACCGTGTGGAGCCGCTGTCGCGTCCTTAAAACTCTCTTGGACATATGACACTCGGCCTGGATACATCTGTTTGGCCAGGTTGGTAATCTGAGACCCGTCACGTGGGTTCTTAAATACCACTAGGTAATGCGAATTCAAACTGATAGTTCTTTGCTCTTTATTCTTCCCAAAGAGATTCTGGACTATATACACAACACTGAGATTGCGATGATGACTACCTTTAGTAAATAGTTTAGTCACCCTATCATCCTATCATCTGTCTCAGACATTAGGTCATCTATTACCACAAGACGACGTCTATCACCTGTCCACTGTTCCATATCCGGCAAGCCTTCGTTAAATTGAATGCCTTTCATAGTCTCATACATGGATTGCCATTCTCCGTAGCACCATATAATCTCCTCTGGAATCGGATCGACCATGTCTGATAAATGAGAAAGAAACTTTTGCACAAAGACGGATTTTCCACAACCCGTTGGTCCCGCAATCAAAGCCGTAAAAGGATGTTTCCATCTTGGATCCTTGACTAATAATAATCACCTATTCACCTATGACATGTATTTTATGGGACCCCACGCCGCCGCCGCCCTGCCGCCGTCACCACCGCCGCCGCCGCTTGCCCGTGTGCCCCGGTAGTGACAACCGGAAGTAGTCACCCAAACCCAAGAACATAACCGCCATTTTCAGATATCTGGGTCATTTGAGGTCCGTTTTCTATGTGGTCCGCTGGGGGCGGGATAACATTTATATAGGAAAATACGACGTCTGGACCCATGAAGCGGACCCCAAATGATACTTAGTTACAACATCCCTTACTACTGGAGTAGTAAGGGATGTTGTAACTAAGTATCATTTGGGGTCCGCTTCACGGGTCCGGACGTCGTATTTTCCTATATGAATGTTATCCCGCCTTCAGCGGACCACATAGAAAACGGACCTCAAATGACCCAGATATTTGACAATGGCGGTTATGTTCTTGGGTGACTACTTCTGGTTGTCCTGATGACTACTTCCGGTTGTCACATCCGGTCCCCGGCGCCGGCGGCGGTGGTGGGGCGGGCGGAGCGGGCGGAGCGGACAACGAAACAAGCCCCGGTCATGTGGAATACTTATATAAGTACAATTAGTTGTCGGGCAACTGGGTTCGAGGCCCAGTGTGTGTGTGTGTGTGTGTGTGTGTGTGTGTGTGTGCGTGTGTCATGAGTTTGAATTGACATCAAGAAGGATTGTTTAAATTGACCTGGGCTCCCAGTTTTGTCCAGTCTAAAATGGATACCAGGAAATGTCTTGGTAAAGGAAAGCAACTGGTGAGATATTAACCACATCACCCCTCGAGTGCCGACTGGTCTGTGCAAATATGGGCCTAGCACCATATGTTTCATATGTCTTGAGTTGTGTGAAAGGGTCCTTGTAATCGAAGGACTTACACTTGAGCATAGTCTTACATCCGAGCTGTATGTTAGCAGAACTATGAATTAATTACACACCACTGTTCATTCTTTTAAAGTCTGAAAATGACCTTCTAAAATAAAATGGATGTTATGATAATAATTGATAGTAAATGGCTTTGTTGAGTCATGAGATAGTGTCAACATCCTAGAGACCTAGGGAAATGAAACTCGGGTTCATACAGGCAACAAACTCCATTCTGATACTATCTGATATAATTTATTTACAGTAAGCTGGCGAAGAATGGTTTTCACAGCCAGTTACATTGGAGTAGCATATCACAGGAGTTCATAACAAAGCAATCATACATAATCATTACAACAACTCTATCATCTATCTTATAAGTAACACCCCTAAATACACTCGGGTTCAATCTATGAAGTCCCCCTTAAGTTAAGCCCTGTTGCTTCTTCGATGTCCAGTCGGCGTCTGCTTTCTAACGTGTCTCGGACACGGGCTGTAACTCTCTTCGAGCTTCTCATGGAACTGGTCCTGGCACGCGGTCAGCGGGCTCCGCCTGTGTCCACGGAGCTGTAGGCGAACTGACCTATCCTTCTCGAAGGCTCTAGATTGTTCGAGCATTCGAGTAGGTCTCCCCAGTTCCCTTGTATTGGGGTTATGTCCCTTCTCTAATTCCCTTCTATCTTTATGTTCCTACCGACTCCATGTGAGACTCTGACAGGGGTTCCCCTCCCCCGCTTCTATGGGTTAGTATATGGTAATTAGTGTGCACTAATTCTGTCATAGGATCACATGAAGTTGGTGTTTGGTAGTTTCGTGGATGGGAACCTGGCCATCTATATATTTGCACTATTAACTCATGTATTTCCCCGTACAACAATCCAGGGTGATTGCTGAAGAGCCCCTATCTCTTCGATATCCTTAAACATGTTTATCCGACCGAAGTTCCCTGACGCTTCTAGTTATATTTGCAACCTCGCCCTTCTCAAGTATCCATATGATACCAGGATATTAAACTCTGTGTTAGAGAGGTTTAACAAGACAAATTGTCTTGGCTTATTTAAGAACACTTGCAATTCTTGTCCTGAATGTGTATTTTGATACACTTTTACTTCCGTATGTTTTATAGTGCTTAATATATATATGCACTCTTGTTTTCTCCCAAGTAACTACTTATGTTCCTGTTTGCCTGTTAGTGTGTTTACTGCTTTGTTACTTGCTCTAATAAAATGTGTGTGATTTAATTGTTAGTGTTTAGTTTTATGAGTATGTCCTACCTAATGTCTAAAGTGTGTGCTGCCTGTGATGTGGTGTGTAGTACATCTCTAAGTGTCACGAGCTGGAATATCCCTTGTCATGAATTACGTCATCTGTGTAACGCATGTACAGGGTATTCAAACAGTGATTCTTAGAGTGAACCTATTTTATCTAACACTAAACATGTATACACAATTTTAGACAAGTGTTACATTTTACACTCAAAAACGCAGACAAATTACAATAAATACTTTTTGCGTACAATTTGTCCGCTCAGTATATCGCTCTCATTTAATTCATTCACTCTCTGATTCGCACACCTTTCATTCAATATAATAATTTGTTAAAATAAACAAATTAAGGTGAGGTAAATGTTGTCGCCCTTAGAAACAGGAAACCGGTGATATGCTATATTCAAAGCGCCAAGTACTATCTGTACTGGTGATAAGAAATGGTTTATAAGTTAAATTGCAACAATTGTATTGGAAAATTTTTTAACTATGAATGAAAATATTTTTGACATATTATGATAGAAGATGTACAATTTGCATGTTCACATATTTTATGTATATAGCAAAGCACAAAAGTAATAAATATTTAGCTAATAATATTAAATTAATTAACTCCAACGACGATCCGTGTGTTGTCGTTCTTTTGTCCGTGTGTTTTTCCAATAATGTTACAGTTCGTAGGTAGCGTTTTGGTGTCACATTCCTGTGTTGTCTCTCATATGTCGCAATAGTCATAGTATATCGCTGCGTTTATGTGCGATGTTCTGTTTTGTTAGTTTGCGAAGTCCATTGAAATCACGCATATGCAAAGTTCTTAATATTCGCATGATAACTTTCAGTTCTGTGATTGAGAAATAACTTCACAAATGTTAATATCCACAGTTCAGACGGTTTTTGATGTACTGCCAATTGCCAATGTGGCCTAATAGAGTTAACGGTTCTCAAAGTTTCATGTCTGTGATAGCTATAAGTAGAGTATTAAATCAGTTGTCGACACTTCTAAATTAAAGTTCTACAGTAAGTGTAGAGGTACACTCTTTTATGCAACAGACTAAAATATCACAGCTTATCATATGGCCACTAATCAATGTAAATAGTGTTAATCTGCTGGTGCAGTGGGTAATCATGATAATATGTCAGCAATTACATTATCCGTACCTTTAATGTGACGGATTTCGAAGTCGAAATCCTGAAGTAGAAGACACCATCTTGCTAATCGATGGTTTTTCGGGTTGCCTTCTTTAATTACCAGCAGTGGCGCATTATCCGTCAAGACAACAAAATGGGAACCTAAGAGGAACTTAGATAAACGACAAACACAAAAAACCAAACTTAATGCTTCCAATTCAGCTGTGGAATACTTGGTTTCCGCCGTTTTCAGCTTACGGCTGACATACAGGATTGGGTGTTTCACGCCTTGATAATCTTGCATCAGACATCCTCCAATTGCGATAGCACTTGAATCTGTGGTTAATATAAATGGTAGATCTATGTTTGGTAATCTCAATATGGGTGGATTAGACAAAATGGATTTTAATTTGCAAATTGCATCCTCTAAATGGATACTCTTACAATTCCAAATAATACATAATTGTATGGATATTGACGTAATAATAAGTCTAAACAATGTAAGAGTGAAAATGAATTTCCAATAGGCATATATCAGCGTTATATGAAAAATTTTGCACCAATAGGAGTTAATGAATTGTGCAATGGTTTTTCCTCTTTCAATATAGCGTAATGTTAACTGATATATGAATGAGATGGTAATTATTATGGAAAATTTATTTAGTATCCTGATAATGGTGAAAGACATATTTTGAAAAGTAGGTCGTGTTGTTGCAAGTTGCGTTAACAGCAAAAGTAGGAAGAGTGTCAGTAGTTTGTCTTTGTTCATTCTAATGGTTGGTGAAAATGATTGTTTACTCTTGTTGGTTGAGATGTGTGTTTCAAAGAACTTGCTGTATTTGTCTGCTAAAGTGGTAGATGGTGAGTTGACAATGGTAGTCTTTGTGCTGATGGATTTAGACCTGCGTCGTTTGGTGTTTTTGTTCATGCAATAAAGCAGTTTGTTTGTATGCAATCGTTTCTCGACTTTGATTTTGTGTGAAGTCAATTGTTCGTGTTTGTTTATTTGCATACTGTTTGCTTGCATGAATGTTGCTTGATGATGTTATTTCTGTATTTGCATAACTTTCTGCAGATATATGAGTTGTTTCTGTTTTTGTTTTATGTGTCCTTGGTAGATGACAAATTTGCAATGAACACATATGATGATACTTGTTTGTTAATAATACTTCTTTGTCACTAGTAGTGTCCCTTGGATATCTTTGTATTCCTTGGTTATGTTTCTTGGAATTAATCGCGTAATTGTTTCTTGTTTCTAGAGAAACAAATTGTTTCGACTCATAAAGTTGGAAATTATGAGTTCTCTCAGTTGTTGGTTTGGTAACTGCGGTTTTGTCTTCACGAGAAACTGTCTGTAATGTGAAGTTGTCTTCATTGTCTTGTGTAGTAGTATCGTTAAGAAGTACTGTTGTTGCTGTGCTTCTGTTCTTGTTGTTTGTCAGATAATATGATTTCGGTTGAGAGTAATTTAAAGAAATCGAGTCGGTTTGTAATGACTCGTCAAGCTGTTTGTCATGATTAAGAAGAGTAGTTGCTATTGTGTCGTTGACTTCGTCGTTTCTGTTATTAAGAGAATGTGTCGTTAAAGTAGAATGATCATCGTTGTTCTTGTCAATGTCGTCTCTGTTAGTCCGGTTAATGTCCCCTGTTATCTCTGTCTGGTTGTTCATGTGTGTTATGTGAGTCATTTGTCTTGTCACTATATTGGCGTATTCTGTCTGTTGTTGCACATTTACAGGTTCACAATTTTGCGTTTCGGTGGCATCCTCAATTCGAGGTTTTATGCTGATGGTGTCATTGAAAGATTCAACCGCCCCTGTGTTATGCACCTCTGTGAATTACCAAACCCGACACCCCACATTGTGCCAACGGCTTCGGGCGGAAGAGCGCAATTGGGAGGGTACAAGCCTTATCCTGGTGCGAGGAAATGCAACCCAAAGACAAAATAAGTCATGGCAGGGCAGACCAGGCCCTAAGCCTTGGTTGGCAGCTGGTCTAGGATCGAAGCTCCGACAGGCGGACAGTTAGAGTATTGCTTTGCTGATCCGGCAGCTTCTGCAGCTTGTCTTGTTCCAGATGTATAGGTGTTAACTTTCCTCTGGAGTGAACTAGGCAGGCCGAGAGAGGGATCATGCTGCATGGGCAACACATGGTTTCTTTATTTTAGCCCAGGCTTTGTGCTATGGAGAGGCAATAACTCCATCCCTGGTCTTAACCGGTCTCGGAATCAAAGCGAGAGGCAACTGTTACGGGTTATAAGTCCTTGTCAGTTGGCGTAGACATGGGGCGCCACGCGTTGCCTCTGACGGTGGGAGACACCTACAGGTGTCACTGATCAGCTACCGCCCGCCTCAAGCTGGGCAGCCCCCGGCCAATTGGGTGCTGATCCGCCACAGCCTGCCTGCTTCAATGAGTGCTTGGGGCTAGGACAAAATCTGACTCGCAGGCTGTAAAACCAATGCACCAGGTATTAATAAAAAGAATAATAGAAACCTCAAGCTACGGCTTGCAACCTGGAACGTGAGAACCATGTGTCCAGGATTTTCCACTGACTTGACAAATATTGACGATGTGAGAAAAACGGCTGTGATTGATGCTGAACTCAATCGTCTTAACATTGATATTGCTGGCCTGCAGGAGACTCGCCTCGCTGAGGAAGGGTCACCCAGGGAAAACAATTACACCTTTTTTTGGAAGGGAAGAGGGCAGGCAGAAAAAAGGCAACACGGTGTGGGCTTTGCAGTGAAGAATTCGCTACTGGGAATGATTGATATCCCAGCTGGAGGTAATGAAAGATTATTATCACTGCGCTTGGCAACCTCTTGTGGATTTGCCACCATTCTCACTGCATATGCACCGACACTCACTTCCTCTGATGATGTGAAAGATACATTCTATGAGCAGCTAGACTCTGCGATCAAGGCAGTTCCAAAATCCGACTACATTTATATGCTCGGTGATTTCAATGCTCGTGTGGGCAAGGACTCGAGTTCATGGCCAGTGTGCCTTGGAAAATACAACATCGGTCGCATGAATGATAATGGGCAAAGGCTGCTGGAGCATTGCACTAGAAATGACCTATGTATTACAAACTCCTTTTTTAAAACAAAAGAGATGCATAAGGTCACATGGAAACATCCAAGATCCGGCCATTGGCATCAGCTGGACTTCATTATCACACGGAGACAACATCTGAACCATACATCATTAACTCGAAGTTACCACAGTGCTGACTGTGATACAGATCATTCTTTGGTTGTTGCAAGGGTTAGACTGAGACCAAAGAGAATCTACACAGCTAAACACAAGTCTAGCCCCAGGATTAATATTATTAACACTTACGATCCTGGAAAGTGCTTTGAATTTCAACAGCAACTTGAGGACGCTTTCAATGATACATCAGAAAATTGTATAGTAAATGATAAATGGAGTAAACTTAAGGAAACTATTTATAAAACAGCGGTAGGGGTTTACGGCACTGTGGATCATAAGAGGCAGGACTGGTTTGCGGCAAACAGCCAGATACTGCAGCCCTTGATTGATAAAAAGAAGATAGCTCTCTTAAGAAACAAGGAAAGACCAACGCGTAACACTCTGAGTGAGCTGAAGCAAGCGAGGAAGGATGTACAAAAGGCTGCCAGGCAGTGTGCGAATGACTATTGGATCAAGTTATGTGAGTCCATTCAAATCGCAAGTGATAAGGGAAACATCAGAAGAATGTATGAAGGGATAAAGAAAGCCTGTGGTCCAATGATCAAAAGAAGTGCACCGCTGAAAACCTTGACTGGAGAAATCATCACTGATAAGAAACAGCAGATGGATAGATGGGTCGAGCACTATTTAGAGCTTTACTCAAGTGAGACCAAGCTGGCGGATGATGCCCTCAACGCCATAGAGGCCCTGCCAACTCTTGACCACCTGGACATACTTCCCACTATAACAGAAGTTAAGTGTGCTATAAATGAGCTTGCATCTGGCAAGACTCCAGGTAAGGATGGGATTCCAATAGAGGTGATCAGGAGTGGGCAAGACACTCTCGCTCTACAGATCCACCAGCTAATAGAGCTATGCTGGCGAGAAGGACAAGTCCCACAGGATTTCAAAGATTGAAACATCATAACGCTGTACAAGAACAAGGGAGATCGGAGCGACTGCAACAACTATAGGGGTATCTCACTTCTGTGTATTGTTGGGAAAGTATTTGCCAGAATTGTCCTGCGCAGACTTCAAGTCCTGGGAGATTAAGTCTACCCCGAATCACAGTGCGGCTTCCGTCAGAACCGGTCTACCATTGATATGATATTCTCATTGCGACAGATGCAAGAAAAATGCCGGGAACAAAATCAGCCACTGTTTATTGCCTTCATCGACCTCACAAAGGCATTCGATTTGGTCAGTCGTGAGGGTCTGTTCAAAGCACTAAAGAAGATTGGCTGTCCACCAACTCTTTTGTCCATTGTGGAATCGTTACACACAGGCATGAAGGGTATAATCAAGTTTGATGGCTCAACTTCAGAAGAGTTTGAAATCAAGAGTGGAGTTAAGCAAGGTTGTGTACTAGCCCCCACCCTCTTTGGGATATACTTTTCACTTCTACTGAAATATGCCTTTCGTGATCAGGATGACAGTATATACATTCACTCATGCTCAGATGGTGGCCTCTATAATGCTCAGAGATTGAAGGCCAAGACCAAAATTAGCAGGGTACTAATCAGAGAGTTGCTTTTTGCGGATGATGCTGCGATTACGACCCACTCTGAGGAAGAATTACAACATCTACTATCTGCATTCTCCAATGCTTGTTCTGAATTTGGTTTAACAATTAACAAAAAGAAGACACAGATTATGTCACAAGGTGCACATGGTGTACCATCAATCTTTGTTGACGACGCCGAACTGGAGATAGTAGACCATTTTACATATCTTGGATCAGAGGTAAATAGCAAATTATCCCTCGATCAGGAAATCAACATCAGGATTGGCAAGGCAGCAACAACAATGAACATGTTAGCAAAAAGAGTCTGGGAGAACAGGAAGCTTACTGCCAAAACAAAAGTCCTCATCTACCAAGCCTGTGTCCTTAGTACTCTTCTTTATGGCAGTGAAACCTGGACAACTTACTCACGCCAAGAGAAACGTTTAAACAGCTTTCATATGCGGTGTCTGCGAAGAATACTTGGTATTAAGTGGCAAGACAAAATCACAAATACTGAAGTATTGGAAAGATCAGGTTGTGTGACGGTGTATTCCATGCTCTGTCTTCGTAGACTTAGATGGATAGGACACGTTAGGAGGATGGATGATGGTAGAATACCAAAGGACATCTTTTTTGGTGAATTACAGACGGGTAGGAGATCTCAGGGTCGGCCTCTACTACGATACAAAGATGTGTGTAAGCGGGACATGATTGATACAGGCATTGATAATGCACAATGGGAGCATGTCGCCGCTGAACGTGTTGCATGGAGGGCAACTATCAGAAATGGAATAAAGACAAAGGAGAAAATGATTGCAGATAAAGCACACACAGAGCGTGAGAGACGTAAGATGGTGGAAATGACCATGTTTTCACATGCACCTACTGTGGGCAAACATTTGCAGCAAGAATTGGCCTTACCAGCCACACTCGCCACCGCCATGGATCGTAGTTATTGCCATATGACAGTTATTAAGCCTTTTTGAAGCACAATGTACCAAACTATCGTCTGTCAAGACGGAAAGGTGCCAATGTAATGATATCAAAAGTTGACTTTCTGTCCTCCATATGTTTCTTTAAGTGGTCAGTCTCTGTAGTTATAGGTACCTCACATAGTTAGATACAACAACATTCTTCATGGGTGTTTTTGGTAATATTATATAGACCATGGACATTATTGTGTGTACCAGGACTTAAGTAGATGAAATTAATACCGGAATAAACTAGGTATATGAAAATAAAAGCAGAATTCCAACATCTACAACATTACTCTCATACAAATAGGCACAAGGTAAATTAGCAACAGAATGATAAATTCTGCCTTCTAACACAGGGAAGTAGCCAGTTACAATAATTTGTCTTACCTGATAATAGCTGCAAGATCACCAAATTGGTCTGACCATGGACTCTTTCAGAATCAGACCAAGGGAGGTATTCTTTTCCGACATCGTTTTACACATGAAAGGCCTGACTGAATGAGTCTATTTTCTTATCTCTGTACAGGCTGTTATATACCATTACTCCATGTGTATTGTTTCTCTTCTTCTTCTTCTTCAGCGTTCCGAGCCATTGAGGTTCTTTGCTGCAAATACAATCCGTCTCCATTCGTCTCTCTGGTGGACCTTCTCTTGCCAGTCGTTGATTCCAAGTGCTTGTAGGTCTGTACATGTATTATCTCTCCACCGCCTTCTTGGTCTACCTCGGGGTCTACGGTCATTTATTTCCTGAGTGTAAGCGAGTTTTGTTTACCTATTATCTTCCATTCTTTCTATATGCCCCAGCCATTGTAGTCTATTAGCCTTCATGATACCAGTGATTAGCGGGGAGTTAAACAGATCATAAATGTCTTTGTTACTTCTTCTTTTCCACTCTCCACTTTGTGTATCCCTAATGGGTCCAAAGATGCGTCTTAAAATTTTGTTCTCAAAGGTTTGTAACAAGGCTTCGTCTCCTTTCGTTGTACTCCAGGTTTCAGAGCCATACAGCACAACTGGTCTGATCAGTGTTTTGTATATTGTGATTTTGGTGTTACGAGATAGCGCCTTTGATTTTAGTAGATGTTGTAGTGCATAGTATATCTTATTTCCAGAGTTGATTCTAGTTTGTATTTCTTCCCTTATGATGTTGGAGCAGTTGAAGATCGTACCCAGGTATTTGTATGTTTCCGTTCTGTTAATGGTCATATTATCTATTTGTGTGTGGCCAGAGTTTCTAGCCATTCCGTCTCTTGAAATTACCATATATTCTGTCTTATCTTGGTTGATAACCAGCCCCATCTGTTGGGCTTTTTCCTTTAAGTGGGTCAATATTTCCAATGTCTTTTGTTCACTTTGCCCTATAATATCTATATCATCTGCATAACCAAGCAGCTTGGATGTTCCTCCAATATCACATTCCTCCTTTACCTTCCTTACAACTTTCTCTAGAGCCAGATTGAAGAGTAGCGGCGATAGTGCATCACCCTGTTTCAAGCCAGATGTTATTTGGAAGGGGTCTGATTTCCTGCCTTTATATGTTACTATATTATAAGTATCTTCCATGCATAGTCTGGTCATGTTGATTAACTTCCTTGGTATTCCAAATTCCTGCATAGCATTCCATAGACTATTCCTATGGACACTATCATAAGCCTTTTTAAAATCCACAAAAATGTTATGGAGATCTCTTTTATATTCCCAATGTTTCTCGGCTATTTGTCGTAAGATAAATATCTGATCTATTGTTGATCTGTTTTGTCTAAAACCCGCCTGGTAGTCACCTAATATGTCTTCTGAATATGGTTTTAGTCTATTTAGTAATACTGCGGATAGTATCTTATAGCTTGTGGACAGTAGTGATATTCCTCTATAATTTCCACATTGGAACTTGTCTCCTTTCTTAAAGATAGGTATCAATAATGACTCTTTCCAGTCATAGGGTAATTCTTCTGTTCTCCAGATTTTTATTATTAGTTCGTATAGCTTTAGATGTAATGCATGGCCACCTGCCTTTATAAATTCAGCAGCAATTCCATCAGTCCCAGTTGCCTTATTGTTTTTAAGTCGTGTGATTACATATAGGATTTCTTCAAATGTAGGTTCTTCAATTTGTGGTTCGCATGTTAGAACCTCTTCTTGTGAGAAAATGTTACTTGGAGCTTCACAATTTAGTAATTCAATAAAATATTCTTTCCATGTGTTGCACATTTCCTCATTGGTATTTATCATATTCCCATTTTTTTCTTTTAAACCATATGTGTTTTGTTGGTGCCCTCGTTTCATTGACTTCATTTCTTTAAAAAATTTTCTGGATTCATTTTTCTGGTGATTAGTTTCCATATCTTTGATTATATTACTCATATATTCTCGCTTCTGCTGTCTGACTATTTTTGTAGCCTCTTTACATTCATTTCTATAATGCTCTTCCTTTTGGATGTTATTGATGTCATTTAACCATACATGTCTGGCATTCTTCTTCCTAATGACTGCTTCTTCACATTTTTGATTGAACCATCTGTTCTTTCTATGCGTGGTTAACACACCGAGACATTCTTCTGCGGTAGACTGAATTGTATTCTTGATGTTCAACCAAGTTTGGTCAATGCTTTCCTCCAAAGGGTTTTGCAGAGTCTCAAGTTTACATTTTATTTCATCTGTAAATTTCTCTTTGACTGTAATGTCTTGCAGTTTTTCTCTGTTATATGCTGGGTGTAATCTTTGTAATTTAGTATAGAAAGCTCTCTTAAGTTTTATTTTAAATTTTGCTCCAACGAGGAAGTGGTCACTGTGGCACTCAGCTCCTCTATAACTTCTGACTTGCTGTATGTTTGATGCATTTCTGTTGTTAATTAAAATGTGATCTATTTGATTATAGGTTCTCTTGTCACATGATTTCCAAGTTTGTTTGTGTATATCCTTTCTTTGTAGTCTGGTACTGCTAACCTGCAGTCCTTTGGCTTCTGCCAGGTTGATGACTCTCCATCCATTATCATTTGAAGTTGTATGTAGGCTTTCCATACCGGCCACTTTTTTATTAGTTTGCTCTCTACCTATTTTTGCATTGAAGTCTCCCAGCACAATCAGGATGTCCTGTTTGGGGGTTTCTTCTATGACATCTTCCAGATCATTATAAAAGTCTTCTTTAATATCATCTTCTTTCTCTTCAGTAGGTGCATGTACATTAATCATCGTTATATTTTTCCATTTACCTTTTATTCGTAATTTACTAATCCTGTCATTAAAAGCTTTAAAGTTTAAAACGTTCCCCCATAACTCTTTTTTGATGACAAATCCTGTTCCTAATTCATGTTTATTTTGGGTGTTTCCTCCATATATTATAATCATTCCATTTTGCTCTAAAGTACCCTGTTTCTCTGCTCTTTTTAAAATTTGACATTTGTAGTGAATGTCCCCTGGCAGCCTAGAGTCTTTTAGCTGAAACCATCTGGTCATGTGATGTCCTCATTTGGCCTGTCAATAACTTTTTGTCAACACCTGGAGTTACTTTCTTCTAAACCATGTGTTTTCTGAACTTGTCTCTATTTATGCAAATCCATGCCAAATAATGGCAATAAACTGTGACTCTCCTGGCCTGGCCTGCCATATTATTTACAGGTCACTGGTTACTGGCATTAATCAGACTATATTGTACTCTCCACTTAGTCTCTTATCCACACCTGTTCATACATTGTTTGGAAAAGTGAATACTTAGTAATCCTTATCTGTCTTTTCGAAACTTATAATGTGCATGTTTTTTTTTTACTTTTGAAGAATGTTATTAGTTACATCTTTAACTGAGTTGCATAGATCTCACTAAAACCTTTTAGAATTCATCACAACACCTGTGAGACTGCTGCCAAAGACCGAAATGCATCGCTACATCATTACGCAAGGGTGTAGTCACTTGTGAAGCAAATAGGACTGCAAGAGCTGTGAAAAAAAGACTGGACAGAAAAACCTCTGCAGGAGATCCTCCTCCCGGAACATCAAGCATTCTTTACCCACAATGTCAAAGAACATTTCGAGCCAAAATAGGCCTTAACAGTCATCTTAGAACTCACAGCTGCAAACTTTTAACCCCAGTTGATGAAATGAAAGGTCATCATCATTCTTGATGGACAAACACCACCTGAGTTGCTGAACCACTCAAGACTTGTATCACATACATTCATGTCTATATAAACTTGCATTTGATTGTTTTGTTTTTTTTAAATATTACTTGCCCTCATGTGTATATAAACCCGCAACTAATTTATGTTGCTCTTTTTCATGTATATATAAACTTGCAACTGATTTATAATGCTCTATTCCATGTGGATATAAACTTGCAACTGATTCATGTTGCTCAATTCCATGTGGATATAAACTTGCAACTGATTTATAATGCTCTATTCCATGTGTATATAAACTTGCAACTGTTTTATGTTGCTCTATTCCTTGTGGATATAAACTTGCAAATGATTTATATTGCTCTATTCTATATGTATATAAACTTGCAACTGACTTATATTGCTCTCTTCCATATAAACATGCAACTGATTTAAATTTGACAGCGTGAAACTGTCTTGAGGAAAGAGCTGGACAGAGTCAAGGCTCCCACACAAGAATTTATTTTCTCTACTCGCATATGGCTTCCCCACAACTGGATTGTTCGGAAATGGATCTTTGGGTTAAAGTCCGAGATCATTGAAACAGTTATTCTAGAGTCAGAACCACTGCACAAAACTTCTTCAGATGCCGTAAGTATTTGAGCATTTACGGGGAAGGGGTGAACATGGTAGAACTAGGGTTGTCCTGACTTGATGAGAAAACTCAAGTGTATGGAGATAGTCATTAGATGACAGACCACCCTTTATGTGATAACCGTACACTGATCCTCACTTGTAGGGTCTGCCTGTTGCCTTGATACAGAATATCAAACTGAGTGTAGTGTGCTGATTGCGGTAATCTGGTACTTGTGCTGTCTGTTTCAAAGGTATTAAAATGTCAGTACCCGGGAAGGTTAACCCAGTCAACAAATGCTCGCAGAAGTCGGATGTGTCATCCTAACGGCGCAAAAACGCAGCTCTGCTGTAAACAAGCACAACGCAATCACATCCAAAAAAACTCTCCGGATGAATGCAGAAGAAGAAGAAATGTCAGTACTGAATGCTCAGTCCTGACTGCAGTTACTGAGTGCACTATACTGATTACAGTAATCCATCACTTACATAATCTGTCTGTTTCCAAGGTATCATATTGTCAGTACACTATGCTGATTATAGTAATTCATCACTTGCAGGGTCTGCCTGTTCCCATGGTATCAAAATGTCAGTATTAAGTGCACAATGCTGATTGTGTTGATCCATCATTTGTGGGGTCTGTCTGTTCCTTTGGTATCAGAATGTCTGTATTTAGTGCTGTATGCTATTTGTGATGATTCATCACATTGTACAGTGTGTTTTCCCTTAGTTTGAAATCTGAGTACTGAGTGTGGTATGCTTTTTGTGGTATGCTGTTTGGAGATAGTCTTGTTCTATGACTGAACCATCTAACTCACTATTTTTTTTGTGTAACCAAATCTATTGCTGACTTTGTGTCCACTTGCTTCCTGGTGTCTTCATTTCTGATCTTGTCTCATCTTGTCACATTAAGTATTCTTCTCAGGTATGTCATCTAAAGGTTAATGGCGAGAGGATGACATTTATTGCACTGGATATTAGCTGCCTGCAGAGAGCATCACACCAAACACAAACTCTGTAGCTTCAGAGATGATCCCCAGGGGTCTCCAGAAAAATTGCACTTCTGTTATGAATGTTAAGTCTGAAAATAAATTCATTGCCTTCAGTGTGTAAGGCATCTCTGGTATTGCAATTTCTCTTATGCCTCTTGTGTATCATTATCCAGCTGCAGCAGTCCGTTCACACATTTCTTATGTCTTTCAAAGGTACACTAGTACAGACTGATGATGATGTTAGACAGTTCTTCTATAGAAATATAGTTTGTTTAGATTTAGCAGCACTGTGAAATTCTTATTCTCAATGAAGACAGTTTATCGGTGAGGACAGTTGCAAGTAGTGAGTCAAGAGATGAGGAAAGGATGCTGGATAGGGCATACACTGAGAAAACCTGAGAACAGTATAACTAGAAAGTCCTTTGCCTGGAACCCCCAGGGCAAATGAAATAGAGAAATACCTGAAACACATAGAGAAGAGAATTAGAGACAGAAACAGATAATATGAGGAGGACTTTAAGGGGTTTGCATGAGATAGCAAAAGATTGGACAGCATGTAGTGAGCTGAGGTACTATGCCTCAATCATGAAGAAAGGGCAAAAGAAGAGAAGAAAAGTTGCAGGTAAGGCGTTTCTCAATAACAATGAAGATAATTACACACTTTTCAGCCTTGCTATTATTAATAATTTTGAGTTTTCTGTTGCAGAATATCAGCTTTTCAGTACAAAAATCACTGGAGAGAGGAACAAGCACCCGCTATCCATTCTGGCGATGGTGGAATTTTTTGCAGCGCACATGGTGTTACACATGGAACCTCATGTATCTATTTGGGGTAGGATATCCAAACATATCTTCTTAGTTGATTATCTTCCTGTATCATGAGAAGATGTTGGTTAGAAAAACTTCAAGTGAGGTATTGGAATCTCGTGTGATTAGTTACCTTGTAACAATCCTGTGTCATTAAGATTGTTCCTTTATTTAATTCTTGTCATCTTAACATTCACCCATTTTTGTTGAGTCTTGCAGCTGATGTAACATGACCATTCTGTTCTATTTGGGATGATGTTTGTAAAAAAAAGTAAAGGAACTTTTTTACAAGCCTTCAGGTGTATTGGGTATATGGTGTTAGCCCCATATTTTATAGATGAGTTGACACGTGATGTGTGATGTGGTCAGTATCATGCCCGCCTCCTCTACTTCCCAGTATATTTCCTGGCACTATAGACGGGCTGACCTGAAAGCCCAGATCAATGTAAAAAAATTTGTCCCAGTGTGAATTTGAAACCATGATCACTGGTTTGCCAGGCAGGCATAAAATAAGATGCTCAAAAGAAGAGTGACTAAATATTTTCACTAACATTTTGGAGAACATTGTGATGACTGGCAAGATTGAGGGGAAGAGAGGCAGAAGCCGATCAAGAGAAATGATGCTGAATGGTTTGAGACGGTGGCATGGAGGAATATCAGCAGCAGAGTTGTTCCAGAACACCAAAGACTGAAATCTGTGGAGAGACATGAACGCCTCTGCCAGCTGGCATGACGCTTGATATTGAAGAACATTTCAGCAGAATGTGAAAAAGATTTGTAACACTAACCTATCATGCATGTCACAAGAGGCAATCAAGGAGAATCAGCATCAGGTTGGATACCTCATCCCATAGAAAATTAGCTGCAAAATCCAGCCAATCATGAGCAAGCCTACAAGGGACTTGACATTGCTAGTTGACTTGTTGGTTCAGAGCTTATGCTTCATTGGGAGATAGAAGCTGGCAGGAGTAAAAGGAAGAAAGCATTATAGAGTGTACAGGATGTAGTATTGTACTCATTGCCAAGAACTGAGAGTGGTGGGGGACTTTGATGATTGATGCTTCAGTCATGACAAACCTTGACCAGTGGGTGACCGATGATCAATGCTTCAATGATGACAAACCTATGACCCACATTCAGTGTTACATGATGAGATAAGATGATGATACACAATTTCTTTTCAAAACATTTACATGATAGTGTGAACAGTTATGGCCGATTTGAGGTATCTTGTATTGTTGAAAATATTGCAGGTTTTTAAATATCTTATTCTGAACCCAGCTGTATTATTTATCTCCAAACATACTAGATTGTCATACCTTGGTGTAGTGCTGTGAGCTTTAGAGCTTTACTTTGGCCTTCATCGTTTGTTCCTGACCTTGATCAGTCTCAACAAGATGTAAGTTTAACTGTACATTTTACTGTGTGTCTGTATATAGATATGAAACCATCTGCACAATAAAATGCATTCATTAACTGAAGGAAGATTGGATTGCTTTATTGGAGTTAAGGATGTTCTCATTCAGATCATGCTAGGAGATTATTGGCTCAGTGCATGAATACTTTAGCATCTGCGGTTATCTCAGTATATTTACTCTACAATCCACACATGCTATCAACTCTGTCATGGGGAGGTCTTCTGATACTCAGGGGTCATGGCAGGCTGGGAAATATGGGAAAACCCACTGGGAAAACATATTGTTTCTCTCTCTTTCTGTGTGTATCTTTCTCTGTCTGCGTGTATCTCTCTCTCTGTGTATCTCTCTCTCTCTCTCTCTCTCTCTCTCTCTCTCTCTCTCTCTCTCTCTCTCTCTCTGTCTATTTCTCTCTCTTTTTTCTCTCTCTCTGTCTTTCTCTATTTTTCACTCTGTCTCTCTCTCTCTCTTTCTCACTGTCTCTCTCTCTTTCTCTCTCTCTCTCTCTCTCTCTCTCTCTGTCTATCTGTCTTTCTCTATTTCTCACTCTGTCTGTCTCTCTCTCTCTCTCTCTCTCTCTCTCTCTCTGTCTATCTGTCTTTCTCTATTTCTCTCTGTCTCTCTCTCTGTCTCTCTCTCTGTCTCTCTCTCTGTCTCTCTCTCTCTCTCTCTCTCTCTCTCTCTCTTCTTCTCTCTCTCTCTCTCTCTCTCTCTCTCTCTCTCTCTCTCTCTCTCTCTCTCTCTCTCTCTCTCTCTCTCTCTCTCCCTATCTCCCTCTATCTCCCTCCCTCGCTTGCACATATGCACACACACAACACAGACACATGCTCTTTTTCTTCAGCTGTATTGTTAAGTTTGATGATAATGACTTCAGTTTGGTTCTGTCTGTTGTTGCTATGACTACTGGTACTACTGCTATTACTACTACCAGTTGCTTCTTCTACTATTTATATTGCTACAATTGCAGCTTCCACTGCTACTACAGCTACCACTTCTGGTACTACTATAACTACCACTACTGCTGCTAAAACTGCCTCTGCTGCTACACTATAGCTACTACTAACTACTGTTGCAACTATTACTACTTATAATTATTAATAGTAACTACTACAGTTAAGGAACCTATCACTGTCTTGCAAACCAGTAGGGAATTTACTTGATCCTAGAAACATGCTTATGAATCATGGAGGAAATTGGAGGTACAGTTCTAGTCACAGGTAGTGAAACTTCAATAACCCCTCCCCACAACACTAACGGCATAAGTGGAAGACAACAACAACAAGTAATTACTACTATCGGGTGTTTATAAAGTCTCACTACACTTTGTATGTAGAACAGCTGTGAAAAAGTGAAGTATATGATGACATTAAAAAATGTGCTCCAAGTCAATCGTGAAGCAATATGCAGTGAATGGCTGTCGTCTGCAGGAGTAATTCTTTGCACTCCAAACAGAATGGTGTTATCAACGGAAGAAATAGTTTTTTTGGGTTGAACAAGAGTTTCAAAATGGCGGTCAATGTACACAGATGGTTGCTCAAAGATTTATAGCAAGGTTTCCTGATAAACATCCTCCTCATCGCATTATGGTTAGAACTCTGTTGAATAAGTTTCTTTAAAGGAAATGTTTACAAAAATAATGTACATACATTTGAGGACCTGAAAGAAGCCATCAAAATTACTATTCAAGAAATAACAACAGACACGCTGCAGAACATATTTAACAATATGAAGAGATGTATACAGTCATGTCTTGAAGCTTGTGATGGACATTTCCAACACCTGTTATAATGAATACTTCATTGGTACTTTCCAGCTTCCCCAAAACAGTGTTAGACCATAGCAGTAACTATTGTAACTATTTTAATGAATTCTTAGCTTATTTTTTAATGACATGTACTTCATTTTTCAAATTTGTTCTACATACAAAGTGTAGTGAGACTTTACAAACACCCTGTATTACTACTACTGGTACTGGTAACTACTACTACTAGTAACTACTACTGTTGCTACTACTAGTTAGTTCCACTGCTACTTGTAGCTACTGTTGCTACTACTAGTTAGTTCCACTGCTACTTGTAGCTACTGTTACTGCTAATTGTAACTTCTACTGCTTCTACTACTACTTCTGTTGCTATAAATTGTACTACTACATCCACTGCTGCTACTACAATGGCTGCCATTCTTGCTACTACTCCTACAAAAGCCACTACTGCTACTACTATGTATGTTTTGCATATCCTTTACAGGAATCGCTGTCAACATCAGCATCTTTCAGCTGATTGTTGATTTCTTGGCAAGATTACGCTCAGTAGTTTGCCATTGCTTTCTGAGCGACCGGCTCCATACTCTTATAAGTCACTGGCACGACTCGAACAGCTTCCAATTCTCGTACGCTCAAGTCAACCACGAGAGTATTCAGGGTTACGGAGAAAGCTGCTAACCCCTCTGCAAGGGAGACCGGCACTGCTACTACTAATATTTACAATTACTGCTACTACTTGTAACTGCTGTTACAACGACACTACAAACTACAACTACTTATAACAACTACACAAATGTCTGCAGAATGTGACAAATGTATAAACATTACTTTTGTTATTGCATGAAACAATAAATTGAATGTCGTTTGTGTGTGACTGCATGCACACAGACATACATGTGTGAGTTGGTGTATCCATGCACAGGAATATGGAATATGCCCGACAGCCTTGAACACATTCAGGATTGCCTGGGAAAAGCCTGGAAACCCTTGGGGAAAGCCTGGAAACCCCTGGGAAAAGCCTGGAAACCCCTGGGAAAAGGTCGATAAATTTGGCTATGACCCCTAGATTATGAAAGGAAAAACACCGGGACAAATAGGTGTTTGCGTAATTATTTTATTTGTAAAAACTGGGACTGTCCCAGAAAACTAGGATGTCTGGCAACCCTTCATCAGCCCTGCAAAGAAAACCATGTGAATGGATTTCTGAAGAATACAGAACAAAGAGTTTTATTAGTCATGTGACAGAAATACTATTAAAAACCACAATGAATAGACTGTGAAACAAAATATGAAGAGATGTTCAGTGTAGATTCATGCAGCGAAAGAGAAGTACTAGTACTATATACAATGTGGCAATTTTAGTGTAGAGTGCAGATGACAATCATGTGCCTTATACTTAGGTTTTCCTGTTCAAGCAAACTTAAAATGGATGCCAGGACAAATTCTGGGAAGTACCGACTGTTGGCGTGATATTGACCACATCTCCCATCAAGTACCGACTGTTGGTGTGATATTGACCACATCTCCCATCAAGTACCGACTGTTGGTGTGATATTGACCACATCTCCCATCAAGTACCGACTGTTGGTGTGATATTGACCACATCTCCCATCAAGTACCGACTGTTGGTGTGATATTGACCACATCTCCCATCAAGTACCGACTGTTGGTGTGATATTGACCACATCTCCTGTCAAGTACTGATTGGGACTAGCACCAAATACCTAGTATGCTGTGGAAACGGGTCCTCTACTAATTTACTTTACCATACAATGGCGGCTCCATGGCGAAGGAGTTATGGGCGCAGTTCGTAATCTCACATAGTGCGTTCGAAACATAGCTGTGGGCGATTTGGCAGCAGACCGCCATGTGTTGGTTTTTTCCTAAATGGTGTGGGTGCTGGTCATTCAGAAATCAATGGCAAACTACTGAATGGAAACTTGCCCAGGAATCACGAACAACCAAAAAATGCTGGGGTTGACTGCTACATCCTGTAAAGGATATGCAACTAACTGTTTTACTATACTATACAAAGGAAATTCTAGAAGTAATGATTCACAGTTTTTAAAATCATCTCAGAGTAAAGATAGCAATACACTAAATGTACACAATACTGTATTCCCACAAATGTATACAAGTGCAACAGTGTCCAGCAGGTAGCATCAGTGTAGTATTTCATTAAAATTATGTCTACACGTGACATGCATTACACACAAGTTGAAATTAAATTCTTTCCAGTGGAAAAAGAAAGTGGGAAACATTCACAAACATGTGTGTGCTGTGTGTGCAAGTTGTGCAGTCACAGTAGGAGCCATGTTCGGAGGACAGACAGACTTTAAGAATGGAAAAGAAACAGCTGCATGGCTGGTCACAGTTGGTGCCTGCCACAGCCCAAACATGTTGCAGTGCTGTGCACTGATGTCATTATTCTTGAAAATCATGACACAAGTCAGCAATTGACCCTACAGCTTTCAGTCAGCAATGCAAGTGCAATGGCTGTTATCGATGCTTTAGGATATTTGAAGGTATGCTCAAGATGGGTTCCTCAGACTTGCACAGCCGGCGACTACAGAGTAAAGGGACATGCCTGTTTTGAAATTGGGTAGTGTTTTCCTGTGTGTGTTCTATCCCCTTCTGTAGCTACATCTGATCATGAAGTAAACTCAGGGACAAAATGAATTATGATCTGTTACATTGTGAACATAAATTTACATATTGTTAAAACAGTTTTTACTTTTACTTAATTACTGAGGAGTAATCACATTGAAAAAAAATTTCTCCACAGGGCTCTCTTTTCCCTCGAGAAGCCTCACGGACACAGAGTCTCTTCTCACGACTGAGGGCGCTGTGGAGCAACATTACAAGTTCTCGGGCAAAATTTGAAGCTGCACCAGACACAGGTTGTTTATTCTTGTCATTCTAGATTCACATTCTGGCATCATTTGTTTATGACTCCACAGATTCTTGCGTGGTTTGTTTATGAACTGGTCGTGTATTTTTACCCAAAAGTACACCAGTTGCTTAAGTATGAAGTACAGTTGTTTCTTACATTTACAGCTACAATTTCTAGCTTGGTGTTTATTTATGTTCATATATGTTGGTTTTAGTTTTTGCCTTGAGTTAACTATTTGTGCAGAAAATTTATTGTTGTATAAAACATGTTATGTGAAGACTACATTGTTTTCTTCTGTTACTGAGTTGGAGTCAGTAATTCATTGATAAGATAGAATGTTTATATAGCAGACTACATTTTGTTTGTAATTTTAAAATCACTCAATCAAAGTCTGGTAGATAATGGAATTTGGTCAATATTTGTGATCTAATGTCAATTAGTGGACAAGCCAAACTGATAATTGTCATTAGAAAAATACATATTTACAAAAGAATAGTTGTTAATGTACACAATAATACATTTCTTACATTCAACAGTTAGAAATGATTGCTGAATATTGTGTGTTATTTAAAATGTGTTGACATGTGAAAGCTGTTCTGTTTACAAGAGTGTATGACACCCCTCTGCTGTGTATCCACCTAGTAGTGGTAAAGGGCATTCCATTGACCCCACTAGTTATGCTCTCTGTAGGGTCTCCCATGTCGGACAGGTCAAAGGGTAGGAACCAGACAAAGTGATACACAAATCTACTGCCTTGTAGGTAGACTGGGGACAGTACTGAGCCACAGGCTTGACGAAACAGTGCAACACATTTCACTAAATGATGTCAAGAAGATAAAAAAGTTTGTTACATATCCTTAACATAACGTCACAATCAACCGCATCATTTTTTGGCTGTTCGTGATTTTTTTGCAAATTTATGTTCAGTAGTTTGCCATTACTTTCTGAACCACCAGCACTCTATCATTTTCATGAAAACCAAAGCAAGGTGGTCTGCTGCTAAATCACATGCAGCTGTGTTTCGACCCCAATATGTAGAATTACAAATTGCATATGTAATCCCTTCACCACAGAGCCAACTAGAAGAAAAGACAAAGTTAAAAGGCTGTCATGTATGCTGTCCATAATTGCTTAATTTTACTTTTTTAAATATTAATGACTACTCTGTCTCTACTTTGATTACAGGTTTAGAACACAAATTGTTATTATTTGTTGAAGTAATCCTATGTCGGATATCCCATCTGAAGTGTGAAGGTTTGGCCATTATATATTCTAGATCCTTGCACAGTGAGTGGGGTGGTCACCTCCCTTTCCTTCAGAAATAAAGCAGGGATAAATAATGCATGTGATTTGTCTTGGTAGGCCCCTGAGCTGTGCACACAACAGCATCGGTTCTATATAGCGCAGTACACAAGACAGAAGGCTGTGGAAAGACATGATCACCAGCGCCGCACGGCATGGACTACGAGAAGATCCATTGTTATATATCTGTATCTTCTGTTTCTTTGCATTTTGTTTTAATCCATTACATTTGTTCTTGATGAATCTTGTTTTCCATTTTTTTTTAAATATATGCTTTAATGCAGATAATAAGATTCTGTTAAGGACATTATCAGTGCAATCAGTATATATTTTGTATCTTTCAGGATTTCTGGGCAAAAGTTTGACACGCCATTTTAACTGGTTTTGGAATTATGTGATGAAAGGTGCTCTTGGGAGCATAGTGATAGTGCTGGTATTTCCTGCCTTATGTATCAGCTCTTCCACTTTGTCACTAGCTGCAGCTCTTCTGACACCTTTATGGTGAGTTTCCAGTTCATTCTGGCAACACTTAGTGAAAGTATTACAAAACCAAGTTTGTGATTAGATATACCCCACCAGTACCTTTTAGTTTGAAAATGTTTTAAAAGTGCTTTTTAGTGTGGATATTAAAAGCTTTGATGTGAAAATATGTTTATTTGGAAACTGTCTTTTGTGATTTCTGATGTCTGATGAAAAAAACAAGTCCAGCAGAGTGAACCTGTTGTGGGTATGTGAAGTGTTGGGACTGCACACATTTTAGGCCTGAGTGCATAGTAGAATAGATGGCCTGCCTTTCCTTCCCATAGCGAACATTGAGAGCTGGCATCAACCCTCATCTAACCATGCTCATGTCGTTGTCAGTGTTACATCTGAACTGCTACACCAGTGCACTCGCTGTGTCTGTTGAAGCTAATTGTTTCAGAGGTTTTTATTTTTGTTTAAAGATCACTTTCATAGCACACAGATATCTCTGTAGGTACTCCAACCTCCTCCGGTAGATTACACATGGAGGGTCTTAGCACAATGCAAGAACTCTAAAGTGAGGAGCCAAATGCCCTATTTGGTCGCTCTTCTTAATTTTCTCAGATTCTCTTTAACCCTTTACAGGGCAAAACGTCCAATTGCGGCCGATCGCTTAAACGAGCAGATCGTCTGAAACCGCCTGATACTATTATGCATTGTAAAAACGCGATCTCTCGGGTTTCCGACACCTCCGACGGCTACTTTCGCTTTCGCCGATAGCTTGACAACGTGGCCGCCATTTGTGAGCGCCTACTATCAATTTGAACGGACTTTTACAGGCTTTTTTTTATAGTTTTCGGGATTTTTACGCTTAGTTTTTCAAAATGGATTTCAGCGATTCTTCAAGTGATAGCCGAGATTTCGCTAGGTTCAATTTAAGTGACATTAAAGGGCACGAAGTTGACTATTAATCGCAGCTAGATATCAGTGAAAAGCGTTACTTTGTATTAGCAGTCGTGAGCCGGACTTTAAAGAAAGTGATTATGATTCTGAAAATGTGTTTGTAAATTGCCGTATAGATGACGGAAAATCACAAATAATATGCTGTATTTCATAAATATTTGTGTTCATATATGGATTACCGACAACAATCACGTGAGTAACATATTCTGCATGCTTTTCCCTTCATTGTGTTGTTTATTTAACTAAAATCGGTTGACTAACACCTTATTTGTAATGGTTTTACTAACGCAACCTGAAATTTTACCGAACCTTAAAAAATCTTGCCCGTTCAGGGCTAAAAAACGGACAAGTGTCTGCCCTGTAAAGGGTTAATTGGGGCATCAGTTAATTTGTAAAGGAAGTAAACGAGCTTCTTCCTTGCCTTGAGGTCTGTCTGGCATGTGTGCCATCCCCCATCTTGTTGTAGAGAAATAGGCAGTCAATGGCTGATGTAGTTGGTATCTTGCCAGTCACTTTTACTTCCTATAACATTACCTGTTCCCATTTTAGGCTGAGTCATCTTGTAGCCCAGGTCACTTTTTATAAATCTCTGCCTCGGGGAAGATTTGAACACATGGCCACTGTGCAGACTGACAAGCATGCTAGACGCTGTGCTATTGCACCACCTGGACAATCTGAGCAACTGTTTTGTTTAGGCATAATTGGAAAAAAAACTGGGGGGAAAAATGTATTTAGTCTGAATGTGTTCTGTTTATTGGACCAACTCTTTGAGCCAATGATGGGTATGTTTGAATTAACACTATACCAAACAGTTTACTTATTTCTTTTTAAACACACAGGCCATAAATAAAATATTGCATGATTTCTTGCCTGGTATATTTCACTGCATCTCATCAGGTGCATACAACAGAGGTACCTATCATTTATGTAGAACAATGACTGCTACTTTGACTGAAATATGATGTACATCGTTGCTGACCTTGCGTGATTGTGTAGAATGTTATATCCACAGAAGTCATAACACTTAGCAGAAAGTCCTTCTGTTTACATAGTAACTGCTGGAATCGACTAATATATATATTTGAGCAATCAATTATTGTTTGTAGAATACAATATATGAAACACATTTAGAGAGGGTTGAATTTGGATTCCAAAATATAACTACTCTAAGACAGTGATTCTCAAATTTTTTTTTGCCCATGCACCGCTTCATCATATGTTCAGAATGTCATCCCCCTCCCCCTCCTCCTTTCATATTTCCTTCCTATAAATTCCCCCCCCCCCACCCCTACAAAGTATATGTAAAAAGGAAGCTAAATTTAATAACACATACTAGAACAGTCTAGACGTCTACATACAACGTGATTTGCGGGTCTACTTACGTTATAAAATGAATTTCAGAAGGGCGAGAAGTACAGAACTGTAAAGTATGGAGGGAAAAACAATATCAAGTAATCAGTTCTTGTGTTAACATGATCTTTAAATAACCTTATTCCCCCCCCCCCAACCCTAAAATTCCCACTTGGGGGGGGGGGCCTTCTGGATTATGTAATTCTTTA
This sequence comes from Cepaea hortensis, assembly GCA_963921405.1. Taxonomy (NCBI): domain Eukaryota; kingdom Metazoa; phylum Mollusca; class Gastropoda; order Stylommatophora; family Helicidae; genus Cepaea; species Cepaea hortensis. Next base: position 47,071,372 of record OY992876.1, read on the forward strand.
TTTATTGCAATCTCAAAGAAATCAGGAGCCTTGGAATGTGATCAACATAGAACAATTAGTATAATGAGTCAATCACGAAGATTTTGCTACGAATTATCATGCAAAGAGTGAGGAAGAAAATACAACCTGAAATAGGGGAAGAACAATGTGGTTTTGTAGAAGGAAAGGGTACAGTAAATGCTGTGTATATGCTGCAATCAGTTATTGAACGTTCTATAGAAGTAAACAAAGATATACATCTTTGCTTTATTTACTACACAAAGGCTTTCGATAGAGTAAGACATGTCAACATGGTAGATATGCTTGCAGATCTACAAGTTGATGGGAAAGACATTAGACTTATAAAAAACATATATTGGAAACAACAAGCTACCATAAGGATTTATAATGAAGTGGGACAATATCAGCCTATTAAGAAAGGTGTTAGGCAGGGATGTGTAATTGTCTCCAGATCTTTTTTCCCTATACAGTGAAAATATTTTCAGAAATGTAGAAGATATAAATGGAATCAGCATTGGAGGACGAAACATCAATAACATTAGATATGCAGATGATACAGTATTGATTGCAGACAATGAGCAAGATCTGCAACATATAGTAGATGCAGTTGTTGCACACGGTGAACAAAGGGGGTTAGAATTAAATTTTAAAAAGACACAGATTATGGTTGTCACTAGGAAGAACGAAATACCACAATGTAATATACAAGTAAATGGGAATATTCTTCAACAAGTGAATCGGTACAATTATCTCGGAACAGTCATAACATCTGATGGGAGATGCCTTGAAGAGATTAGAACAAGAATCGCCATGGTAAAAGTAGCCTTTAGCAAGATGAAAAACATACTGACCACATACTGACCAATAAAAATATGTCAATTGAAACAAGAAAAAGAGTGTTGAGGTGCTACATAGAGCCTGTTCTTTTTTATGGATGTGAAACTTGGACAATGAGCAGTCAAGTGGAAAAACATCTGATATCTGCAGAAATGTGGTTTCTGAGGAGAATGCAAAGAATATCATGGACAGACAGAAAAACCAATGACCAAGTACTACAGGAGACAAATGACAGTCGTAAATTTATTAGAGAAATTAGACGTAGAGTGTCCAAATTTTTTGGACATGTCATGAGAAGAAATGGATTGGAGAACTTGGTAACAACTGGCAAGATCGAAGGGAACAGACCAAGGGGAAGACTGAGAAGTAAATACCTGGATGGCTTGGCCACATGGCATGGTCGAGACAGGAACACTGAGCTGATCCACGACTCTGGTGATCGAGTGAAATGGCGAATCATGACTAACAACACTTTCCAGCATGGCACATGATTGGTTGATAGCACTGTGTGACTTGCATGCATGTTTATGTGTATGCATGTGTGAGTGTGTGTTGAAACATGTACTTAATACTAAATATTGCGCTTGTGTAATTCAAAGAAAATAATGACTGTTTAATAAAAACATTATCATCATCTTGACGTGCCATGTAGATAAGCTTTGCTGTCAATATTCACCATTTATGTGCATGTAGATAAGTATGTGACATTTAGATAAACATGTGCTGTCATGATTTGCCATTGATGTGCATGTAGATAAGCATGTGCTGTCATAATTCACCATTGATGTGACATCTAGATAAATGTGTGCTGTCATGATTCGACATTGAAGTGCATGTACATAAGCGTGTACTGTCATGATTCGCCATTAATGTGCATGTAGGTAAGCGTGTGCTATCATAATTCGCCATTGATGTGCCATCTACATAAACGTGTGCTGTCATGATTTGACATTGATATGCATGAAAATAAATGTGTGCTGACATGATTCGCCATCTCACATTTATCTTGGATCAGGTCTGTGTACATAGAAACACCCGGTATTTGACATTCAGTTTAAGTTACATGATACTGATGAGGCCAGATTCTCAGATGAACTTATATGTTTTGTGCCTGAAAATCTTAGCATTTATCAATAAACATGTAAAGCTGGGTTTAATCTTAATACATTTTACATCACAGGGTTCCCATAGCAACATTTATCAGCCATCTTTTCTTCATTCTGGTTTGGGATGTTGACTGTCCGAGTGAGTAGATTTTATACATAAATTGAATGTTGTCTTCTTTGTGTGTTTCTTTAATTTGTCATGTTAATTGTAATATCACTGTTCACACAGTAGTCAGGAGTAATCATGAAGAAAGCAGAACCTGCCTGACAATGGCCTTCAGTGTAGTAATGACAGAGACAATGCTGAGGTCATTGTCTATGTTTGTGTTTGCTGCAGGGAGACATTTGTTGTATATTTTAATGATATACATTACATTTTTAGCTTGTCTATTATTGGGTGGTCCCAAGACAGTAAAGTGTAAGGCCTTTTTAAATTCCTTTTTGGTGTATGGTCTAAACGATACAGAGATGGCGTCATTTACCCAGTGCGTGTTGAAGGATGCCATTGCTGTACTTTATTGACTTGGCACTTGATGCTTGATGTGATCTGTATTAGTGCTAGCTACCTATACTTCCCATAACATTTTCTGGGACCCATTTTAGGCTGCCAGCTCTGAGGCGAAGGGTCTACGAATGTTATTCAGAATCCTGCATAGCACATTCAAAATGCAGATGTTGGTGATTTGGAAGCAGACCACCTTGCATTGGTTCTTATACAAAAGTATGAGTGTCGGTCGTTAAAAAACACTGGCAAACTACTGAACGTAAACTTACCAAGAAATCACGAACAGCCAAAAAAGCTGGAGTTGAATGTGACATCCTGTAAAAGATATGCAACTAACTTTATTTTAGGCTATGTCGACTAAGGAGCACAGGTAAATTTGTTTTTAAAAAGCCCTGCCTCAAATTAGATTCAAACATATAAACACCAGGTCATCAGGCAAGCATGCTACCCATTGTGCTACTGTGACACCTTTGTGAAGTGTACAAAACACTTCATATTTGTAGTAACATATAATGCCAAACAATACTGAGTTAATAACTCAGTGGTTGTAACATCTGATGCCAAACAATATTGAGTTAGTTATTAACACCTCAGTGGAGGACAACAATGTTTTTACTAATATGCTATAAGTTATAATAATCACGATTCACTGTCACAGAATGAAGACGACCATGCACATCAAATAGGAACCATCTAATAACTCAGGTTTATACACTTGCTCGCTGGGTATGTCCTGAGAGAAAAATAGTTTACTCCAGCATGTTTGATCATTGTTCTTTTCGCCTAACGGCTGATTCAGGTCACATATCACAGTGTGAAATTGAAGAACTCTCTTAAAGAGTCATTTAATCTTTACAGAAAGCAGTTCCTTTTGTGAATTTAACTGTTGTCAAAAAAGGTGCTTAACTGCTGCCCAGCTGATGCTGAGAGAAAAATAGTTTACTCCAGCATGTTTGATCATTGTTCTTTTCGCCTAACGGCTGATTCAGGTCACATATCACAGTGTGAAATTGAAGAACTCTCTTAAAGAGTCATTTAATCTTTACAGAAAGCAGTTCCTTTTGTGAATTTAACTGTTTTCAAAAAGGTGCTTAACTGCTGCCCAGCTGATGCTGGGAAAAAAACATGCACAATGTGAATAGGAAGCTCAACAAAAGAAAAGAAAAAAGAAACAGAGATACAGGTTATTATTTCAACTGAAGTCTTTATCAACAAACAAGAAAAACACAACAAACAACAAAGAAAAACAAGAATACTTCTTCTTCTTTCGTTCGCTTGAAATATGTCTATATCTGCAATGTCGTCTCTTGCATGAATTGAACTGTTTTTTTCAGTTCACACAGTGGTCCATAGAGTTTATCTTCCACTGTCGTCTCTCTAGGCCAGAAGGTTTGCCTAGATATGTTATATTTTGGGCAGTCTTGGAGTATGTGCTCTGTGGACGCCAATCCACATGTGCACATGGCTGTTTCACCAATCTTGAATTTTGTATACATGTGGTTGCGTAATCTATTGTGTCCTGTTCTGAGGCGCAGAATAATGACTTGTTCTGGTCTGTCCATAATGTGGTAGTCATCTTGAGCAGGTTTTGGTGGCTTTCTGACTGATTTGATCATTCTTTTCTTTTGGTGGTATGTAACGGGCACATCAGGCTGTTCCTCTTTGGCTCCTTCCTTAGCCAATTGATCAGCTCTGTCGTTTCCGGGTACTCCACAGTGGGATGGTATCCACTGTATGGTGACTTTATGCTGACTGCTAAGTTCAGAAAGTAGTGTCCTTAGTACTGGCAATTTCCCAGAGAGGAGCACCTCGAGTACTGATTTTGCATCTGTTAGTAGCACCACAGGTTGTGTACCATTGCTGTTATTTAGTAATTTCTCTGTTGCTATCTTGATTGCCTCAATTTCGGCATCATAGTTACGGCAGTACTTTCCTGTCGGTACTCTGGCTGTGTCCCTAGTATTATTTGGGTATTCTATGTACACTCCCGCTCCTCCATTTCGAACAGCATTTTGTGCTGACCCATCTGTGTAGACTCGGATCCAGAGGTCCTGTGGGTATTCTTCATCAAGGAAGCTGAGAGTGGCTGTTCTGCGCTGCACACTGTTCTGTTCTTCCTTGTCAAATATTCCTCTCACTTTTGTCTGGATTTGTAACGATAGTTTATGCTCATCTTTCCATGGAGTTCGCTCTGGAATAGTTGTTAGGGGGATACCAACTGTGGGCAGATCAGTGGTTTCTCTGCAGAGTCGTTTGGCCTGGTGGATAAAACTACTTCTTTTCAACCGCCCCATAGCTAGGTTTTCAAATCTGTTCTTCATAGGGTGGCCTGGCAAGCTGAGGAACTTTTCTGCTTGTATTAGCGTTTTCGTATCTCTGCGCTCACTCAGTGCCTGTGTCCTCCCCATCTTCTCCATTTCCACTATAGGGGTTGATCTCATCCCTTCTGTGGTGACTCTAAGTGCTTGATTTTGCACCTTGTCCAGCTCTTGTAGTGTGGTATTTGATGCTGAACACCACGCAGTTGACCCATATTCCAGGTGTGGTCGTATGCTCTGTTGGTAAACTTTGCTAAGTATTTTCGTACTGGCTCCTCATGTGGTTCCACTTAGCTTTCTCAGGATGGCTATTTTCCTTCTGGCTTTTGCTACTGCTTTGTTGATGTGCTTTCTCCATGTCAGCTTGCCATCAAATGTTACTCCAAGGTATGTTGGTTCTTTATCTTCTCTTAGGGGTGTTCCATTTATCTGGATGATCCCTGCCTTTTGTTTTGGAGAGAGGGTAAATAGGGTGGTGCTGCACTTGTCAGTGTTTATGCTGACACACCATCTATTTGCCCATGCAGCAAATGTATCTACAGCTCTTTGTAGCAATCTGGTGGCCACTGATGCATATTCATTTGTGCTCCATAGAACCAGGTCATCGGCGTACATTGCCGCTTTAATTCCATGCGGTAGGTGAGCAACAAGATCATTGATGAAGATTAGAAAAAGTGTGGGGGACAAGACTCCGCCCTGGGGGACACCGTGACGCAGTAGTACTTTCTTGCTCTTGAGTCCGTCTATCTGTACTCGGGCTCTTCTGTTGTGCAAGTATGCTTTCACCCATTTGTACATTCTTCCATTGACTTTGCAGTTTCTCAGTTTCTTCATCAGACCTTCTTTCCAGACTTTGTCAAAGGCTTTCTTCAGATCTATCCATGCCGCAAGCACCAGCTTCTTCTCTTGGAATGCATCCTCAATTTCTTGAGAGAGGTAGGTTGTCTGATCTTCCGTAGAGTAGCACTGCCTAAAGCCAGCCTGCTGTGGCACAAGGATGTTTTTACTTTCAATGTACCACTGCAGTCTGTGATTGATGATGCGCTCCAGTGTTTTGCAGAGACAGCTGGTGAGGCTAATTGGTCTGTAGCTAGAGGCAATGGAACCATCTTTCCCTGATTTTAGGAGGGGTATCATGATTGCTTCTCTCCAGGCTTGTGGAACACTGCCTAAGGTCCAGCTGTTATTGAAGATCTGCAACAGCTTTGTTTTGGCCTCTGTTCCTAGGTTCCTGATCATTTCATTGGAGATACCATCAGCTCCTGGTGACTTTCTCATTTTCAGTTTTGATATGGCTAGCTCCAGTTCGCTGATTGTGATGGGTGCCTCCAGAACCTCATGTACTATTTCCTTCTGTCCTGTATGTTGTCGTTTCTCTCGAATCTCTTGTTGTTTTTCTGGACTAATTTTGATATTGCTATCTTGTGCGAACGAGTCCGCAAAATGGTCAGCTGCTTGCTTTCTTGTTAAGATTTTTCCATCTTTATGTAGTGCAATTTTTGAGTTTCTCCCTGTGCCCTCGTCATTAAGCTGTTTTATTAGCTTCCACAATTTCCTTGTGTCTCTTTCAAAGTTCAGAGACTCCGTTTTCTCCTGCCAGCTTTTCCGTCTAGCCTGCAGCTTGGCCCTTTGAAATTTGGCTTTTGCATGCTGGAATTTATTGTGGTGCTCTTGGCTGGGTGTAGCCTCTGCTTGCTTTCTACACACTTCAACATCATTATGCAACTGTTCCAGTTCACTACTCCAGTAGGGTTTATATTGTTTACGGGCTCCTCTTGGTACTGTTTCTCGCGCTGCCTGTAGTATGCATTTCCCAAACTCTTCAACTGCTTTATTTATGTCTTTCTCAGTGTTCAGGTTTCTAACCAGTATGCTGGTGCGATGCTTGTACATTGCCCAGTCTGCTTTCTTGTAGTTCCACCTCGAGAGGGTGCTGCTTTCACTTACAAGCTCATTTTCTACGGTTAGAAAGACTGGCCGATGGCCACTGCCACCAAGTTGTTTCCCAACAATTCGTGTAATGTTCCACTCCAGGTCTGGTGAATGAAAAGCCAGGTCAGGTGTAGTTGTAGAGTGCCATGATCTCGAGTAGAAAGTATGTGGGTCGGACGGCTTGTTAATCAACATGAATCTATTCTCATCCTGCCAGTCTTCCAGTCTCTCTCCTCTCTGGTCCATGTGATCATAGCCCCAGCTCTGTGAGTGGCTGTTGAAATCGCCACACACAATCATTTTTTCTTTTAGTGGTAGAGTGTCCAGTACCTGTGGGCGGTCACTTGGACAGTAGTAATTGATCAGATGTAGATCTGTATTACCTGTCTTAAGTTTAAGTGTCTGATACTCAGCCCCTTCCATGTAGACTTTGATTTGGGAAGCCATGATGTTATTTCTTACAAGGGTCAGTATCCCACCTTTTCGCCTGTCCTTTCGGTCAGATCGGTAACACTGGTAGCCTCTGATTTTGAAGGCTATATTTTCATTGAGGTGAGTTTCTTGCAAGCAACATATGCTTACTTTTTCTTGGTCCAAGATTTTTTCTAATTCTATTTTTTTGTTGCTGACTCCCTCCGCATTCCAGTGCATTATTTTAAGTCTTCGTTTAGTATGGCCAGTCGTCCTATTCTCATGTCCCCTGGCTCCACAGGACATCTGAGAAGGACCTCCAGTAGTTGGGGTTGGACCCTTTCGAGACATAGGGCCTGGCACTGCACCTGCCTGGGGGTCCAAAGCAGGGCGAGCACCATAACGATTAGCAGTAGTCGACATATTCCATTTTGCGTGATTGCGTGGCATCCTGATTTCTGTGGTGCGCCTCTTGGCTGGTTGCCTCCGTCTTCAGCACCTTTCTTTGCTAGAGCAGACTGTGGTCTCACTCGAGTGTAGATGTGTACGCGCGCACACGCCTGTCTACGCATGCATGTACGTGCATACACATCTAGAGCATACTGGTTATTTTCCGGCGCCAGAGACTCGCCGTCGCCCCTTCTCCTGTTAGTTTATACGGGCCCGCCACGTGAAGGCCAGGAGTTGGACTTTTGCTGCATAGGTTATGTATTCACGAGCCATTGAGGTATTTGAGCAATGTTGGGCGCTCACCCCAACACCGCGCCTCGGCTACATACAGCAACATTTGGAACCCACACAAGAATACTTAACTTGGGATCTGAAAAGTAATTATATCAACACAAGAACTAGCTAATTACTTGCAGTTCTGAGTTAAGTTTTCTTGTATTTTTGTCTGTTTTTTTTATTGCTTTGTTTTTCTTGTTAATTTATACAGACTATTCAAAATGTTCACCTGTATATGATTTCTTTCGGCAAACTTTGTCATATTTTGTGTTTTAATCTTAATTGATGTTTTTAGAAGAAGATAGTTAATGACACATTATCTTTATTGATAATTGAGTTTTTATACTTACCTTGTACATTCTTTTCCAATTGTGTCTTAGGATCCGAGAAGAACAAATTTTTCATCCTTTTTGAAGCTATTATATGGAACATATTGCTCCAAGGTTGCATGCAACCAATTGTGGCTATACTGGTTGGTGCTGTTGTATGTCCACTGGCTTCTTCTGCTGTTTTCTTATGTAAGTAACAAAGTTATGTTTTTCTGTTGATCTAACTAGTTTCAATTACTGTTTTTTTTTAAATTGTTATGTGTTTCCATTTATTAAATTGAATGCAGCCATCGTGCAGTTGCTAGCAGTCTTGACAGCTGGACCCATGGTCATGTTTTCAAATACTCTTCAAGATAGGGATTCTTTCTAGCCCAGCATAAAGTGACTGGAGTGGATTTGACAAAGTAGCTAGACATACTCCTGCTGGTCTGCTGGTCATGATTGTCTAGTCCATATTGGGGCCAATCTTATAAGATTGACTTGGCTTCCCAGCTCAACCCAGCCTAAAATGGCTACCAGGAAATGTTTGGGGAAGTAAAAGCAGCCGGCATAAAACTGACCACGTCACCCACCAAGAGCCGATTGGTCTATCAAAATATAGATCTAGTACCACGTGCCCATTGTGCCTGAAGACGTAAATAATTTCCGGACTTTCTACTTGTTTAATATATAAGGTGACAGTTGGAAAATCAAACACATGTACGCAACTCATATGCGCTGTCAAAACTGTCATTTACTGCCAATATAGTAACTTGCGGTGTATGGCTGGGGGGTCTTTGAGTCTGAGGAATTAGGCCGTCTGACTGGTGCAGTCACCGTGAACTGTGCAGGTTTGAGTTTTCTTTTTTCCCCCAACAGAAAAAAACTCCACACCTTACGGAAGATTCGAACCCGGGTCTCCTGAAGGATAATCCGACATTCTAGCCACTCGGCCAGTCGCTCCTCACTCATATGCTATGCACATAAGCGCAAAAAACAACACACATTGCACACATGCATGCACGCACTCAAGCACAGGGGGTGGGTGTGTGTGTGCATGCGTGCATGTGCATGTGTGTGTGTTGAACAACTAGTTATAATATATTTCTATATAAAAGGAGTCCTTTGGTTTAAGATTTTTTGTAACATAAATTACTTATAAATACAAATAAAGAGAAATTTAACCGCACACAAAAACATGATGGTTGATAACGACTTGTGTGATGGATACCTAATCACCTCTGTCATGAGTAAAATTTTTGGAAGCAAAGAATTGATAGCTTTCTTCTAAACCATTCTAAACACCAAGTGCACAATTTATGTTTGTGTGGGGCAGCGGCCTTTATTTTGTCAACCTTATCAAACTTGTTGGTATTCACTAGCAATTGTACTAAGTGCCATAACAGTAGTTTTTGAAAGATGTTTCACAACATGATCAGTGAATGTCCACAATTCATGACCTGTTAGAATTCACTTATTCATGTGTCTGTAATTGGCAACATAATGGTGATACAAATTCTCCACTGTCATGACAGTAATAAGACCAGAGATTAGAAATGTAGATTGTGTATCACTAATGTATGTTGCGGCCAGAAACATAACTGCATATGACTTATATCATAATTTATTTACAGTAAGGGTAGATACCTTATTATCATCCCACTTCAAAAATCAAAATGGTCAGGTAGAGTATTTGTCAAGTATTTATTTCATGATTTATTGGGTACTTTTTATACCTCTTTAACTGTTAGTTGCTGTTTATCAGGATTTGTTGGTTTTTTTTTTTTAATTTTAACTGTTAGTTGGTGTTTTTCAGAATTTTTGGGGTTGTACCTCTTTAACTGTTGGTTGCTGTTTGTCAGGATTTGTGGTTTTTTTTATACCTCTATAACTGTTAGTCGGCTCCATGGCGTAGGGGTTACGGTCACAGCTTGTAACCCCGTACACCAGCGTTCGAAACATAGCAGTGTCAGTTTTTTAAGAAATGTTATGGGTGCTGGCCGTTCAGAAAGCAATGGCAAACTACTGAACGTAAACTTGCCCAGGAATCACCAACAACCAAAAAATGCTGCGGTTGACTGCTATGTCCTTTAAAGGACATGCAACTAACTAAAAACAAATTGTTAGTTGTTGTTTGTCAGAATTGTTTGGGTTATACCTCTATAACTGTTAGTTGCTGTTTGTCAGAATTTTGGGGGTTATACCTCTGTAACTGTTAGTTGCTGTTTGTCAGAATTGTTTGAGTTATACCTCTATAACTGTTAGTTGTTGTTTGTCAGAATTTTGGGGGTTATACCTCTGTAACTGTTAGTTGCTGTTTGTCAGAATTTTGGGGGTTATACCTCTGTAACTGTTAGTTGCTGTTTGTCAGAATGTTTGGGGTTATACCTCTATAACTGTTCGCTGCTGTTTGTCAGAATGTTTGGGTTATACCTCTATAACTGTTAGTTGCTGTTTGTCAGAATTTTGGGGGTTATACCTCTGTAACTGTTAGTTGCTGTTTGTCAGAATTTTGGGGGTTATACCTCTATAACTGTTAGTTGCTGTTTGTCAGAATGTTTGGGTTATACCTCTATAACTGTTAGTTGTTGTTTGTCAGAATTTTGGGGGTTATACCTCTCTGTAAGACATGGATGACTGAAGAAATTTTACAACTAATGGAAACAAGAAGACAGAACAAAAATAATCCTGCCAAATATGAAGAAATTCACAGAAAAGTCAGAACCTTATGTAAGGAGGCTAAAGAAACATGGCTTGAGAAAAATTGCAGAGAAATTGAAAAACAACACAACAGTAAAAATGCGAAACTAATGCACAAAAGAATTCAGGAGATTACTAATCAAAGAACACGTACATCAGCAGGCTGCCTAAAGACAAAAGATGGAAGAGTCATAATAGAAAAAGATCAGATTTTACATGTATGGTCAGATTACGTGAAAAACCTTTATGACGATAGCAGAGACGAACAATATATTGTTCAAAATAACAATGAAGGGCCAGCAATTTTGAAGATGGAGGTTCAGAATGCTCTTAATCATATGAAATCTGGCAAAACCCCCGGTCCAGACAGCGTCACAACAGAAATGATTAATGCTTTAGAAGAATATGGAATAGATAAAGTTACCAGTCTGCTTAATACAATATATGATACTGGAAATATACCTCATGAGTTATGTAATTCTGTATTTATTGCAATCCCAAAGAAATCAGGAGCCTTGGAATGTGATCAACATCGAACAATTAGTATAATGAGTCACATCACGAAGATTTTGCTAAGAATTATCATGCAAAGAGTTAGGAGGAAAATACAACCTGAAATAGAAGAAGAAGAATGTGGGTTTGTAGTAGGCAAGGGTACAGTAAATGCTGTGTATATACTGAGAACCGTAATCGAACGTTCTATAGAAGTAAACAAAGATCTACACCTTTGCTTCATTGACTACACAAAGGCTTTTGATAAAGTGAGACATGTCAACATGATAAGGATGCTTGAAGATCTACAAATTGATGGGAAAGACCTTAGACTTGTAAAAAACATATATTGGAAACAACAAGCTGCCATAAGAGTTGATAATGAAGTAAGCCAATATCAGCCTATTAAGAGAGGTGTGAGACAGGGATGTGTAATGTCTCCAGATCTGTTTTCCCTGTACAGTGAAAATATTTTCAGAAATATTGAAAATATGGAAGGAATCAACATTGGGGGTCGATGCATCAATAACATTAGATATGCAGATGATACAGTCTTGATTGCAGACAATGAACAGGACCTGCAAAATTTAGTAGATGCGGTTGTTACACACAGTGAACAACAAGGGTTAGAATTAAATTGTAAAAAGACACAGATTATGGTCGTCACTAGGAAGAACGAAATACCACAGTGTAATATACAAGTAAATGGGAATATTCTTCAACAAGTGAATAGGTACAATTACCTCGGAACAGTAATAACATCTGATGGGAGATGCCTTGAAGAGATTAGAACAAGAATCGCCATGGCAAAAGTAGCCTTTAGCAAGATGAAAAACATACTGACCAATAAAAAGATGTCAATTGAAACGAGAAAAAGAGTGTTGAGATGCTACATAGAACCTGTACTTTTATATGGATGTGAAGCTTGGACAATGAGCAGCCAGGCTGAAAAACATCTGATGGCTGTAGAAATGTGGTTTCTGAGGAAAATGCAAAGAATACCATGGACAGCCAGAAAGACCAATGAACAAGTCCTTCAAGAAACAAATGAAGATCGTAAACTGATCAGAGACATTAGACGTAGACAGTCACAATTTTTTGGGCATGTTATGAGAAGAAATGATTTGGAGAACTTGGTGACAACTGGTAAGATCGAGGGGAACAGACCAAGGGGAAGACCTAGAAACAAGTATCTGGATGGCTTGGCCTTGTGGCATGGTCGAGACAGAAACACGGAACTGATCCACGACTCTGTTGATCGAGTGAGATGGCAGAACATGACCGCCCACGCTTACCGGCATGGCACATGATGGATGGCTGTATGGATACCTCTGTAACTGTTAGTTGCTGTTTGTCAGAATTTTGGGGGTTATACCTCTATAACTGTTAGTTGCTGTTTGTCAGAATGTTTGGGTTATACCTCTATAACTGTTCATTGCTGTTTGTCAGAATGTTTGGGTTATACCTCTATAACTGTTAGTTGCTGTTTGTCAGAATTTTGGGGGTTATACCTTGTAACTGTTTGTCAGAATGTTTGGGTTATACCTCTGTAACTGTTAGTTGCTGTTTGTCAGAATTTTGGGGTTATACCTCTGTAACTGTTAGTTGCTGTTTGTCAGAATTTTGGGGTTATACCTCTATAACTATCAGTTACTATTTATCAAAGTTTATGGGGGTATACTTCTTTAACTGTTAGTTGCTATTTATCAGGATTTGTGGTGGTATTTTGTACCTCTTTAACTGTTAGTTGCCGTTTATCAGGATGTTTATTTTGTAATTCCAGTGTGTTCTGATATTAACAAATCTACACATGGATTGGTATCCACAAAACACAGGGACAAGCAAAAGTAGATGTTAGAGAACACACTAGACAACAAAGAAGCATAATAGTGATGAGCATCCTCAGTGATGCAGATACAGGCATTCCTTGACACTTGAGGGAAAAAAAGTAGATATTAGAGGGCACATCAAACAATAGAAACATTCTAAAACTGTGAGCACCTTCAGATGATTGACATATCCTTGACACCCAGACAGATGTATTGTTGTCTGATGTTTCATCTCATATATACCTCTTAAACCTGGTTTTCTTTCCTGCTCTGTTTGGCTCTGTCGCCTTTTGCATATTTGTTTCTGTGAAATCACAGGGTTTCCTAAAATTCTAAAGAATATTATGCACACTTGGGTTTCTTCATCCAGTTGTTTTATTTTGTGTAAGTTTGCTTTTTTAATAGTACACTCTTGGTGAGCTTTCAATAAGAAATATAAGACAAAAGGTAACTAGATACTTTCATCAAACATAAAACACAGCGGTGACAGTATAAATGTCTCTTGCAAAAGTGTTTAATAACTCGTGTTATATATTTATTATTTTTTTTTGGGGGGGTATATCCTATTTACAGGACATTGCAGTCAACACCAGCATTTTTCAGCTGCTGCTGTCTTGGCAAGTTTTATGTTCAGTATTTTGCCATTGCTTTCTGAACATTCAGCTCACATACTTTCTGTAAGAAACCAACGTGATGCGATCCGCTGCCGAATTTTGCGCAGCTGTGTTTCATATTTGACTGAATATTTCAACTTGGTATTCTGCAATGGAATGGGAAAACAAAGGGAAACTACCACATTGAACCCCCTCCTCCTCGACACTCAACATGACAGCTGTTAAACAAATACCTTAACGACACTGCTTATAATAACACATGAGGAATGGGAACTGGCAACAGATTGAGAATCTTTCAAGTGGCCCATGGTGAGAGTGATGTTCTGTGAAAGACCTGCCACATGATGATGATGATGAGTTCATGAGATATGAATTATGAATATTTAACTAAAATCTTAATATTACAAGCAATAATGACTGTGGATAGCCGCTTGAATCAAAGTGTTTAAAATTACCTGAAAGTTTAAGGTAATTCAGAATTGTGTAAATCATAAGTTAACATTCTTGACATATGATAATTGTATGTTTGCAGTTGCAAGTTAGTTCTGTGAGTAGATTTCTAAGCTATTCAGTCCCAAACAACACAGCATTTGTGATGTGCATGTCTATCAATCGATGCAGATCAATTCTTTACATTTGGTCTGTGTATACTAAAAACATCTGGCTAGATTTTATAACAAAAGCATCGTGCTTTCACTTCTTTAACCCAGAAAATGAGAACATTGGGTTGTAAACTGAGTAATTTTGAGGATGTCTTTTTCTGATAATCCAAAAAGCACCTTTGCATTATCACTTTGTCTTTCAGAAATGACCTTCTCCATATGTTAGGAGAGTTGACTTGTAAACATCTTGCTTAATTGCAGTTGGAATTTGCAGCAGTTGCTTGAGGAACTTCTGGGATTCCTGCATGTTCCACATTGTCATCAAGAATCGTGGCCGTGTACCTTCGAGTGATGGTTTTGTGGCACGGAGAATAGCAGGACCTGGTCTAGCCTCCAATTACTTCTTTCAGGTAGACTAACAGTGCTAGTTATCTCAAAGAGACAAATGTGTTTGATGTAGCATGTACTGGGAGGAGTAATTATAAGAGATGAATGTGTTTGATTTAGTATGTACTGGAGGAGTAATTAAAGAGAGATTAATGTGTTTGATGTAGTGTACTGGAATAAGTAATTAAAGAGAGACAAATATATTTTATTCCTCCCATATAAACTTCTAACGCACAACTAGACAACAGAAAATTGTTGAACCCAACAGTTTTTAACCTTCAATCTACAAATGATACTGTCACCTCAATGTAAGGAGAGGCATTCTTCACTGTCACTCTAAGTGACATTGTCACTTCACTGAAGTGAGAAGCATGCTTCACTGTCACTTGAAATGACTCTATCATTTCACTGAAAGGAGAGGTATTCTTCACTGTCACTCCAAATGATACTATCACTTTACTGAAGAGAAAAGCATACTTCATGGTGTTTTTAAATGACACCATCATTTCACTGAAGGAAAAAGGATACTTTACTCGCAATACAAATGATGCGATCACTGAAAACAAAAGTATACTTCACTGTCACTCTCAATGACACCTTCACTTTGCAAAGGGATAAGCATAATTCACCATATATCCAAATGACCCATCACTACACTATAACTCCAAATGACACCATCACTTCACCATAACTCCAAATGACACCATCACTTCACTGAAGGGAAAAGCATACTTCAGTTACTCTTAATGACACCATCATTTCACTGAAGAAAGAAAATATACTTCACTGTCACTCTAAATGATATTATGACTTCACTGAAGCAAGAGAATATTCTTCACTGTCACTAAATGACACTATTACTTCACTGAAGCAAGAACATATTCTTCACTGTCACACTAAATAACACTATTACTTCACTGAAGCAAGAACATATTCTTCACTGTCACTAAATGACACTATTACTTCACTGAAGGAAGAAAGGATACTTCACTGTCACTCCAAAAGACACCATCACTCCACTGAAAGAAGAAGTATACTTCCCTATCACTCTAAGAGACATTTTTTCCTAACAGAAAGCATTATACATCATACCAGATTGTGTATTTATGTTGATAATTCAGTGTTCCCTGTAAATGGCAATTCTTTACCCTGCCTCTTCAGATCCACCCCGAGCAAGCATTGGCTGCACTGGAAGCCAGGATAGAGCAGGATGAGCTGGAGACATGGAAGAAGCAGCAGCTGGACATCATTGAGCAGCCCATAGAAACTTACAAGTAAGTCATCTGATAACACTGTTATGTCATGTCATGTCATCTCATGTTATGTTGAATGACATGATGATGAGCTGGAGACATGGAAGAAACAGCAGCTGAAAGAAGAAAGAAGTTCAAGCCAACTTCAGCAGGAAAGGTCATGATCACTGTCTGTTGGGACATTGAAGGTGTGACTTGTGGGTGTTATGCCAAGAAGAGAGACAATCAGTTCACAAGCTTACATTAAGACATTGAAGAAACTCTATGTTTATGCAGAGTTTGGCCGCACAAGAATCCTGCAGACCTGCTTCTCCTTCATGACAATGGGCGCCCTCACACAAGTCTGGCAACACGGGAAGCAATCACCAAATTGGGTTGGACCCTGTAGTTCTGATTGGCACCCTCTGATTTTCATCTGTTTGTTCTACTTAAAGATGAACTCCATGGGACAAGGTTTGAAGATGATGAAGTGATTCATGCAACAAAGAAATGGCTACATGATCAAGACAAAATCTGGTACAGGCAAGGAATACATGCACTTGTTTCATGCCGGCATAAAGCCATACAAGTTGATTAGGATTATGTTGAATAATACCAATGTTTACATGACATATCCATGTATATTGTGTATACATTTCATGCTTTTTGAATAAACAACTCCTGAGAAAAATTATGTGGTGCATTACTTTCTGAATGCCTCTCATATTTTAACTTGCATTAGTAAATGAGGCACCACTTTAGTAAGCCAGGAAAATTAAGCATTTTTAAAAATTATTTATGTGTTTTGAAATAAACAAACGTGTCAATAAAGGTCAAGATAGTGTCATGCCAGATACTGTCATTGGGGTTAGAAAAACACAACATAATAAGACAGTGAGTGTTGGTGTCAAGACAATAAGACAGTGTTGGTGTCAAGATAAGAAGAAAATCTGTGTTGGTGTCAAGATAAGAAGACACTCTGTGTTGGTGTCAAGATAAGAAGACAATCTGTGTTGGTGTCAAAATAAGATGACAATCTGTGTTGATGACAGAATACCAAGAAAACAGTATGTGTTGATAAGATAAGAATAAAATCATCTATGTTGTTGACAAGATAATAAGACAATCTGTGTTGATGACGCCAAGGAAACTGTATGTGTTGATAAGATAATAATAAAATCATCTATGTTGATACACATGATAAGAAGACAATTGTGTATATGACAAACTACCAAGAAAACAGTGTTGATAAGATATGAATAAAATCATCTATGTTGTTGACAAGATAATAAGACAATCTTGATGACGCCAAGGAAACAATGTGTTGATAAGATCATAATAAAATCATCTATGTTAATAAACATGATAAGAAGACAATCGTGTTGATGACAAACTACCAAGAAAACAGTGTTGATAAGATAAGAATAAAATCATCTAGGTTGGTGACAAGATAAGAAGACAATCTATGTTGATGGCAAGATAACAAGAAGTCAGTCTGTGTTTATGGCAAGACAAAAAGACTGTTGAAAACAAGATGGCCAAAGACTATGTTGATGGCAACATTCTATGTTTATATGAGAAGGAATATTTTGGGCTGTCATCTATTAATTGATAAAATATGGAAATATAATTGACAGGTTGTTTGTAGAGCAGTGTTTTAAACCATTCTCTGCATCACTGAGTGAGAGAGGCGTTTATCTACAGCTGTGTCAGGAAACTGCCGATTATGTGAAGATTCTCAACACCAAAGTTTCACAGTAAGCTAAATAATTATACACCATTGTCTGTATTTGGTTAAACTGAATATTCAAAACAATTTATTCCCATAGTGAATTTTAACACAGAAGCCACAAACAATATGTTGCACAATTTATTGCCTGGCATATTTTGCTGCTTCTCGTCAGGACCTGACAAATAAACTGAATATCTTTTTACTGGTGTTTATTGTTAACATTGTCATCTTGTAGCAAGTCCTTTGCAGAATGTGGTTCTTATCACATCCCATCAAAAAGATTCTCAATCTTTATTATTCCTCCTGCATCAAGAATTTTTATGCCCCAGGTGTCTGCTATGCCCTGTTTCCATCCGCATGCCTCTTCTTCAGGCCATTCATCACTGTTATTTCCAAACCACTGGGATGTTTAGAATGGCCAAAGTATTTTAATTCCTGAAACCTCATACTGTTTATGAGTCAGTTGTCTTCTGTATTCAGATCCTTGTATAAGGTTAGTATTTTTCTTCTTCTTTGCCCATGAAATAATCCATCAATAACTTGTCTGTAGCATTTAAGCTCAAAAGCCCTAATTTTCTACATTAATTATTGCAAAATGCACCATGGCTCACATTTGTCTGTTAATATGGGACAGATCCACGTGGATCATTATGTTTATCAGATAGGAAACCATTAATCCTTAGACAGGGATTTTACACCAAGCCTTCTCAATCAAGAAATCAAAACCCGATCCACCTTCATATTGTCAGCTTTGTCTTTTTAAATCCCAATGGAAACTTGCGATTCTGTTTTTATCATAGTAGTGTGAATGATTGCATAATGTGATAATTTACTGCGAAACATATTCTTGGTTTTGTTAAGATGGATTCCTACAGCATTATTTTCTTTCTTACAAATAGACAATATTTGTTATATTATGATGATTTTAATTTACTGAATCAAATACAAGTTTATTTCAATCATTCATCTCTGTGATAGTAAGTAATAGTAAAAGTTAATTTACATAAAACAGTTCTACAAACCAAGAGAGTGCTTGGAGATAGGGTAGTGTCGATAAGTGATGTATGCTATACTGTGAGTCAAATATATTTGGGAGAGAGCCAGTAAAAACTGGCTCCTGACTAAGGATGTAGGGGCTGATGGTTAAATATCCAGGAGCTCTTCATTATGAGGCTAGCTATGACAGGTGGTTGGGCAGTTTATTTACTTATTATATTTCCTCATGTAAAAAGACATGAATGTCTGGAGAAGATAACTATGGAGGAAGTGGTACCTGGGAATCAGAGAAGAGGAAGAGCCCAATGTAGATGGATTCAAGATGTGACAGATAATTTACACATGACAGCAACAGAGACTAGGCCATCTGGCTTATGATAGAGAGACATTTAGGAAGACTGAGTTGAGTTTAGCTAAGAAATGACATCACTGCACTCAGGACATTCCCACACTCAGGATATTCCCACACATGCTAATGGTTCCAACTGCCTTGGAAAACTGTTGTGGGGTGAAATGTTCTGCCCAGGGCAAGCCACTGGATGGATAGGATGCCCCCTGAGATTGAGCTGGAGTCTGTTGACAATGAGATACCCAAAACTTGCAGAGGAAGCATGATCAACCTAGACCTAATGCCAGCCAGCCCGTATCTGTTGTGCTGAATCATGACCTGGTCACATCCTAATATACCTCTCTGCATTTGTGATACCGGATTATCCGATTGGATAAGAGCTTCTAAACTTCCGAGGTGCTGATGTTGAGGCAAAATTTGGACTAAAATGTTGAATTTTCGTCCTTGACTTGGATATGTAAATTACAAGTACTTCAGAAGTCGCAGTGGGTTCGCTTGAAAGCAAGGGTGACTGGTAACAGGGAAAGCTATTTTGCATGCAAAATACAGCCCACTTCACTAGAAGTAGTAACACGTGTATCGACTACACTTCAGTTCAAAGCGAGCGAATGACAAAAAAAAATTGTGGAATTCCAGTACTGGTTTTGCACACTCCACTTGTGTCTGAGATTGGAGAGGGGAAGGAGAGCTCTGCAACAGTTCCTGTGGAATTTGTACTTTGCCACTGGGTTGGGTGGAAAGTCTCTTCAAGAACATTTTTGGCAGGTCATGATGAAAAGATTATACTACATGATGATGATGATGTATGACCAACAAACTAAACCCAGGCTAAAGGCAGACACCAAAACTTGAAGCCACTCCATCCCACAACAGTTTGTGGATATACCTGTACTTAAGTAGTAGAGAAACCATGCAGGTGTCAAGATGGCCAGATTGTCTGGTGAGAATGTTTACAATAATGTTAGTCCAGATTTAAAACAACAGAATTCCTTATCTACTCAGGCGTAAAGTGAAGCTTTACACAGGATTAAACCCAGACCTCCAGAGAAGAATCAAACTGCCTGAGAGTGACCTAAAGGTAAGCATGCATACATGTTCTTTATACATACTTGACATGAGATACAGTTTGACAGAATTCTCCATTCTGTATTTTTTGTACATCAGCAGACATCTACAGCACCTGTATATTATCAGGCCCCATAAGGGAAGCAAAGAATAGTAACAATGTACCCTTTATGCATGTCATAGGAGGTAATTAAGGAGGGTTGGTGCGAGACTGGCTAACTCATCCCATAGAAAACCTTAACTACAAACTGAAACCAGTCTGAACAAGTCTACAAGCGTGGGCTAGCTGAGGGTATATATGCCATTAGGCGAGGTGCTTGAAATTTATGTCCCCAAGTCAAGGACGAGAAGTCAACATTTTAGTCCAATTGGCCAATGTAGGGGTTGAACCCACCAGCCTGGAATCAACACACCATTTGTTTAAGAACTAAGGTCTTATCTATTTGGCCATGCTCACCTCCACAGCCGTTTGTTAAAACGGTTTCTATGTAACATGCAAGAATTCTTGTTCGAACTTCCAATGACAAGAACTTATTGCATAAAATATTCTTTATTTGATAGAATGCAGTCTTTGCTTGTCCTATTTTGTTCATCTCTGTGATGCATCTCCCATATGATGTTATCCATGCGCCTAGATGTTTGAATTTCTGCATGGGCAATAGCTTCCGTTCACAATTTGTTTCTTTGATATCACCATGACTTCTGTCTTCCTTTTATTCAGGCTAAGGCCCATTTTTTTCTCTTTCTACAGCTACAGTGTTTATAATTTCCCATAGTTCTTTCTGATTTGTTGCTATCAAGAGTGTATCATCAGCATAATATAATATATTCCGGTCCAATATGGCTGATAGGTCAGAGATACGTTAAGGTCTGTGTGTGATTTTACTTCTGGAGAAGGTTTACTTATGCATATTTCCTCATTTTGGACTTTATCACGTGATTTCATCAACAAGCTACTGGACTGAATGTTTGGTTCGAAAATGAAATGTGGATATAATTTAAAATGCTTCTATTTGCAAAGTAAACATTCTGTTGTTTAAGGTCAAGGAGAGTCTGACAGTCTCTCATGAAGGAATTCAAAAGTACTAAATAGCATCTGTCCACAATATTTATGTATTCGGGATTGATGAGTTTTGATTCAGCAATACAGGAAAAACAGAATCGTGGAGGCAATTATTTCAATCATGTGCTTCTTCTTTTTGGATTTTCATACCACCGATACTTGTCAGTACGTCATTACGTATAATTAACTTTACTTCTAGAGTACTTTCTAACTCCGTGACTAAAGCTTTTGTGCACTGGCGGTAACGTCATTGTTTTGGTTGTGTTTATAAATAACAAACATCCGGAAGAACAGCTGCATTATGTGGACTTAAATCAAGGACTCTGACCACCACCATAAATTGTAAGCAACACCATTCTTCTATAACAGATCAGCCAAAGTCAAATTATATTTCAACCAGATTCAGAAGTTCAGTCTGCTCTAGCAAAAGAAAGGTGCTGAAGATGGAGGCAGTCAGCCAGGAGGCACACCACAGAAATCAGGCTGCCATGCAATTACGCCATGCAATTACGCCATGAAATATGTCGATAACTGCTAAATGTTATGGTACTCGTCCTGCTTTGCTTTTTTGGGGCTATGATCACATGGACCAGAGAGGGGAGAGACTGGAAGACTGGCAGGATGAGAATAGATTCATCTTGATTAACAAGCTGTCTGACCCACATACCTTCTACTCGAGTTCATGGCACACTACAACTACACCTGACCTGGCTTTTCATTCATCAGATTTGGAGTGGAACATTAAACAAATTGTTGGGAAACAGCTAGGTGGCAATGACCACCGGCCGGTCTTTCTAACTGTAGAAAATTAGCTTGTAAGTTAAGGCAGCACTCTCTCAAGGTGGAACTACAAGAAAGCTGACTGGGCAATGTGCAAGCATCGCACCAACATACTGGTTAGAAACCTGAACACTGAGAAGGACATAAATAAAGTAGTTGAAGAGTTTGAGAAATGCATACTACAGGCAGCACAAGAAACAGTACCAAGAGGAGCCTGTAAACATTATAAACCCTACTGGATTAGTGAACTGGAACAGTTGCATAGTGATGTGGAAGTGTGTAGAAGGCAAGCAGAGGCCAAACCCAGCCAAGAGCACCACAATAAATACCAGCACGCAGAAGCCAAATTTCAAAAGGCCCAGCTGCAGGCTAGACGGAAAAGCTGGCAGGAAAAAACAGAGTCTCTGAACTTTGAAAAAGACACAAGGAAACTGTGGAAGCTAATAAAACAGCTTAACGATGAGGGCACAGGGAGAAACTCAAAAATTGCACTACATAAAGATGGAAACATCTTAACAGGAAAGCAAGCAGCTGACCATTTTGCAGACTCGTTCGCACAAGATAGCAATATCAAAATTAGTCCAGAGAAACAACAAGAGATTCGAGAGAAACGACAACATACAGGACAGAAGGAAATAGTACATGAGGTTCTGGAAGCACCCATCACAATCAGCGAACTGGAGCTAGCCATATCAAAACTGAAAATGAGAAAGTCACCAGGAGCTGATGGTATCTCCAATGAAATGATCAGGAACCTAGGAGCAGAGGCCAAAGCAAAGCTGTTGCAGATCTTCAACACCTGGACCTTAAGCAGTGTTCCACAAGCCTGGAGAGAAGCAATCATGATAACCCCTCCTAAAATCAGGGAAAGATAGTTCCATTGCTTCCAGCTACAGACCAATTAGCCTCACCAGCTGTCTCTGCAAAACAATGGAGCACGTCATAAATCACAGACTACAGTGGTACATTGAAAGTGAAAATATCCTTGTGCCACAACAGGCTGGCTTTGGGCACTGCTACTCTATGGAAGATCAGACAACCTATCTCTCTCAAGAAGTCGAGGATGCATTCCAAGAGTAGAAGCTGTGCTTGCAGCATGGATAGATCTGAAGAAAGCCTTTGACAAAGTCTGGAAAGAAGATCTGATGAAGAAACTGAGAAACTGCAAAGTCAATGTAAGAATGTACAAATGGGTGAAAGCATATTTGCACAACAGAAGAGCCTGAGTTCAGATAGACGGACTCAAGAGCAAGAAAGTACTATTGCGTCACAGTGTTCCCCAGGGCTGAGTCTTGTCCCCTACACTTTTTCTAATCTTCATCAATGATCTCGTTGCTAATCTACCGTATGGAATTAAAGTGGCAATGTACACTGATGACCTGGTTATGTGGAGCACAAATGCATCACTGGCCACCAGATCGCTACAAAGAGCTGTAGATACATTTGTTGCATGGGCGGATAGATGGTGTGTCAGCATAAACACTGACAAGTGCAGCACCACTCTATTTACCCTCTCTCCAAAACAAAAGGCAGGGATCATCCAGATAAATAGAACATCCCTAAGAGAAGATAAAGAACCAACATACCTTGGAGTAACATTTGACGACAGGCTGACATGGAGAAAAAACATCAAGAAAGCAGTAGTAGCAAAAGCCAGAAGTAAAATAGCCATCCTGAAAAAGCTAAGTGGAACCACACGGGGAGCCAGTGGAAAAATACTTAGCAAATTTTATCAATAGAGCATAGGACCACACCTGGAATACGGGTCAACTGCGTGGTGTTCAGCTTAAAAAGATACACTACAAGAGCTGGACAAGGTGCAAAATCAAGCACTTAGAGTCACCACAGGAGGGATGAGATCAACCCCTATAGTAGCAATGAAGAAAATGGGGAGGAAACAAGGACTCAGATAGCGCAGAGATATGAAAACACTTATACAAGCAGGAAAGTTCCTCAGCTTGCCAGGCCACCCTCTGAAGAACCGATTTGAAAACTTAGTTATGGGGCGGTTGAAAATAAGTAGTTTTATCCACCAGGCCAAACGACTCTGCAGAGAAACCACTGATCTGCCCACAGTTGGTATCCCCCTGACAACTATTCCAGAGCGAACTCCATGGAAAGATGAACATAGACTGTCACTGCAAATCCAGACAACATTGAGAGGAATATTTGACAAGGAAGAACAGAACAGTGTGCAGCACAGAACAGCCACTCTCAGCTTCCTTGATGACAAATACCCACAGGACCTCTGGATCCGAGTCTACACAGATGGATCAGCACAAAATACTGTTTGAAATGGAGGAGCTGGAGTGTACAAAAAATACCCAAATAATACTAAGGACACGGCCAGAGTTCCAACAGCAAAGTACTGCCATAACTTTGATGCTGAAATTGAGGGAATCAAGATAGCAACAGAGAAATTACTAAGTACCAGATGACAGATGAAAAATCAGTACTCCAGGCGCTCCTGTCTGGGAAATTGCCAGTACTAAGGACACTACTTTCTGAATTTAGCAGTCAGCATAAGGTCACCATACAGTGGATACCATTCCACTGTGGAGTACCCGGAAACAACAGAGCTGATCGATTGGCTAAGGAAGGAGCAAAAGAAGAACAGCCTTATGTGCCCATTACATACCACCAAAAGAAAAGAATGATCAAATCAGTCAGAAGGCCTCCAAAACCTGCTCAAGACGACTACCACGTTACGGACAGACTAGAACAAGTCATCATTCTGCGCCTCGGAACAGGACACAATAGATTATGCAACCACATGTATACAATATTCAAGATTGGTGACTCAGCCATTTGCACATGTGGTTTGGCGTCGCAGACAGCTGAGCACATACTCCAAGACTGCCCAAACTACAACATATCCAGGTAAAGCTTCTGGCCTAGAGAGACAACAGTGGAAGATAAACTCTATGGACCGCTGAGTGAACTAAACAAAAACTGTTAGATTCATAAAGAGACAACACTGCAGTAATAGACATATTTCAAGCGAACGAAAGAAGAAGAAAAAAAATAATGTAATATTATGTCAATCAACCAGGATCCCTTGCAACCACACCAAAAAAAAAAAACCAAAAAAAAACAAGCAAGTATAGTTCCAGAGGAGGATCAAACAAATTCTGATATGACACAACCAAGGCAGCATATTTGACCTTGGAATCCAAGCTTACTCTCCCCACAACCTTCTCTTAATGGCTAGTGTGAATTAGGAAAAGCGACATCTTCGACCTGTCTCTAGACAAAAGACAGTAGCAACTTTATTATCCATCCATCCATCATGTGCCATGCCGGTAAGCGTGGGCGGTCATGTTCTGCCATCTCACTCGATCAACAGAGTCGTGGATCAGTTCCGTGTTTCTGTCTCGACCATGCCACAAGGCCAAGCCATCCAGATACTTGTTTCTAGGTCTTCCCCTTGGTCTGTTCCCCTCGATCTTACCAGTTGTCACCAAGTTCTCCAAATCATTTCTTCTCATAACATGCCCAAAAAATTGTGACTGTCTACGTCTAATGTCTCTGATCAGTTTACGATCTTCATTTGTTTCTTGAAGGACTTGTTCATTGGTCTTTCTGGCTGTCCATGGTATTCTTTGCATTTTCCTCAGAAACCACATTTCTACAGCCATCAGATGTTTTTCAGCCTGGCTGCTCATTGTCCAAGCTTCACATCCATATAAAAGTACAGGTTCTATGTAGCATCTCAACACTCTTTTTCTCGTTTCAATTGACATCTTTTTATTGGTCAGTATGTTTTTCATCTTGCTAAAGGCTACTTTTGCCATGGCGATCCTTGTTCTAATCTCTTCAAGGCATCTCCCATCAGATGTTATTACTGTTCCGAGATAATTGTACCTATTCACTTGTTGAAGAATATTCCCATTTACTTGTATATTACACTGGTATTTCGTTCTTCCTAGTGACGACCATAATCTGTGTCTTTTTACAATTTAATTCTAACCCTTGTTGTTCACTGTGTGTAACAACCGCATCTACTAAATTTTGCAGGTCCTGTTCATTGTCTGCAATCAAGACTGTATCATCTGCATATCTAATGTTATTGATGCATCGTCCCCCAATGTTGATTCCTTCCATATTTTCAATATTTCTGAAAATATTTTCACTGTACAGGGAAAACAGATCTGGAGACATTACACATCCCTGTCTCACACCTCTCTTAATAGGCTGATATTGGCTTACTTCATTATCAACTCTTATGGCAGCTTGTTGTTTCCAATATATGTTTTTTACAAGTCTAAGGTCTTTCCCATCAATTTGTAGATCTTCAAGCATCCTTATCATGTTGACATGTCTCACTTTATCAAAAGCCTTTATTATAAATATATTTAAATGTAACATTTCATTAAGTAAACAGCATTTTAGTAGCTTCATGTAAATTTTTACAAATAAGAATTCTTTCTGGTTTTATATGTTTTACAAAGTCTTCAAATGTGGATTTCAGCAAGTAACATGGAGAAACCAGTGTTCAGATCAAATTGACTTTCTTTCTGTATTTTGAATGGGAAAGTTAACTTATTTCAATATTTTTACATAATATAACTGTCTCTTCTGTCCATTAGGCCATCCTAAAGAAAACATGAATGAATACCATTTTAATTAAATTAGTAAGTATTATATGAGTGGTTAGGTCATTCTTGATACCACATGCTGTTTCCCAAGATAATCAATGTGTTTCTGTTTGGTAGGCCATTCTTGGAACACATGCTACATTACTCAAGAAATTAGTTGTGATTCTGTTTGGTATTAACATGTACTATCATTAACTTTTCTTAGTTGACCTTAGTCTATGCAGCCAAGATTTTAGAAGAGTTTTACCCAGATCATATCATCAAGAATTCTGGGCTCAGTGAGGAACAGTTCTGGGAATCCAACGATTTGGAGTTTAGGGACTGGAGAGGTTTGTTTGTTCATTCATTATTCATTCATTCATTCATTCATTAAGTTGTTAGGAAAACAGGTTATAATGCAGTGTGCCAGCACAAACAAATATTTCATATAGCACAAAATGCATAATTAGCACTGCAAAATACAGTGAAACATGATAGAAATTTATATACATATAGAATAAATGATAACAGATTTTTAACTTTAGTGTGAAGTTAACCGAAGAAAAAATTTTATAGCTTGACATTTTACATGCGAATGAATATTTCTTTCTGTGATATCAGGGAATGTTAATTAATTAGCCAGTTAACAGATCATCCTCATTGCATGCTGAACGATTAGTCCATAAGAGCTCAGATCCCATCCTCAGTATCTCCTTCAGTGTGTAGCGGCTGACGACATAATTCTGTGTTGGTTGACTATTCTTCTTTGGCCTCCCACATGACACTCTTGTCTATCCCAAACCCTTTGACTTGATATTCTTGCAGTCTGGTCAAACTTGCAAAATTACATCCATTCCTTGAGTCATTTACTCAACCTGCCTCCCTGAATTTTCAGTCTGGTCCATTGTTCATCTGTTCCTCACAACAACCAAGCCTGCAAGCCTGTCTGCCTGCTCGTTTCCTCTTACAACCACATGCCATGGCACAAATATGACACAGGTAGGTCTTGACTTTCTCCGCGATTCAAGCCATTGCCTTCTGGCCCATCCCATCTCAGTCTTCCTTAGCATACTCATGGAGTCGCTGAGAAAACGTGCCTTACTGAACATGTGTCTCCAGCCATGCTGAGCACATCTGTTGAACATTGCAGGGAATATTGCTCATAAACATTTCTTATATATAAGTCTGTAATATCATGTATTTGTTTTATAGTTTATTTTTTTTTTTTTTACATTATTTGAGTAGTGTGTAGATGTCTCTGTGATAGTCACTTAAACATATCTAAATCTCTCTGCAGGATTTGCAGCAAAGAAATTGAAAGAAATCTTTACTCCAGCGTTTCTTGTTCCCTTGGAAGAAACAGATAATTATTTTCAGCTAAAGGTATTGTATCTTTGCTTGTAAAATGTTTATAATCACATGTCATTCTTCCACATCAGGCGATGTTTGTTTCATAGAATTGATTGTTGTCTTAGATTTATCATTGACATCATCATCCAATGCCATCTCCACGTTGAAGGTTGGATCTATTGAATCTTCAATACTTTCTGTCATGTGTCCACACAAGACACTCAGACAAGTTTGTTCCAGTCTGTATTTGATATTAACCATCCTCATGTAACGTTTTTCTTTCCTGTTTGTACACTTTCCCTCCACTCTTTTCTCCAGTATATCTGTCAACCAGGCCCAAAAATATTATTGAATTAATATAATTCTTTCACTTTGATCTCATTCACTCTGTCAACCAGGCACAGTGTCTCAAAAATATTATTGAATTAATATAATTGTTTGACTTTGATCTCATACGCTAATGTTTTCCTATATACCAAAAGTTTGTAAGGTGTGTTTGTTTGTTTCATTTTCATGCACTAAGGTTCCTCAGATTGATTATACATTAAGATACCCACCTATATGGCCACTGTGTAATAATTTGCTTAAGTTCAGCTGAGATCTGCTGTAGTGTAGTGGCTAGTGCCTACTGCTCAGTGGTCATTGGTTCAATCCACATCAGTGCAGATTCAAACTTTTAGAAATAATCTGGGCTTCCAGGTCGATTAAGCTTAAAATGGGTACCTAGAAATATCTAGGGAAGTGAACATGGCTGGCAAGACACTGATCACATGACCAATCATGTGCCCATTGGTCTATACAAATATGGATCAGCCTCCATATGTCCAGTGCACCTTCAGACAAGAAAAAAAGAGTCTTACTTATTTTACTTTGCAGCACAGTATAAGTATATTAGCTCTAAACATCGGGCAATGAAGAGTGCATACAGCTTGCCTTACAATTATCTTGTCTTTGTTCTCATTCTTCCTGTCCCTCTTCTCTGCATTGCTGTCTTGATATCTTCATTGTTTTCAAACACTTAGCCATAAAAGTTACTAAATTGGTATGTCTGTTGTTGATCCTGTTCTTCTTTGTTATATTTATTTAGTGCACTTATATATTGTAGTCTTGTGTCCTAGAGGCCATATATGTTTTCTGCACGGTATAAACACTGCAGCTTCCATGTTGGTGTTTATTATATTGTGTTTCTGTTCTAATTTTATTGTCCTATAAGTATATGTTACCATGAACAGTTGTTGGCATTCATTGTCTGTATTAGACTGGTTTTAGTATTATAGTATAATTATTAATTTCTCAATCTATGGAGGCAAAATACAAGTAAAATTGCTAATTTCTCATGATACAGAGGTAACATACAAGTAAAATTGTTAAGTTCTCAACCTACAGAGGTAAATGCAGTAAGATTGCTAATTTCTCAATCTGTGGAAACAAAATGGAAGTAAACTTGGGTCATTAAATACCCATATAATTGAGAATAGGTTCAGAATTTTTTACTGATGTGCGGAGAAAGAGTGCAGGTGAACCAGGAAGTTTACACATGTAATTTGAAGTACAACAGTAGATCAGTAATTTT
Organism: Cepaea hortensis; assembly: GCA_963921405.1. Lineage (NCBI taxonomy): Eukaryota > Metazoa > Mollusca > Gastropoda > Stylommatophora > Helicidae > Cepaea > Cepaea hortensis. The sequence continues at coordinate 47,100,856 of OY992876.1, forward strand.
ACTGGGATTTTTAAACAGTTGTTTTATGTTCGATTGTCTATCATATTGCAGGTGAAGCATCTCAATATCAAACGCTACACTGAAATGTTGTCTTCGGCCAACTTCCACGATGATTTGGATTTGGTGGTAGAGCTACATACACCTGAAGGTTTGAACTGAGCATACACTCTGTCTCAGTGTTTTCTAAGCTTCATATTTGACTACATCTGTGTATTTTGTCTTTCTGTGCTTTTATAGCAGGTGTTTACCGAGTTTTGTTTTGACCATTCTCTGCTAACTGTATATTTTGTCTTTCTGTACATTTATACAAGGTATTCACTGAGTTTTGTTGCTACCATTTTCTTAACTTTGTTTTATTAAGCTGAGTGAGCTTGTGTTCAGGATATACCAAACATGCTAGCTGGTTTCAGTTAAGCATGCACACTTTGGGTTGCGTATGTCTGCTGTCTTAAACAGTATGTCTGAACTGTGCATGCAGAGTTTTAAACTTGAATAGTTTGACATATATAAATATTAGACACAATTAATATAACTTGAAAGCTGAGCTATTGCATTCTTTAAAGAACATTCTTCCAATGGATTTGAATTTTTAAAATTGACCTGGGCTCTCAGGTCGACGAAGCCTAAAAGGTTTTCAGGAAGTGTCTTGGAAAGTAAAAGCAGCCAACGCGATGCTTACCACATCACCCAGTGAGTGCCGATTGGGCTTTAAAAATATGTGTCTAGTACTATATGCCAATGTGCTGTCTGACTTTTGCTTTTGTTTCTGCTGTATCTAAATGTCAATGCTATTTGAGGTTTGCAGTTTGGGGGTAGTTTTCAATTCATTCATCTTGCTGTCTTTTGATAAAATTAAATACTGGCAACAAGTCAAAAGCATATCATGGATTTTGGATTGTCTGCCCTGGACATGCGAGAATATGAACAGACTGTTAGTCTGGCTGTTGCTGCACCTTTGGATGGTTATCTGCTTTATGACAAGTCCGATGTGGTGAAGGCTCTCTGGGGCCAAGTGAAAAGTGAACTGCTCATTGGAAATTCTTGGTTACTAAAGGGGACAGAGCATATGTTGGAATGTCCTGATTGCAATGATGTTGATTCTTGAACTCATACTCAAGCTCAAATACTGGCACGCATTATGTGTACTACCTGATGTCATCTTTTCTGATCATGTCTCTTCTTGTCACATTAAGTATTCCCCACAGACATATCATTTCTTCTTCATTTACCTCTTTCTATCCCTGTCCATGTCTCGTACTGGTACCATCATGTTCAATAGGAAGATTTTGGCCAGCAATCCTCTTCTATCTTGATTCTTCTTTTTTTGTTCCTCTTGTCTGAAGCTGGCAATCATTATTCTCCAATCCTCTTTGTCATGTGATAATTAGATGAAGTTGAGATTGCTTGCATTATTATTTGGTTCCCAGCTGTTTAACTGTCCACATATGTCTGTCTTTCTGTGCCCCCTTGCCTAGTATTTGTCATAACTAAACCAACACTGGCTTAGGGAATAGTGAGATGTGCAGTTTCAACACTTCCCGACATACCAAGTCAATGGTTGATTGTTGATTTAGAAGTGAACCACTTTGTGTTGATTTTGATTTGAGGATTTGACTGTTCAAAAAGCAAATGGCAAACTACTGAACTAAAATTGTCTAGTAAATCACAAACAGCCAATAAATGCTGGGGTTTATTGCAACGTCCTGTAAAAGATTTGCAACTAATTTTTCTGTAACTCATAACGTAAAGAATGTGTTCTCGTGTTTGCTGTGTTACAACAGGTGATGTCAGTATTCAAGCACCACACCTTGATTACTCGTAACTTGTTTTCTTAAATGTTGTGTTACAACAGGTGATGTCACTATTCAAGCACCATACCTTGATTACTCACAACTAGTGTTCTTGTCTGTTGTATTACAATAGGTGATGTCAGTATTCAAGCACCATACCTAGATGTCCTTTACTTTGATCCAAGGAAGAAACAGAATATCAGCTCAGAGTCAACATCCACTCCCAGGTAATGATTATCAGCATTTGTAGATCACATGACCATTTGGCATGCCATGAAGCATATTCGGTATTTAGTCCTGGCCCCATGTTTTTATAGACCATCAATGGGTGATTTGGTCTTTATTGCACTGACCGTCTTTATTTTCCAGGATATATCTCATCACTCATCCATATGTGGTCACAAGCAAATCCTGCCTCAAAGGGGCTTTGGACCATTGGACCAGCAGATGTTTGTGCTAGAACTATGTTATTAAATTTATGTCAAGTATTAATTTATAATTTTAGACAATTACTATCTATAAGTTTTCTTACCAATTAAGAAGAGTTTGAAAGCAATTGAAATGTAGTTTTTGAAATAAGTGTTGTGAATACCTTGGACTACCAGAGAAACGAACAATGATTGCCTGGCAGAGATTGATGAAACTAAAGCATTATGTAGACTATACAAAAAAGATAGTGTTCTTTGGTCACATAATGACCGGAAAACATTGTGACAAATGGGAAGATTAGTGGGAGAAAAAGCACACCAAGAGAAATGATGCTGGATGGACAGACGGTGACATGGAGGAATATCATCATCATTCAGAACACCAAGGACCAAGATATATGGAGAGACATGAATGCCTTTGCCAGTTGGCTAGGAACATGACAATGGTAAAGTTTTCCTATTTGTGCATTACAAAATACTGAACAAACATGAATATTTTCAAGTTTTTTTAAATGCTGAAGGGTGTGTTAGAATTATGTAACTTTCATTTACAGTGTTTTACCTCTAGAGCATTTCTCCTTATTGTTAAACATTCGTTCTTAATGACACAGATCACAAGGTTGTGCAAGAAAGAGCACAGGAGTGTCCATCGAGTTAGATAAGCTAGAAGTGCCATTACCAATACCACACCCAGCAAACATTGCTATAGCAATATATAACAGGTTTGGCTGTTTACAGTGATATCTCACATTTGTGTGTGTTTATGAATTTATAACATTCACTCTTTGTCAGATTAACTCTTTGTTGTACATCTTACTCACGGTTATATGTGATTACATTCATTCTTTGTGTTTTGTGTCCCCACATTTGTGTGTACATCCCCCACATTTGTGTGTACATCTCAATATTTGTGTGTACATCCCCCACATTTGTGTGTACATCCCCCACATTTGTGTTAACATCCCCACTGTGTATCACGACATTCATTCTTCCCACTAATGTGTTATTTATACCTGTTTAAACTAAATGGATAAAATGCATAACCCAAACTAAAGAGACTACATATTTTGCACTCACAGAAGCAGAGGAAAGAAGTAGATATTAGAGGACACACTAGACAACATTAAAATTAATAGCTATAATTACCATACCAGAACTGAAGCCTGTCACCTCCAAATGTCGACAACACCTCACTGTAGGAACAAGTGTACTTTAACACATGGCTGACTAAAAAGATGCCATTGTTAGCCAGGTCTGTCATCAATCTGGACCCACAACTAGGGAATATGGTACCCACGAGTGCTGGTGTACCTACAGCCCACACATTTTCCTGCTGTCCTCCACTGTTTCTTTCCCAAGAATTCACCTCGGCCAAATCAAATATAAAATATCCAGTGTTAATTATAACTGGCATCCTACTTTACTATGAACATCCATTTTGCAACTTGGAACAGATCACTCTCTTAGTTTTTCACAAATTGTTGAACAAAATTATATTCTAACAAAATAAGTGTTCGCACAATATGTTTGTTAGAATATAATTTTGTTCAACAGTTTGTAAAAACCAGTGAGTGATCTGTTCCAAATTGCAAAATGAATGTCCAAGGTAAAATAAGTGTTCGCACAATATGTTTGTTGTAACAATTGATGCTAATATTGGGATGATACTTGCAAAGCGGATACTTTGAAAAACCTTTTCAGATAGAAAATAGCTTTCTCACACTTATACTTCTGTTTTCATTTGCTCCTGCCACTGACATTCATCAGTATCCTGTTAGGGTGACAAAAAGACCTACCAAAAAAGCATTTTTGGGTTACCCAGCACCAATTAAAAATACAAGATTGGAAAACCAGCATCAGCTCCAAACAAGACACCTGAAGTAGAAGAAGAACAGTCTCATCTACATCTTCTTCTTTGATCTCCTGTAGCACACACAGAATTTATTTTAAAAACCTTATCGCATCTAATGTAAATATGCTTTTTTTTTAAAATTCATCATCAAGTGCACTGCCGGCTGGCGTAGGCGTTCATGGCTCTCCACAGATCTTGGTCTTTGGTGTTCTGGATCAACTCTGTTGATATTCCTCCATGCCACTGTCTCAATCCGTCCAGCATCATTTCCATTATCTCCAAAAACCCCCAAAAATGTTATCTATTGCCTATAGTATCTTGCGATGTAGGACAGAGGAGGGGATTCTTGAGCCTGCAGAATTAAGGTCACCTGGCTAGTGCAGTCACTGCGAACTGTGTGGGTTAGGGTTTTCTGTTTCCCCTGACAGAAAAAAAATTCACAACTTACCGAGGATTGAAACCGGGACCTCCCGAAGGAAAACTCCACATTCTAGCCACTCGGCCAGCCACTCCTCTTTTACATTATCACTGTGTTTAAAAAGGTTTACAATGTTTAAAGGCAAACCAGTCAACCTAATTTCACTAGGTTTTATTCCTTTTTGCTCAGTTTATTTCTGCAGAGTAACTTGTCAAAAGCTTTGCACAGAGCACAAACTCCGTAGCACGAGTCACGACCTCCAGGAGTCCAATAAAAATGGTACCCATGAACCAAATGCTGGAATCTAAATATGAACCCAAGACTTTCAGAGCGTAAGACAGGCAGCTTGAACATTTTTTCATGGAGATCCCCATACTACGTGTGTGTGTGAAAGAGAAGGAGAGAGTTACTCCATGTTATCCTGTATTCATTATTTACTCCCTAAATCATTTAGTTGTATATTTATTTTATGTTAATTTATATTTGTGACATCACTTCCCAACAGAGAGAACGATCAGGATCCCATTGACTTGAACGATGCTACCTGTCAGAAAATTGTCAGGGCCACAAAAGAAGTTCCGTACATTGACCTGACGGAACTCAGCAGTATAGATCCATCGAATACAGAGCTCAGCACGCCGGATAATGCCACCACAGAATCGATGACCGTCACATCACATCTTGCTGTCCAGGAGAGGTCACTGTCGGATGATGCCGTGAGCCAGCATTGTCCCAGCACCTCTGCTGCCTGCCACACTCCTCAGTCTGAGACCAGTGAAGTGCCTTTCCCTGATTCTGAGAGCACCCTAGAGGTGAGAACGGTTTACTATGAAGTGGAGAAGGACACCAGCTGTGTGATAAACGTTTCCGACGACGTCGCGGTTTTTGACACCACCATGCCTAAATAGAGACATTAGTTGTGTATCACATGTGTCAGTGGAATATCACACATGTGTATAATGCAGTGTGTCACTGGTGTATCATACATGTGTATATCGCATGTGTGTCACTGGTGTATGGCACATATGTGTATCTCATGTGTCACCAGTGTTTAAAATGTGTGTAACAGGTGTATCACATGTGTGTCACTGGTGTATCACAACTGGTGTATCACACATGTCACTATTGTATCACAAGTACCACTGGTGTACTACACGTATGTCACTGGTGTATTACACACATATAACTGGGTGATTACAGTGGAAACCCCACAGCCACCGCCCCCCAAGTGCAATGGTTTGTTACTAACACTGAGTGCTGTGAGATGTAAAGTTTTGTGCTGTCACGAAAAGACTTAATATAGAGTGATATTTTTACCTGTAATCTCTTTCCCTAGAACAATCGTGTTTCTCACCTGTGATCTGTGAACCAGACAGTGTTAATTAGCTTGTGTATCTCACTCAGAAATGTGTTTTAAAAGGACAAGCAACTTCCTATATGTTTTGCATGTCTAAGTGAATATGTCTGTGTATCATGTAATGACTGTAATATAAGAATTGTAAAACCGCTGTGCAGGTGGAATTTCTTTTGTCTTTTTATAAACAACAAATATTACATTGTTTTGTTTTTTTTTAAACATGATAACTAAGAATGTTGTGTATAGGGCGACAACTAACTCTGTTAGCATCACGCAATCCATGACAGTATTGAACTAACCCGCCCTGCAAATGTCTTATATCTGAAATGCATTTCTTACCAAAATGCATTATTTACACACATTTGAGATCTGAAATAATATGATGAGTTCAGTCAAGAACCAACATTGCAGCTCTTAAGACATTCTCTGTCCTCATCTACAGCAACCAGCGAAGAGTCCCAATACTAATAGTATAGTTGCAGCCTAATTACATGTCCATCTGGCTTTTGCTTGGAGGACTGAATGTTGGCCAGGTCCTCTGGTCATTCCTTGCCGCACTAGTCTCTCCAGGTTGTGCTAATGTATCTGTTTTACCACACTGTGTGCATGACCCCAAAGATACCTGACCATGTCTGCCTTATTGTGCACCTATACCCCACCCAGCCATGCCCACCCAGCCGACCTGTTGGCCTGCTTGTTGTCCAAGACACGGAACACCAGCGTATCCTGAGGAGAATATCCAGTGGATGTTCCCTATCTTTGATTTATTTAATTGAAGCATACCACTCTGCACATACATGCCTGTCCTCATCATGTTCAGCATGCTCTGTGAGTCCGTTACAACCATGACATATGTGCGTTATTTGTCCTCCAGCCAGGAAAATGCAGGATTTGAAATAATACATGGTTCTCAGTTGTTATGGTCCATTAAAAAACTACTGAGATCTGACATTGACATCTGATTCTGGTAAATGTAACCCCTTGGCAGGCACCGCTACCGAGGTGGGACGCCTGAGACCTTCACATATTCTAGGACATATAATGAGGTGGGACACCTGAGACCTTCACATATTCTAGGACATATGATGAGGTGGGATGCCTGAGACCTTCACATATTCTAGGACATATAATGAGGTGGGACGCCTGAGACCTTCACATATTCTGGGACATAATGAGGTGGGATGCCTGAGACCTTCACATATTCTAAGACATATGATGAGGTGGGACGCCTGAGACCTTCACATATTCTAGGACATATAATGAGGTGGGATGCCTGAGACCTTCACATATTCTAGGACATATAATGAGGTGGGACGCCTGAGACCTTCACATATTCTAGGACATATAATGAGGTGGGATGCCTGAGACCTTCACATATTCTAGGACACATAATGAGGTGGGACGCCTGAGACCTTCACATATTCTAGGACACATAATGAGATGGGACGCCTGAGACCTTCACATATTCTAGGACATATAATGAGGTGGGACACCTGAGACCTTCACATATTCTAGGACATATAATGAGGTGGGACGCCTGAGACCTTCACATATTCTAGGACATATGATGAGGTGGGACGCCTGAGACCTTCACATATTCTAGGACATATAATGAGGTGGGACGCCTGAGACCTTCACATATTCTAGGACATATAATGAGGTGGGACGCCTGAGACCTTCACATATTCTAGGACATATGATGAGGTGGGACGCCTGAGACCTTCACATATTCTAGAACATATAATGAGGTGGGACGCCTGAGACCTTCACATATTCTAGGACATATAATGGGGTGGGACGCCTGAGACCTTCACATATTCTAGGACATATAATGGGGTGGGATGCCTGAGACCTTCACATATTCTAGGACATATGATGAGGTGGGATGCCTGAGACCTTCACATATTCTAGGACATATAATGAGGTGGGATGCCTGAGACCTTCACATATTCTAGGACATATGATGAGGTGGGATGCCTGAGACCTTCACATATTCTAGGACATATATAATGAGGTGGGATGCCTGAGACCTTCACATATTCTAGGACATATGAGGTGGGATGCCTGAGACCTTCACATATTCTAGGACATATGATGAGGTGGGATGCCTGAGACCTTCACATATTCTAGGACATATAATGAGGTGGGATGCCTGAGACCTTCACATATTCTAGGACATATAATGAGGTGGGATGCTTGAGACCTTCACATATTCTAGGACATATAATGAGGTGGGATGCCTGAGACCTTCACATATTCTAGGACATATAATGAGGTGGGGCGCCTGAGACCTTCACATATTCTAGGACATATGATGAGGTGGGACGCCTGAGACCTTCACATATTCTAGGACATGATGAGGTGGGACGCCTGAGACCTTCACATATTCTAGGACATATGATGAGGTGGGACGCCTGAGACCTTCACATATTCTAGGACATATGATGAGGTGGGACGCCTGAGACCTTCACATATGCTAGGACATATGATGAGGTGGGACGCCTGAGACCTTCACATATTCTAGGACATATGATGAGGTGGGACGCCTGAGACCTTCACATATTCTAGGACATATAATGAGGTGGGATGCCTGAGACCTTCACATATTCTAGGACATATAATGAGGTGGGATGCCTGAGACCTTCACATATTCTAGGACAAATAATGAGGTGGGATGCCTGAGACCTTCACATATTCTAGGACATATGATGAGGTGGGATGCCTTAGACCTTCACATATTCTAGGACATATGATGAGGTGGGATGCCTGAGACCTTCACATATTCTAGGACATATAATGAGGTGGGATGCCTGAGACCTTCACATATTCTAGGACATATGATGAGATGGGATGCCTGAGACCTTCACATATTCTAGGACATATGATGAGGTGGGATGCCTGAGACCTTCACATATTCTAGGACATATAATGAGGTGGGATGCCTGAGACCTTCACATATTCTAGGACATATGATGAGGTGGGATGCCTGAGACCTTCACATATTCTAGGATAGTGGTTCTCAACCTTTTTTGGCCCATGCCCCACTTCACCATATGTTGAGAGTGTCATTCTCCCCCCCCCCCCCCCCCCTTTCGTATTCCCTCTCTATAAATACCCCCCTCCCCACCCTGCCCCTACATAAAAATGGAAGCTAACTTTAATAACACATTCCAGAACAAGTTTAGACGTCTACATAAAACATGATTTGTGGGTCTACTTACGTTATAAGACGAATATCAGAAGGGTGAGGAGTACAGAACCGTAAAGTATAGAGCGGAAAACAATATCAAGTAATCAGTTCTTGTATTAACGCGATCTTGAAATAATTTTCATTCCCCCTTTTGAAACCCTAAAATTCCCCCCTAGGGGGGAATTCCCCACCGGTTGAGAACCACTGTTCTAGGACATATAATGAGGTAGAATAGCTAGTTCCCTTAATCATTGCCTTTCCTTTCCAGAAAATTCTGAAAAGTATCTGATATCTTCTTCTTCATTGTTGATCTGAAATGTTTTTTGGGACGTAACTGGTTTTGGCTATTTACAGCAGAGCTGCAATTATGTGTGCTTTTTGGGCGTTTGTTGACCAGGTTAATCTCCCTGGAGTATCTGATATCCATTTTTATAAGGCTAGGTCAGCCCCAGAGCTGTACTGGTAGGAAAACAGTCATGCAGCCACTCCCACACTACTATCTTGGCAGATAAACACATGAATAACTATGCCACTGCGGATTAATCATCTATAAAAGAATGCAAGAAGAAGAAGAAGAAACTCATGGCAGTCCTTCACATAGTGGCCCAGTGATTCCTGCATTCATTGTCTCAGCCACTTGTCCTTGGCCAGTTCATCATTCTAATTCTTTCTTAGACCTACACCATGACATTTCTGTTTTATCATATAAGCTTCTGACTGTTGTTGTCCATCCTGCAATAAGACTCCAATATCTGTTGTTTCATAACTTGCATTGTCCGTTCATTTATTTTTTTTATTCTATGACACAGACAGGAATTTTGGCATCTCACTGAAGCCTAACCCTAGGAGAAAGGATATGTCTTCTGTACTCTGGTCACTACCAAAGCAGAACTCTTAGCATGATGGGATCTTGGAAGGGGTAATACTGTTTCTTGCCTAATTATAGAAGGTTTTTTTAAAGTGTGTAGATCACAACATAATGCTAGACTTTAGCGAGAGGAACCACACGGTGCCAGACTTAATATGAGGCATCCAGGCTGTCACATGATGTTAGATATTTACTTGAGGGGTCCAGATTGTTACATGGTAACAAGCTTTATAACTTGAGGGGTCCAGATTATCATAAGATGATAGATTTTATAACTTGAGGAGGTCCAGATTGTCACATGATGACAGATTTTATAACTTGAGGAGGTCCAGATTGTCACATGATGACCAATTTTATAACTTGAGGGGGTCCAGATTGTCACATGATGCTAGACTATAACTTGAGGGGGTCCAGATTGTCACATGATGACAGATTTTATAACTTGAGGGAATCCTGATTGTCACATGATGCTAGACTATAACTTGAGGGGGTCCAGATTGTCACATAATGCTAGACTTTATAACTGGAGGGGGTCAAGATTGTCACATGATGCTAGACTTTATAACTTTAGGAGGTCTAGATTGTCACTTGATGACAGATTTTATAACTTGATGGGGTCCAGATTGTCACATGATGCTATTATTTATAACTTGAGGGGGTCCAGATTGTCACATGATGCTATTATTTATAACTTGAGGGGGTCCAGATTGTCACATGATGCTATTATTTATAACTTTAGGGGGTCCAGATTGTCACATAATGCTAGACTTTATAACTTGAGGGATCCAGATTGTCACATGATGACAGATTTTATAACTTGAGGGGGTCCAGATTGTCACATGATGACAGATTTTATAACATGAGGGGGTCAAGATTGTCACATGATGACAGATTTTATAACTTGAGGGGGTCCAGATTGTCACATGATGCTAGACTTTATAATTTAAGGGGTCTAGATTGTCATATGATGACAGACTTTATAACTTAAGGGGTCTAGATTATCACATGATGCCAGACTTAATAGCTTGAGGGGGGTCCAGATAGTCACATAATGCTAGACTTTATAACTTGAGGGGGTCAAGATTGTCACATGATGACAGATTTTATAACTTGAGGGGGTCCAGATTGTCACATGATGACAGATTTTATAACTTGAGGGGGTCAAGATTGTCACATGATGACAGATTTTATAACTTGAGGGGGTCCAGATTGTCACATGATGACAGACTTTATAACTTGAGGGGGTCCAGATTGTCACATGATGCCAGACTTAATAGCTTGAGGGGGTCCAGATTGTCACATAATGCTAGACTTTATAACTTGAGGGGGTCAAGATTGTCACATGATGACAGATTTTATAACTTGAGGGGGTCTAGATTGTCACATGACAGATTTTATAACTTGAGGGGGTCAAGATTGTCACATGATGACAGATTGTATAACTTGAGGGAGTCCAGATTGTCACATGATGCTATTATTTATAACTTGAGGGGGTCCAGATTGTCACATAATGCTAGACTTTATAACTTGAGGGGTCCAGATTGTCACATGATGACAGATTTTATAACTTGAGGGGGTCCAGATTGTCACATGATGCTAGACTTTATAACTTGAGGGGGTCCAGATTGTCACATGATGCTAGACTTTATAACTTGAGGGGTCCAGATTGCCACATGATGCTAGACTTTATAACTTGAGGGGTCCAGATTGCCACATGATGCTAGACTTTATAACTTGAGGGGGTCCAGATTGTCACATGATGACAGACTTTATAACTTAAGGGGTCTAGATTGTCATATGATGACAGACTTTATAGCTTGAGGGGTCCAGATTATCACATGATGCCAGACTTAATAGCTTGAGGGGGTCCAGATTGTCACATAATGCTAGACTTTATAACTTGAGGGGGTCAAGATTGTCACATGATGACAGATTTTATAACTTGAGGGGGTCCAGATTGTCACATAATGCTAGACTTTATAACTTTAGGAGGTCTAGATTGTCACTTGATGACAGATTTTATAACTTGAGGGGGTCCAGATTGTCACATGATGCTAGACTATAACTTGAGGGGGTCCAGATTGTCACATGATGCTAGACTTTATAACTTGAGAGGTCCAGATTATCATATGATGCCAGACGTAATAACTTGAGGGGGTCCAGATTATCACATGAAGCTAGACTTTAATTTGAGTGGTCCAAACTGTCACATGACTGTAGACTTTATAAGTTGAGGTGTTTTTACATAATGCTATTAAACTTTAGCTTGAGGTCTCCTGATAATCACATAATGCCAGACTTTGTTCTGAGGGGTCCAGATAATCTCATGATATCAGTTCAAAGACTTCACATAATAACATGATGCCACACTTTTTTCAAAGGGTCCAGATAATCATATTGATGCCAGACTTTAGCTTGAGAAGAGTTAAAGAATAATAATACTGATTTAGCAAAAAACACACAAGATTCTAGTAAATGGCATGTTTAATATTTTGTAAATATTGCCACAGTTTGTGTCCTCATCTGATAACATCTAAAATTGTTGTTTGAATTATAAAGTTCTAAAACATGTTCATATCTGTCGGTCTTTTTCATCAGGCCATGTACCCTGATTTCATTTTTTTATATCTTTAGTTCTTTCCAGCTAGAAGTTAAATCTTACTCACATTTAGAAGCAATGTAGACAGAGATGGGGAAACAGAATGAGATATTTAAATAAGAATACAAAATGAAGAGGAGCTTTCATAACACCAGGAAATGTGTGGATTTCAAAGGAAATTAAGCTTAGCTGCAAGCTTACAATGTTTAACTCTAATGTAAAAAAGTACTGCAGTATGAATCAGAACCATTTAGTTCAATAAAAGCATATTCTAATAAACTACAACCATTCACTAACTGGTGCCTGTGCAGAATAGAAGGACTAAAACAATACAACAAAATCATAAATGTGGAGCTTGTGGCAAGAACTAAACAAATACCATTGAATCAGGAGGTGAAGAAAAGACACTGATGCTGTGTGGGACACACATTGAGAAAATCTGGTCACAGTGTAACTAGAAAGTCAATTGTCTATAACCCATAGAGCCAGCAAAATATAACAAGACCTAAACCACATGGAGAAGATAATTAAAGATGAACATGGGGAGAACATGGAGGGAGCTGAAAGAGAAACAAAGGATGGGACCGTTGGCGTGTGTTGGTTGAGGCTCAGTGCTTCAGAGGGGGATACAGGGCAGGTGAAGCAGATGAAAATGTCCAACTGCGTAAAACTAATATTTAACTTTATGTGTATACACATAAATGCATGCAGGTGAGTAGGTTTATGGTTGGCTAGTTACTACACAATTAATACAAATGTAAACATACTTTTGAAATCACACACAAACTAATAATAATTTAGTCTGTGTTTGGCTATCAGACGCTGGGCAACCTCCAAGACCACCAAAGTAACATGAGGAATAAAAGACAACAGATATCATACAACAGAAAATTGAAAGCTATAGGCACATCAGAAATAAAACCATCACTTCAGATGGCAACAGCACCTTGCTGATGGATCCCTGGTGTGTCTTATGATATCTTTCCCCTAAAGGAGCCATCGGCAGCTAATACATTTCTCTTGTTACTTCTGCTTGAATGATGTATGAATGATATTATGTATGAAAGAGAGTGATAGAAGGGCAGAATGTTAGACTGGCCTGCGTGCCCAATTCTTAACCCTTTGAAAATAAAATAAATAAAGTTTGTTTGGTTATACAAAAGTGTGAACATACACATAATTGTTGACAAATATAAATACAAATGAAAAAGCACATCGACTAGCCAGACAAGGAATAAAACAATCCCAGACAGTGTGGCATTAGTTATGAAGGAGTCAGAAAAACAAAATAAGTCTACAAAGATAAATGGATTAAATAACACAGTCTCTTAGTTCAGCAGGACAGTTGGAAATATCTGGAAAGAATTAACAAGCAATCAAATTCAGATTGAGAACAGGGCATTGAAAACTATAAGGTCACCTGTATCACAAGATTTAAATGTGATCAGTTCCTGGATATGTGTACACAATCTGAGATGAAAGTCGAGTATGTCATACTGGAGTAGGATCGACAGAGCTCTGAGCACACTTCTGGTCACCAGCAACCTCAGTTGCAGACAAACTTCCTGCCTATCTCAGTACTCTCAAAACATCGCCAAAGTTTATATCCAAAACTAGAATTGAAGTCTGAAAAAGGACACAAGAAACATCAATACAAATACAGGAGGTTTAGAGTACAACCTGTTATATCTCACGTAGCATAGAGTTTACTCCCGTTTACTCTGCATGTATCCCTGATGACATCCATTTCATTTTTTTTTTACAAGCAGTATGGTTTCCAAGATTCAGAAAAACTTGTATTGTCTTATTTTCATCTAGAGTGTTTTAAAAGTCATGTAACTACAATTTGGTATTATTTTTATATACATGTGGTCACTAGGGATATGACTGAGATATAGAACTGTCAAGTTTATGAGCATTTATGGTTATAGTACAGCAGTTGCATACATGTGCATACTGCCATTGATAATCTGTGACTTGTACAATGTTGGGAAACAAATATGAGTTTTCATGTTTATACTTCTCACATGAGTTTAGAATATTCTAGGTTTGGCTTTTGTCTACACAAGAGAAGTTGGTTCAGCAATATTATAAAATAAGGTGGTGAAATATCAGTGTTGAACTTCATCAAAGTAATGGTTTGGCCACAAATCATGACCACTACCAGACAGTGCTCCATAGAAAGCAGCATCACCCACATACAACAGGGAAACAAGTGAAAAGGTGGAAACCATTAACTGCATAACTGAAGCAAAGCATACCACAGTGAGTGAGGCACACCACACCATAGTCTGTTCAAGAACTCCCATTTCATATATATATATATATATATATATATATATATATATATATATATATATATATATATATATATATATATATATATATATATATAATGTTTGTTTGTTCCGGTGTATTTATGCATTTGTTCACTTTACATTGATTCATGTACCAATTCCTTCTGCACTTACAATTTTTGTGAGATCATGACGATATATTTGTAAACTATGCTTTCCATGTAATTTTTCTTGTTTTACTTAATTAAAGCACACAAGAATGAATGTCAAGTAGAGCAATTCTTTGTTGTTATAATGCACGCATTTTGAGAGACATTGTCTCCTGTACAGTACGTTGCTGCTCATTGAAACAGCATTAACCCTAGGAATCTATAGTCCCTCTGTTGCATACCTGAGCACCATTTCTCTATTCACCGTAAGCTTACTTTTGTTAGCTACGGATTCAATCAAGATACTAAGAAAAAAAGTGTTGCATGTCGTTTGCAGAATGTTGCAATCAACTCCAGTACTTGGCTGTTTGTGATTTATGATGCAAGTTTACATACAGCAGTTTGTCATTGCTTTCTGAACAGCCAACACTCATACCATCCCTATCAGTACAATGTGATCTGCTTTCTATTTTCAAACCCTCGACCTGGTATGTCAGGGAACTGTGTTCACTAACCTTTAAACCACAGACACTGGTTGTAATAGATGGCTTCAAATAGAGACCATTCACATCCTTGTATAGTGAGATGATTGGATAGCTTTAAACAAAGATGGCTGCTCCATGTGACAAATATTCTGTGTACTCAGAGCTCGGCTGTTTCTGTGAGTTTTGAACTGAGTGAGAGAAACAAAACTGTCCTCAGTACAAGCCATGGAAAACATAGAAGTTAGGTTGCTTCATGAGAAGTGTGGCAGACAGTGTCAAGTTGTGACAGTAAAGGCACTTTATCAAGGCTATTCACTAGACAAGATGGCAAGGGACTGACATGATGAAAAGAGGTATTTATAATTATAAAAAAATAATTATCCCGAAACAGTTTTCTTCTATGAGTCTGTGATATGATAGCACCATCACATTTTGTAGGCCTGAGAGCACAGAAGAACAGATGGCCAATCTTAGCAGGTGATGAGCCCAGGCATCAAACCCACGACTGACCGTGCTTATGGCACTACCAGCACAGTCCACCATCAACTTCGCCAGCACCCTTGCCAGGGGTTGATAGCTGCTGTACCAAGACAGACTGAGCTAGATGGGATCAAACCCAGTGCAATGAAATCAGTCCTCTTGCCTTTAACCTCTGTGAACCTTTCAAGGTCATTTCAGGCCTAGGAGAAGAGGGCTCAGAGGGTTCATTCTGTGTTAGATGTAACAACAAATGTTACAGGGCTCAGAGGGTACATTCTGTGTTAGATGTAACAACAAATGTTACAGGGCTCAGAGGGTACATTCTGTGCTAGTTGTAACAACAATTGTTAGAAAGCAGAGCCTGTGAAACAACATAGTCGACATTTTCTTACAAAAAAAGGCATGTATGCGGGCGAGTCAATAAGTAAGTCACACAGTTCTGTGGGATCGCATGTAAATGTAGTTGGTGTTTTATACAGGTGTCATTAGATGACAGCAACATTGAACTTTATATTCCTGTTTGTCAGGTGGCGCTAGGTGTTTCATGCGCATGCGCAGTGCATAAACAAAATGTTGACTGTACTTACGGAGTGTACAACCAAACAAATAATATGCTGTTGTGCGTTTTTTGTGGGCAAAATGACTACCTGCAAAGGACATTCATAAGGAAATGCTTCCTGTTTATGCTGACAAATGTTTGTCCCGTAAAGCGGTGCATAGCTGGGTAGAAAATTTTTTTTCAAGAACGCTCTAAAATTGTTGATGAAATCCAATCTGGTCATCCTGTTGAGATTGCAACAGAAGCATCCATGCAGCGGGTGGAGGAGATGATTAGAGGTGACAGGCGAGTAACGATAGACTCTGTAGCATCTGTAATAGGGTGCTCACATGGTTCAGCAAACAGCATAATGCATGATCTATTGACATTTCTAGGACTGATGACTAGAGGAGTGTTGCTTCTTCATGACAATGCCAGATCACATACGGCTCGATTAACTCAGGAGAACATTAACCAACTAAGATGGGAAGTTCTGGAACATCCACCTTACAGCCCCGACTTAGCCAACCATCATGTGCCATGCCGATAAGCATGGGCGGTCATGTTCTGCCATCTCACTCGATCACCAGAGTCGTAGATCAGCTCCATTTTCCTGTCTCGACCATGCCACGTAGCCAAGCCATCCAGGTATTTACTTCTCAGTCTTCCCCTTGGTCGCTTCCCTTCGATATTGCCCCGACTTAGCCCCTAGCGATTTCCACCTTTTTGGTCCACTGAAAACCCACCTTGGCGGGAGACAATTCACGAATGACGTCGAAGTTGAATGTGAAGTGAAAACATGGTTTAGAACACAGAGCACGCAGTTCTAAGCAGCTGGTTTGGGAGGACTGATAAAACGATGGGATAAGTGTATCAATGTTGGTGGAAATTATGTTGAGAAGTAAAGGGACAATCCATCCATCCATCATGTGCCATGCCGGTAAGTGTGGGCGGTCATGTTCTGCCATCTCACTCGATCAACAGAGTCGTGGATCAGTTCCGTGTTTCTGTCTCGACCATGCCACAAGGCCAAGCCATCCAGATACTTGTTTCTAGGTCTTCCCCTTGGTCTGTTCCCCTCGATCTTACCAGTTGTCACCAAGTTCTCCAAATCATTTCTTCTCATAACATGCCCAAAAAATTGTGACTGTCTACGTCTAATGTCTCTGATCAGTTTACGATCTTCATTTGTTTCTTGAAGGACTTGTTCATTGGTCTTTCTGGCTGTCCATGGTATTCTTTGCATTTTCCTCAGAAACCACATTTCTACAGCCATCAGATGTTTTTCAGCCTGGCTGCTCATTGTCCAAGCTTCACATCCATATAAAAGTACAGGTTCTATGTAGCATCTCAACACTCTTTTTCTCGTTTCAATTGACATCTTTTTATTGGTCAGTATGTTTTTCATCTTGCTAAAGGCTACTTTTGCCATGGCGATCCTTGTTCTAATCTCTTCAAGGCATCTCCCATCAGATGTTATTACTGTTCCGAGATAATTGTACCTATTCACTTGTTGAAGAATATTCCCATTTACTTGTATATTACACTGTGGTATTTCGTTCTTCCTAGTGACGACCATAATCTGTGTCTTTTTACAATTTAATTCTAACCCTTGTTGTTCACTGTGTGTAACAACCGCATCTACTAAATTTTGCAGATCCTGTTCATTGTCTGCAATCAAGACTGTATCATCTGCATATCTAATGTTATTGATGCATCGTCCCCCAATGTTGATTCCTTCCATATTTTCAATATTTCTGAAAATATTTTCACTGTACAGGGAAAACAGATCTGGAGACATTACACATCCCTGTCTCACACCTCTCTTAATAGGCTGATATTGGCTTACTTCATTATCAACTCTTATGGCAGCTTGTTGTTTCCAATATATGTTTTTTACAAGTCTAAGGTCTTTCCCATCAATTTGTAGATCTTCAAGCATCCTTATTATGTTGACATGTCTCACTTTATCAAAAGCCTTTGTGTAGTCAATAAAGCAAAGGTGTAGATCTTTGTTTACTTCTATAGAACGTTCGATTACGGTTCTCAGTATATACACAGCATTTACTGTACCCTTGCCTACTACAAACCCACATTGTTCTTCTTCTATTTCAGGTTGTATTTTCCTCCTAACTCTTTGCATGATAATTCTTAGCAAAATCTTCGTGATGTGACTCATTATACTAATTGTTCGATGTTGATCACATTCCAAGGCTCCTGATTTCTTTGGGATTGCAATAAATACAGAATTACATAACTCATGAGGTATATTTCCAGTATCATATATTGTATTAAGCAGACTGGTAACTTTATCTATTCCATATTCTTCTAAAGCATTAATCATTTCTGTTGTGACGCTGTCTGGACCGGGGGTCTTGCCAGATTTCATATGTATTTTTTAAAATACTGGTTTCAAGTTGTTATCATATTTAGTTATTGTTCTACAGCCATTTGTGACTTACTTATTGACTTACCCTTGTACAATTGTTAAAAGTAAAGGACCCGTTTACATGCAACAAAGTTGACATTTTCTTACAAAAAAGGCATGTGCAATTGGTAAAAGTAAAGAACACTTTTTCGTGCAACAAAGTTGACATTTTCTTACAAAAAGACATGTACAATTGGTAAAAGTAAAGGACACTTTTACACGCCTTATGACGTAATGGGTATATGATGCTAGCCCCATATTTGTATAGACAATCGGTACTAGATGGGTGATTGGTTGGATCATCACACTGGCTGCCTTTATTTTCCACTACATTTCTTAGTACCTATTGTAGGCTAGATCAACATCAAAGCCCGGTAAATTTGTAAATATCCACCTCAGTGGGAACTCGATCACATGACCTCCAAGTCAGCAGGCAGGTATGTTCGCCACTGTGCTACTGCTTCTCCCAAAAACCATATACCAATTGTGAAATGTATATCTTTACACAGAAACACAATGGGTTATTTGCTTAGACATAAACTGCATAACCAAACACTAACCAAGCTTTCCATATACAAACCACATGATATCGTGTTTTCTGTCTCATCATAGGCACCTCCTCTAGTCATTTTATTTATTGATTCAATGCCAAACAAAAGGTAGGTTTGGACCAAACAAAAATGGATGATGGAAAATGGGAAGTAGGGGTGTCACAGTTATGACATTAAAGTTATTAATATGGTAGCAGATATGTTGTATTATATATCAAATTAAAGGGGGGTTGCATAGGGAAAACTACTGTATATAAGCCCATGGCAGATATGGGATATCACTTAAGACAATTAATCATCACATGGCATTTAATCAGTTAACTGGTTTGCTTGTATGCTAGAGGTATGTGTGTGACCCCTGATTCACAGTACAGTAGATTGAACTTATTGAAATGTTTGCTCAATATAATGGTTGCATCATACCAATTGACCAAGAGATGAAATGAGAGCTTGTGTATAGAGAGCAAGACTGCTGATACCACAGTCAGTGTTCAAGCATGCATTGCCTCTAACATACAGATATGTGTACAGTTTCTGATGCTCATCATAAGATTTACCTTTTTTTAGTATCTTTGCTCCGTTATCTGCACTCGGTGGTAACCTTCTCCCAGTGATGTTATCTACACTCAATGGTAACCTTCTCCCAGTGATGTTATCTACACTCAGTGATCACCTTCTCCCAGTCATTGCCAGTGCAGTTCCTTATAAACTTTGTTAACATGCCAGCTATATTAACTTTTATTCAAAGTATACTAATTTCATATATAGGTGTGACAGGTAAGAGAAAACCAACAGATTAATTTCCTAAGAATAAGTTCAAGAGCAGGCACAACCCTTGGTTTATAGTGAAATGAAACAAAAAAATATCATACGTGTCTTTAGATTGAATAACCTGACATGACAGTCGGAACCAGTGCAACATTATCTTAGTGTAACGCTAGTCATTATTTTCTGCAGCAATTATGAATAATCTTGAGTATGTAAAAAGAGATGCAAACATTGTAAAGGTTTGTTTAATTTACACATTTATTTTGTTCCTTGTTGATGTACACTTGTAACAGAGTGGCTTAAATCAATTTTGTGTTGTTATTTTTAAAAAATTTTTTTAGTAATTCAACTGTGTACTCGACAAGGCAAAACTGCTGCATTATTTTGTGTAGTGTCATTGAACATTTTCTCACTAAGACTGTCAACTACATTATGCAAATCATGTATTGATCAGGCTGTGTGAGAATTACTGGCTTTAAGTAGCATTTGTTTTTCTAGAAATGTGTCTACGTGTGGCTTATCTTTGTGTTTGACTAAAAGTTTAGCTACATGTGTCTCGTTTAATCATAGTGTTTGACTACAGATTTACCTACAAGAAGCTCAATTAATCATAGTGTTTGACTAAAAGTTTACCAACATGTGGTTCATTTAATGTTTGACTACAAGTTTACCAACATGTGGTTCATTTAATGTTTGACTACAAGTTTACCAACATGTGGTTCATTTAATGTTTGACTAAAAGTTTACCAACATGTGGTTCATTTAATGTTTGACTACAAGTTTACCAACATGTGGTTCATTTAATGTTTGACTTAAAGTTTACCAACATGTGGTTCATTTAATGTTTGACTAAAAGTTTACCAACATGTGGTTCATTTAATGTTTGACTAAAAGTTTACCAACATGTGGTTCATTTAATGTTTGACTACAAGTTTACCAACATGTGGTTCATTTAATGTTTGACTACAAGTTTACCAACATGTGGTTCATTTAATGTTTGACTAAAAGTTTACCAACATGTGGTTCATTTAATGTTTGACTACAAGTTTACCAACATTTTCATTTAGTGTTTGACTAAAGGTTTACCAACATGTGATTAATTTAATCATGGTGTTTGACTAAAAGTGTACCTATTCATTCAATTACATCATGTTTCTGAAGGTGAACAGGTCATTTGATTATACAATTTTTCTAGAAGTTTACCTAACTGTGGCTCATTTGATCATTGTATTTGATTCAACGTGTATGTGCATGCGGCTCATTTTATATGGGTTGCCATCTTGTTGTATAAAGAATTGTTTGTCACATAAGCACATGAACGTCTTGTCCATGAAATGGACACCTGTACTTGTACATTGTTCAGCATCAGTTAACTTTGCTGGTGGGTTCCACGTCTGATGAGTTCCAAGCCTGATAACCTGATTCTCAGTTACATATTTACTTCATGTCCAATGGAGCGGCTGATCCCCAAGCCATTAATGATAGTTTCAAATGTGTAACCATCTGCTGGTGCAAATATAATGGGAATCTCGATATTTGAAACCCATAAACAGGCACTCTCCCACAGTTTATGCTTCACCTCGACACCGAAAGGTAGAAAAGGAACAAAATGAAACTTATTTTATAGTCCCAAGTAGCAAGATTATTAGTTTATACAGCAGCATTTACATAATGTCTGCTTCTCTCATGGAATGTATGTTTATTTGTGTGTGTGTCATGCATTCAGTGCAAGTTCATACAAACTCATTTCCAGCGAAGTATGTTATTGTTGTTTTTTTAATAAGAAAAGAAAATTAGCAGACTTGATCATTTAACTGCGCACAAATCATGTTACCTTTTAATCACTCTCCCAGGATAGTACATCTGGCAGTTTTACATTCATTATTTAAAAATGTAGAAAATGTTCACAACAATGTTTTTCCATAGTTAATTTGAACAGTGAGATCGCAAACAATAGATTGCACGATTTATTGCCTGGCATATTTCACTGCAATCTGCAGAAATCACACAACATAAACTAAAGCAATAAGATAAATGATTCAAGTTGAAATATATAACACATATTTCTACAGTAATTTGAATTGTCTACCATTTTCTAAAAACTATTGCTTGTACAGTTTTCTTTTGTTTTATATTTTTGCTTGTTCACAGATTATGACCGCCCCGTATTCTTCTTCTTCTTCTGTCTTTTATCTTTAATGGAATATAGGCCGTCAAGTAAATCACAGCAGTCCCTCCCATCTTTTGCCATCACCTGCAACTCCCTTCTTGTCATCTCCATATAAGTCATCTTTGTCTTCAATTCTCTTCTCATGCTCTTTTTAGGTCTGCTTTTGTTGCCTTTTTGGATTCTAGAAAAAGGATTTTCTAGTTTTACTATTATTGGTTTTTCTCAATGTGTGTCTTATCCAGCTTCAATGTCTTTTCCTTACCTCTTGATTTGCAGGTATTTGTTTAGTTCTCTCCAAAAGCTCCACATTAGTGATTCTTTCATACAATTTTAGTGTTTCTATTCTGCATAGGTACCAGTTAATTAATGTTTTTAATTTATTCAAAATTCCTACACTTATTCTTCATGTTTCTAATATATACAGTGTTCTGATTTTGTTATGAGTTAAATGTTCTAAGTTTGGTACTAGATTTACTTTCTTTTGACTTCCACAAATTGTGTAGTGCTGTGAAAGCTCCTCTTGGCTTTTGAATTCTTATTTTAATATCTTTGTCTGTATTCTTCTTTTTTTTTTTTTTTTTTGTTCTTTGTTCTTTATCTCTCAAGGGGGATAAGCTTTTAATCAATGTGGTTCTATCCTTTGCTATCTACTGCAGCTCTGTTCATCCATGTTCTTCCTGTAGTATTCATCTCTGTATGTCTCATTTCCACATGTTAGGTCTCCCACTATTTTGTTCACCTTGTGGATTCCAAACAAGGGTGTGTCCTCATGTTTTCTCAGTGTGTATCTTATCCAACGCCAGCAACTTTTCCACAATTGTTGATGCGCTGAGCCATTGCAGCTTTATCTTCTGCTGCTGCCTTCCAATGGAGCATAGGCGCTCAATCAACCTATACCCAGCCCATTGTAAACTTGTTCATGGTTGGTTAGACCTTGCAGCTAAAGCTTTCTGCAGGATGAGGTAGCCGGACTGTCCCCAACCCTCCTGAGCCACCTTTTGTGACATGCATGGTAGATAAGTATTACTATTCTTTCTTCCCTTATAGGTCCCAATAACATCTGGGTGGTTGCAGCTATTACTGTAGTAACAAACAAACCTGCAGTGTAAATATATTATTTTGTCTGTTGGTGATGATATTACAGATACCCGAAATGTTGAACATGTGTATTCTAATGCTCATTAAATGTAAGAGGTACAATTAGCAACAGGGGAGGTCAGCACCAAGTATTTTATTTGCTAGACTCATGTCTATTCACATGACCTTTATCACATGAATTAATTCTCATTGCACGCTTAATGTTTGTGATATTTCACCATGTTCTTCTTGTTTCCATATAATATTATTCACAATTTAAGATGTTCTTGAACTCTTTGCTCATTGTCCTCATGTGCATGATCCAGCAGTAAAGAATAAATCTTACACACGATTATTTTGATTGTTGTCCTGTGTTTTGTTTTGATGAGAATTTTATATCCGATGATGTTGAGTGAATTTGGCTGTTCTTGTTTCTTGTTTCACACTCATCTTTTATTATATGCCATATGTGCAAATGTTTATGACATCAAATACATAGTGTTGGTTTCACATCTGTTTTGTTACTCTATGTTTTTGTCAGTGATGATGCCTAATTTTGGCTTCTGGTGGTTTATTTCCTCAACTAGTTATTTGCAAGCCACTTCCTTAACTAGTTTTTTTTTTTTGTATACTGTGTTCACTTTTAGCTACAATAAAAACTATTTGCCTAGCGTGTGTTGGGTATTGTTTTGTTGTTTTTCATTACTGTTTAATCATGTTGCTTTCACCTGCTGTTGTAATGTTTTCAATTTATAAATTTCATGAACAGGGAGAGGAAAGAGATTTTTACTGCATTTTTCTGTTTTTATTAATAAACATTGTTGAAAGGGGACTTTGAAGACAAGAGAATTTACTTCATTGTACCGGTTTTATGCCATACGGGTAGGTCTCTATTTGCAGAGCAGCCTGCTGAAAGCATCACACAGGGCATGAACTCTATCGCCCCAGCGACAACCCCCAGGGGGTCTCACAAAATACTGCACTTATGAACCAAATGATGGAATCCAAAAATAACCCTTGACCCTTGAAATAACCCTTAACAATTACACCATAGAGGCTCCCCCCCCCCAACCACCACCACCCCACCCCTAAAAGTCTAAAACAAATATTGTACACAGTTCATATCACATCTGTTTACTATTTCAGTAATATGAGAATTGTTGTCAGTGGTTTAAACAGGCCAAAGGAGAGCTTTGTAGAATTACAGCAAATGTGGACACTGTTATTACAACAACATCCAATCAGGAACCGGCTATGGTCTGTGATGTGCTGGGACCATCACATTCTGTAGACCTGAGTGCTTCACACAAGAAGATGGACACAGGACACTGAAGACACCTCAGGCATGATGGTGCATGAGGCAGGTGAGCTGGCCAGAGATCAAGAAACTTGTTGGTAGGCCATGATGACAGCAACATTCTCCTTCTTCGTTCATCTGAAATGTTGGTTTTGGACATAATTGTGTTGTGCCTATTTACAGCAGAGCTGCAATATTTGCACCTTTCAGCCGACAAATTCGACTTCTTCATTCATTTGTTGACCGGGTTAACCTTCCCCGAGAGTGACATTTTGTAAAGGACCTGTTACATTATGATGTACAGACCACAGATAGTTACTTTTTGTCTCTGGAATGACCAAATCCTGACATTGTCTGGACTACATTTTTGCCATAGAAAATCAGCACTCTATTCTTCTATTTATATAATGTATAGAAAAGAATCCTCAAAGTCCAAATCAAAAGCTCATTGTGTGGGCATCATCAAAGGTGGAAAAAGTGTCCTGATGGCACGAAATGGAATATTCCATCCATCCATCATGTGCCATGCCGGTAAGCGTGGGCAGTCATGTTCTGCCATCTCACTCAATCACCAGAGTCTAATATTCCTTAGATAGCAAATCCATTACGTAGAAAGTCTAAATCGAAAGCTCACTGTATGGATGTCATCTGCAGACTGCATTCTTCTGGTTTCCGGAGGAACAGCCTGTGGTGAACGGAAGGACCAATATATGGAAGTGAGGCTAAGCAGGACATGACGATTCTTGGGTGAGCCCAGTATCAGAGCGCTATGTGCCGGCTCTGCAATTATGGAGATTCCTTGGATGGCGGGGAATGCCTATGGTCTGCCCCTGCCTTCCCTTGAGGGCTGACTGGGATGTCTTCAGTTGTTCTAAATGGGCCAGCTTGGATGGTGGATAACACAGTCAAACATCCTACGAAATACACAGGAAGGTTAACCCGGTCAACAAATGCCAGCAGAAGTTGGTTAAAAGGCGCAGGTATCGCAGCTATATTGTAAAATGGCACAGTTCAGTTACGTCTAAAACAACATTCTGGACGAACGCAGAAGAAGAATAATTCACGGCTTAAAACTTTCAACAACCCTCACTGGATTAAATTAATGGTCATCATCATTCTTGATGGACAAACACCATGTGTAAAATATGAGCAAGAATAAACTGTCATGGCTGCAGCAGTTTGGCCTACCCTTTTAATTTGCCAACCATCTTGAGATTTTTACCAATAACAACTTCATCATCATCAAGTGCCATGCCGGCTGGCGTAGGCGTTCATGGCTCTCCACAGATCTCGGTCCTTGGTGTTCTGGATCAACTCTGCTGATGATATTTCCTTCATGCCACTGTCTCAATCCGTCCAGCATCATTTCTCTTGGTCTGCCTCTGCCAGTCTTCCCCTCAATCTTTCCAGTTGCCACGATGTTCTCCAATGCCTCTCTTCTCATCACATGACCAAAGAAAGCTTTAAACAACTTGCACATGGAAATTTCTGTTTTTTACCCTTATCTAAAAAGGCTAGGTAATCAAACTCACTACCCAAGATATCAGTGGAGCGTTTGATATTTTTTTTTTTTTTTTTTGCGCTCGCTTGCTTTGAACTCAAGCATAGTCCATACACACTATTTATAGTAGTTCTTCTTTTGCTCGCTTGAAATATGTCTATAACTGCAATGCTGTCTCTTGTATGAATTTAACTGTGTTTTTTTTTAGTTCACTCAGTGGTCCATAGAGTTTATCTTCTACTGTTGTCTCTCTAGGCCAGGTTTGCCTAGATATGTTGTATTTTGAGCAGTCTTGGAGTATGTGCCCTGCTGTCTGTGACGCCAATCCACGTGTGCACATGGCTGATTCACCAATCTTAAATTGTGTATACATGTGGTTGCATAATCTATTGTGTTCTGTTCTGAGGTGCAGAATAATGACTTGTTCTGGTCTATCCATAATGTGGTAGTCATCTTGAGCAGGCTTTGGTGGCTTTCTAACTGATTTGATCATTATTTTCATTTGGTGGTATGTAACGGGCACATCAGGCTGTTCTTCTTTTGCTCCTTAGCCAATCGATCAGCTCTGTTGTTTCCGGGTGTTCCACTGTGGGAGGGTATCCACTGTACTTTCGGACCTTATGCTGACTGCTAAGTTCAGAAAGTAGTGTCCTTAGTACTGGCAATTTCCCAGACAGGAGCGCCTCAAGTACTGATTTTGCATCTGTCAATAGCACCGCAGGTTGTGTACCATGGCTGGTATTTAGTAATTTCTCTGTTGCTATCTTGATTGCCTCAATTTCAGCATCATAGCTATGGCAGTACTTTTCTGTTGGTACTCTGGCCATGTCCCTAGTATTATTTGGGTATTCTATGTACACTCCTGCTCCTCCATTTCAAACAGCATTTTGTGCTGACCCATCTGTGTAGACTCGGATCCAGAGGTCCTTCACCAAGGAAGCTGAGAGTGGCTGTTCTGCGCTGTACACTGTTATGTTCTTCCTTGTCAAATATTGCTTTCACTTTTGTCTGGATTTGTAGTGATAATCTATGTTCATCTTTCAATGGAGTTCGCTCTGGAATAGTTGTTAGGGGGATACCAACTGTGGGCAGATCGGTGGTTTCTCTGCAGAGTCATTTGGCCTGGTGGATAAAACTGCTTCTTTTCAACTGCCCCATAGCTAAATGTTCTTCATAGGGTGGCCTGGCAAGCTGAGGAACTTTTCTACTTGTATTAACGTTTTTGTATCTGCGCTTTCTCAGTGCATGTATCCTCCCCATCTTCTTCATCTCCACTATAAGGGTTGATCTCATCCCTCCTGTGATGACTCTAAGTGCTTGATTTTGCACCTTGTCCAGCTCTTGTAGTGTGGTTTTTTTATGCTGAACACCACGCAGTTGACCCGTATTCCAGGTGTGGTCGTATGCTCTGTTGATAAACTTTGCTAAGTATTTTCCCCACTGGCTCCCATTGTGGTTCCACTTAGTTTTCTCTGGATGGTTCTTTATCTTCTCTAAGGGGTATTCCATTTATCTGGATGGTCCCTGCCTTTTGTTTTGGAGAGAGGATAAATAGAGTGGTGCTGCACTTCTCAGTGTTTATACTGACACACCATCTATTTGCCCATGAAACAAATGCATCTACAGCTCTTTGTAGCGATCTGGTGGCCACTGATGCATGTTCATTTGTGCTCCATAGAACCAGGTGAGTGAGTGCGTGGCGCGACACTGTGAGCTGTGAATTTCGCGTGGAATGCTTTTGCATCTGTCTGCAATTGTTTTTCGCGTGAACTGCATGTTCGGAACGATGACGGCCGGCTGTTGCTGGATTGACTGGTTTGCCTTTTCGGTTCACGAGTGCATTTTTCAGGAGACTCCTGGGAGTTGTCGCTGTAGCTACGGAGTTCGTGCTTGCTGCGCTTTCGGTGGGTCGCCCTGCAGAAAGAGACTGAGCCGTATGGGATAAAACCCCGGTCAATGAAGTCTTTCTGGTGACTGCCGTTTTCATCTAAAGTTCGTGCTTGCTGCGTTTTCATCTAAAGTTCGAACCTAAAGTTCGTGCTTGCTGCGCTTTCGGTGGGTCGCCCTGCAGAAAGAGACTGAGCCGTATGGGATAAAACCCCGGTCAATGAAGTCTTTCTGGTGACTGCCGTTTTCATCTACGATGAACTGTATTTTTTTCGTGGAGGATTTTTGTGTTGGCATTCTGGCAGCGGCATTATGCACAGTGTTCACATTTCATTGTTCACATGGGGCAGTGAGGAGCATTTTGTGTGATATTCACTGGTACAGGAACAGAGCAATATGGGGACGACCCATTGCCGTGAAGTTGGAACCGCGACTAACTAACTAACTAACTAACATAACCAGGTCATCAGCATACATTGCCGTTTTAATTCCATGCGGTAGATTAGCAACAAGATCATTGATGAAGATTAGAAAAAGTGTGGGGGACAAGACTCCGCCCTGGGGAACACCGTGACGCAGTTGTACTTTCTTGCTCTTGAGTCCGTCTATTTGGACTCGGGCTCTTCTGTTGCGCAAGTATGCTTTCACCCATTTGTACATTCTTCCATTGACTTTACAGTTTCTCAGTTTCTTCATCAGACCTTCTTTCCAGACTTTGTCAAAAGCTTTCTTCAGATCTATCCATGCAGCAAGCACCAGCTTCTTCTCTTGGAATACATCCTCAAGTTCTTGAGAGAGGTAGGTTGTCTGATCTTCTGTAGAGTAGCACTGCCTAAAGCCAACCTGCTCCGCACAAGGATGTTTTCACTTTCAATGTACTTTCTGCAGTCTGTGATTGATGACGCGCTCCATTGTTTTGCAGAGACAGCTGGTGAGGCTAATTGGTCTGTAGCTGGAGGCAATGGAACTATCTTTCCCTGATTATAGGAGGGGTATCATGTTTGCTACTCTCCAGTAAGGGATCTCAAACTGCACCCAGAACTAAACACCAGTAGGAGAAAATGACTTTTGACTGAATGGTTGCCCACCCGGGATCTAACCCCAGCCAATTTGATGACATACACATCCACATGATGTAATCATATAAGCTTCTTTCAGGGCATCTCTTGATGTTGTCCGCTCACTTGTAAAGTAGTCTTTCTCTTGCATGCTTCCTTCCACTTTCCCTCTAGCACAGCCTCTGTCAGGGAATCTCCCTGGCGAGGTGGTCAAGCCATCTGACTCGGGCTCTGAAGGTTGTGAGTTCGATTCTGGGCTGCGTAAATCGGTTCACGGGTGCATTTTTTGGAGACTATTGGGGTCGTCGCTGGAGCTACGGAGTTCGTGCTTTGTGCGAAGCTTTCGGCAGTTTGCTGCGGAAAGAGACTGGGCCATATGGGATAACACCCCGGTGCAATGAAGTCGACCCTGTCGACTTTTAAGCGACAGCCTCTGTCAAGGAGCTTTTTACATAGCCAAAGCGCCTCAATTGTCTAAATATTCTGGGAAGTAAAGCCGGCCGGCATGATGTCAATCACATCACCTATAGATTGTCGAATGATCGATCTATAAAACATGTGATTAGCACAGCGTTCATCATCATGTAGTGAGTAATTCGTAGAATGTCTCTCTCTCATCGCAGCAACGCCGAGAAATGCCTCGATCCCTTCCAAGTTCTTGAAATCTTGTGGCATAGTCTCGTTCACCCATATGTGTGTAAAGACTTGGTAAAGCTACTTTATCAGAACCGATCCACCTGCTTTGTAAATATCTGCTGTGATTGAGTCACGACCAGGAGCCTTACCACTGGACAGTTGATGAATAGCTTTGTTAATTTCTACTATGGTTGGTAAGTCAGCCAGAATATCGTTAGTGTAGGGTTGTCAAATACGAGGGCACCAAAAGGAGGAAATAATAAGACAAAAAAGAGGACAAAGGAGGACATATCGAATGTTTCATTTGAATCGTTCCAGATTAAATCCACAATCAGTACAGTTGTATTACAAAAGCTGTCAAAACGTGTATCTCACTCTTAGTGAATCGACCAAGAAACAATCATGTTAAAATAATAAATAAATTATAAATTCAATGGAGGCCTTTTCAAAATGCTAAAAAAAAAAACAACATTATTTAAACAGCCGATTGTATAATTATTACCTTATAATCTTTATTAATTACTCATAAAATATTCTTTTAAAACATAAAATATAAGAAAAGCCAGATGTTTTAATGGTGTTTAGCTTTTCCTGCCGGACGGAGCATATTAGGCTAAAAGGGAGGACATGTCCTCATTTTGCCGGACGTCTGGCAACCCTACGTTAGTGGGGACTTGGCGAAGGCAGCTAATGGTTTCGTCATAGATGGAGGAGGTAGCATTTAAGATATTGCTGAAATGCTCTGCCTAACGTTGGGGGATTTCTTTCTTGTCGGTGACTAATTCTCCCCCCCCCCCCCAAATCCGCACTGAAGATGTGAACTATGCCCTACGATGTAGGGCCATAGACCACTTTTAGTGAGTCATATAAGTTTTTCATGGTATGTCCGCCAGCAAAGCTTTGAATCTCGTCAGCTTTATTACTCAGCCAGGAGTTCCGCATGTGCCAAAGTTTCTGCTGGATTACTCTCTGGATGTTGTTAAAGTCATATTTTTTTTTTTTTATTTTAACATGGGATAGTTCAAAAATGCCTTGAGGCGAAGAAGTTTCTCGGCATGCAATTGGTTGATGTCTTCATAATTTTAATCGAACCAGTCTTTATGGTTTCGGGAAAAGGGGGGGGGGGGGGGGGTGGTGGACCCAGGATTTCCACAACAGTGTTGTAGATTGTGTCCATTAGGACTATCCACTCTGTTTCCGCGTCTTGTTTAACTGCGGCATTGTACTTGAGGCGTTTCCTCCAGCATATTTGCAAACGACGGCTGCACTTTCTTAATATTTAGTCAGGTGACATATAGTCTTTTTTTTTTTTTTTGCAGTTTCCCCCTTGAGGACGCCGTGGTGGTTTGATGTGTAAGTTTATTTTTTAAACAATTAGACTGTCAAACATTTTGCACCACACATGGATTTTGTCACCCGAACGTCTTGTCTGTCACTTCTCCCGACGAGGACGTAGTCAATGGGGTGCTAGTGTTTCGAGCGAGTGTGCATCTACGATGTCCTGTTTCTCATGGGAAGACGGAAAATTGTGTTAGTAATCAGGAGATCGTGTTCGGCACATGCCTGAGTCCATTGCTGTTACAATTTCCGACTCCGCGCTTTCCAATAATGTCACTCCAAGAGGCGGTGCCCATGCCTACTCAGGCATTAAAGTCCCCCAGGAGTATACGTTTGTCTCCTTTGGGAACCGATGTTAAGACATCGTGCAGGTCCTCGTGGGACTTGTTCTTGATGTCGTCTTCATTGGTCATGGTTGCTGCGTAGACGCTCACGGCGGCTGCATGCTTCTTTCCGTTTAGCAGGGGTAACGTAGGCCAAATGGTCATAAGCCTGTCGTTTAGCCTTAGGAAATCCAACTAGTTTGCCAACCAGAACTGACTTAATGGCAAACCTCACACTGGAGTGGCGTCTTTCTTCACTTTTCCTTCCACTCCAGAAGAATGTTTAGCTAGCACCTACTTCACAGATTTGACTTTCGCCTACAATCCGTGTCTCAAACGAGGCTGTAATGTAGATATTGTATCTGCCCAACTCACTCCCAATCAGTGCTGTTCGTCTCTTTGGTCCAGACGCGCATTCTCTGCTGTTGCATGCTGACAACTGCTAGCAGCGATAGGCGTGAGCTGTTGTCAGGCTTGGACCAGTGGAGAAAGGGCCATGCAAAGGGCGTGGCAGCCATCCTCGAAAAGGGACTGCCAATACCTGACATCAAGAAAGAACTATTACTATTAGAATTACAGTCTAGGATTCTGAGATAAGTAGCAACATTTTGTTTTCTACAAATTTTCATTTTCTCTTCACTGCTCTTATTTTTTCATCTTTTTATTCTTCTCATCCCATCCTTATGCCTTAATGTAGTCACTGGAGGGTCTTCTACGTGACTATTGTTGTGTTTTGTGTATGTATTTGTTTGCTGATGAAGGCTAGTCGCCGCAGTGTCCTGTATGTTTCGTAATTCTGTTCTGTAAAGCTGCATTACTTTATGTTATTTTATATTGTTTGCATTTCCACAGTTTTACCGCAGTTCCACCAAATTTTATCTATATCATTATCATTATATATATATATATATATATATATATATATATATATATATATATATATATATATAATCATGTTATATAATTTAACATCAAGAAGAAAAAAAAAGAAAATATATATATATATATATATATATATATATATATATATATATATATATATATATATATTACATCAAAAAATAAACATATCATTATATATAACACCAAGAAAGAAAGATATCATTATATGTATAACATCAAGACAGAAATATATCATCTATATATATAAAAGACGATGTATGCATGTGTGTAGGGATGTATTTGATGCGTTCGATAACGGTCCATCCGATTGAGATGAAATTTTCTACATGTATTCTTTTCATTTCCGTGCAGCCAACTGTCATAGTTTGTTAGTGTACAATCGGCTATTTACTTACTAAAATTTAATATTTAAATATACATTATCATTTATATATATATATATATATATATATATATATACATTATCATTTATATATATATATATATATATATATATATATATATATATATATATATATATATATATAGCGAGGGGACTTAACTTAAGAAAAGTTATTTCAAGGGGCATAACTTTTAATAGCATTGCTGTCGTAGTAATCCTTTATTACTTTAGTGTCGTCCCTGGAGTGAGGGGAATCAACACCCACATTTTAATTAACCCAATATTATTGTCCTAGAGAAACCACCAGAATCCGTCCACAAAACTCCTTCAGTCTGTAGACACCTCTTTCTTACTCTCACTCACCCCTGGATCATACCCCCTCTCATCCTTCCCCAACACAACATACTCAACAACTCTAGCTTTAACAAATAAATACAACAAATAATTTATTAAAGCAAAGAGTATGTGTGTGAGAAATGTGTGTGTGTAATGTGTAGAATGTGTGTCGAATATTCTAAGGTGTATGTAGAATCAGACCAGTGAATCAGGAGCAAAGTTAGTTACATCATTGTGCTGAGCACACAACAGCACCAAGTGTTTCGGACAGAAAACCTCACCAAGAAGATTTTTCTCCGGCCACGTGACGACTTTCTCCGATCACTCTCGAACAATCAGGACGCTGGTCTTCAATGATAGACACTGTTCGATATTGGTCTTCACTCTAGCAAACACTGTGAATTTACACTGCTCAATAATGTTTGTTGATTAGAGAATCTTTCCAATAACTTAAATGTCACATGGGAAAATATAACTGTTCATAAGTCGCTGGTTATACGATTTTTCCCATATTAAAAAAACAACCTATTAATGTTCCAGGTAGTTATATATATTGGTATAGGTGTTACTATAGTGTTCTGATTCTACAGTGATGTAGCATATCACTCAAGGAAAAATCACACATATGTTCATCAAGTCCTGCTCAGCAGAAGTCAGGTTTCTGCAGACCAACTAGGCCATGAGCCCAGTGTACAAGCCTCTCAGTAACCTCTGTCTTCAATCCGTGAGCCATCACTTTCGATAACTTTGATACTAACTTCTTGGTAATATATCTTAGCATCATCAAGTGGAACCTGTAGAATAGAGAATCCCCTGGTGAGAGCAACTCAATTCTGACCTTAATTGGGTGAGTGTAGGCCGATAGCAGCAATCAGATCAATAACAGAGAACCGAACTCTGTTATACGGCCAAATAGCTCATCACATTGGTCTGAGACATGGAAACACAAAGAAAGATTAAAGGAAACGGGTAGAAACCCAGCAGATGCCCTACTGGAAGATCCTACCATTTCACATTCCCTTCATCCCTCCAAACCATCCTCAATCTCTCTAATTATTATCCCACTACATTGTCCTTAACTCCCTGAGTTAAATGATATATCACACAAGCTAGTTAAAGCTACACAATAGGCTACTAGTGCCGACGCTCCTATAATACTTGCTAACACCGCACTTATAGAACATTCTATCACCGCACCTATAATAATTATATCACCGCACCTATAATACATTATATCACCGCACAGTACTGTACTCTATTCCTAATCATACTCTTAAGTTAGACATGATTAATAGAATACCATATGCCTATTCCGGTTGAAGACTGAGACTATGCAATCACAGACTGGATCTATGTCCACCGATAAATATCAACACTTTGACACTATAGTCTTTTTCTATGACACAACTCGGAATACTGAGGAATTTTGTTCCTCAGTCCCCTACTCATCAAAGGATTGCCTGTTATTATAGACGAATGTCGGTTCTTTTTGTCATCGATCGAAACTATCAAGTTTTTCAGCGACAATTGCTATATAGTTTATATATAGAATGTTGCATTGTTTTCAAAGATTTATAAACTCTTTGTCTACAGTTATTTACAGGCATATGAGTTATAATAAATAATGATATAACCTGTAAGGCATTTTCAAAGTTTTTATAAAAATAATGCATCTATTTAAATAGTGAAAATTTTCTAACTCATCTTTTTATGTTGAAAGAAGTTATCTACAGTCATGTAGGTGATTAAAAACCTTTTTCATTAAAAAAATAATGGATGGTGTGTGGAAGGACATTCTTAAGTTAGTTACTCTGGCAGTCCAAGGAATTCGCAACATTCGTCTTAAAAACCACATCTCTGTTGCTTCTAAGTTCTTCCTAATTTGTTCATTTACATTCCAAGATTCGCTGCCATACAGCAAAACTGGTTCTATATAGCATTTTAGTACTCTCTTTCTTACATTCATTGATAGCGACTTATTGCTTAAGATACTCTTCATTTTCTGAAATGCTGTCTTTGCCTGCCCTATTCTGCTCTTAATCTCTTTTGTACATCTTCCATCTGATGTTATAAGTGCCCCTAGGTATTTAAAATTATCCACTTGGTTGAGAATTTCCCCTTCTATTTCTATGTCACATTTTGGCGTCCCCATTTTCTTTGATATCACCATTGTTACTGTTTTCTTGATATTCAAGGACAGTCCTTTCTGTGCACTCTCTGTTACTACACTGTCCAACATTTGTTGTAGGTCTGTTGCATTATCCGCTACCAATACTGTGTCATCTGCATAGCGTATATTGTTTATATTATATCCTCCGATTAGTATTCCTGGCTTCTCTTTGATCTCTCTCATTATTACTTCGCTATACAGGGAGAATGACTACTTATGACTACTTATATGAATTAAATGAGATGCTCCCCACCAGGGACTGGGTGAAGCCGAACCGGGTCAGACAGACAGACAGACAGACAGACAGACAGATAGTAGGGAACGGGAGCTTATATGACTACTTATATGAATTAAATGAGATGCTCCCCACCAGAGGCTGGGCGAAGCCGGGCCGGGTCAGACAGACAGACAGATAGTCGGGAACGGGAGCTTATATGACTACTTATATGAATTAAATGAGATGCTCCCCACCAGGGACTGGGTGAAGCCGGGCCGGGTCAGACAGACAGACAGACAAGCAGACAGACAGACAGACAGACAGACAGACAGACAGACAGATAGATAGATAGATCCTCGCCAGGGACTAGGCGAAGCCGGGCCGGGTCAGCTAGTTATATATATTACATAAATAAAGATAGGTAGCATTGCCATTATATTTATATCACATCAACAGTGTCTTGTTGAGTTTAGTTGAGTTGAGTTAAGAACCGACATCACTGCACTCAGGACATTTCCATATGTGCTAAGTCCCCTCGTTCAACAGCCAGCGAAGAGGCATACTACTAATCGTTCCCACCGCTATCTGATTAAAAGTTCTCCTGGTCTTCCCTCTCAGTTTTGAGATTCTTCCAGAACCCTTGCCGATCCCCCGCAATTTCATTCTTTCCACATATGGGTTCTCAATCTGTTGTAACAGTGAGGGAACTAGGTTAGGAGTAAAGAGTTAAGGAATGATGCGCATTCCTTGACTAGGGGGAAAATCATAGTGAACGTGTGTGCACGAATGAAGAAGTGTATCTAGGAGAACACACACGTCACTTAGGGGAATTGAAAAGACATGTCAACACCGGGCAGGGAGTCTACCATCATGTATGCTGTAGTATAACTATTCGGCCAATAAAGTATGTTTATAACAACGCGGAGACTTGGGTCTATACGATCACGTGCTTAACCTGTCTTGACCACACTATGACAGCAGGTTGATTTGGTGCCGTGAAAGTCTGAAACATGGGAGGTCGCGGAGAGAGTACCGCTATGGAAAATTGTTGTGTCTGGGCGTCTGGAGAAGGAAGTTTGTAAATATTGAGAAACGCAACAGATGAAAGCCGCCTGTTGATAGTTATTGTATACCTGTTTAACAAGGAGTTCCATTTTCAAGGACAGCGCTCAAAAAAGGTTTGATTGATAAACTTATTTTTTTGAAAGACTGATGTTATTACATATTTAATCCTATAAATTAACTGGAGAATTGACCAACGCTAATTGAATAATTGATCAAGTAATGCCGTTCTGCATCAAAAATCAGTACAAATTATGAAGTTTAACCCGTGGGACTGTTGAAGGTGAAGTCAAGGTTATGGTGCAAGTTTCATAATTATGAAATCAAGATCTGCAATACTTTCTACAGTCACTTCACATTTGGAAGGCATTGATGAAATTTGTCTCAACTTATAAGATAAAGCACTTTAAACTGACCATGGCGAGAGTCCCACATGAAAATAAGAGATTGGATAGCGTCAGCTTTAAATCAAATTGTTGTTGACTGGATTACGTTTGCGCTGAAATATATATATGAAAAACCCAGATGGCTGTTGGAAACTGAGTTTTTTTTGCTGAAGTCGTGAGCAGTTGTCGTTTGCGTGAAGGTGACCTTACTTGAAGGGAGTCTACAGTTAATCGAGCAAGTAAGCAAGCAGTTTTGTTGCGAGCCTGGTATCGAGCATAATCTTCGTCAGGAATTAATTGGAAAGAACTGACTTCGACTTCGATTAAATTATTACGGAAGGAAATCCAGAGGCTCTTCTTTGTTCTGCTCATTTCAACGAGGTTGATTAGAGTCCTTTGTTAATGTGGTGTAGGTAATTCTGAATCAGTAGCTCATTTAAATTCTTTTATCAAAATTCAGGATTGAAACAGGAATATTCTTCGTCAAGATCTTCGATTGGAGGCTTTAGTTAAGTTAATTAGATAATATTAGAGTAATTAACAGATTATGTATTGTTGCTGAATTTGAAATTAACAATTGTTTGAAATATTTGTATATTGCTTGATAATTATAGATTTTAGGATGGAATCCCAAGATTTTTCACAGGTACTGACTGGAGTTGGCGGGGCAATATCAAGGTTGGATGCAGTGTTAAGACAACAAAATGTAAACAGTGATGTTGAAAGATTTAGTGGTCAAGCAAATCAGTTTAAGAAATGGATCATTTCTATTGAGAAACATGCATATTTAATAAACGCTACAGATGGGGAGAAAAAGAATTTGGCATACAGAACAAGTACAAGTCCAGTTTCTGACCATATAAGAAGAAAATTAGAGGCAGCAGGAGGTGAAACCTGGGAAGAATTTAAAGATGATCTCGCAAGAAAATATGCTGAAATTACTGATCCACAACACGCATTCTCAGTATTGCGACAGACTAGACAAAGCAGCACAGAAAGTGTCCAGTTATACAGTGATAGGTTAATCAATTTGGCTGAAGAGTCATTTTTAGGACAGAATGTACGAGCTGAAGAGGTGGAACGGATGTTAGTAGGGATTTTTGTTGATGGGATTAGGTCAGATGGATTGAAATTTAAATTATTAAGAGAGAATCCTGCAAGATTGTCACAAGCGGTAGATATCGCTATACAAGAGGAAAGCTTGAGGAGGAGGTTTAGGTTAAGAGTAGGACGAGAGTTAGGTAGTAGTTCAGAAGATAGAATTGAAGAACCTATGGAAATAGGACAGTATAGACATGGATGGAGAGGAAGACGAGGAGAAATACAGATGGTACAAAGAAACGAGAACGTATATAATCAAGATAGAAGAGGACAAGTGAGAAATACTGTAAGAAACATGGAAGGAAACACAAATAACTCGAATGTGGTTTGTTGGGGGTGTCACAAACGGGGGCACATTTTTCGCTTTTGTGGTAACAGAAGTGGCCCATCGAATACGCAAAATAGTAGAGGTGTTCAGTCGAGTATACAGAATAGAATTGCAAATGGCAGACCAGTAAATTGGAATTCTGGAGAAATACAGAGAAATTTTAGAAGGTCAGGAAATCAGGAAAATTGGCATCCCGCTTACTGAATAGGGTCGGCAGTAGGAGGGAAGATAGTAAGATCCAAAAAGGGCATCAATATATTAAAAACCCAAAGGATGAGTATAATAGAACATTTAGAAATAAAAAACAAGACGAGGTAAAACAATTGTCATTAAATATGGTAGATCCTAGCTCATGTATAGTACAGATAGGAAAATATAAAGTTAGAACATTAGTGGATTCGGGAGCACAAGTTAGCGTGATTAAAGAAGCATTTTTATATCGAATGTTAAAAAATTGTAAAATATTTAGAATTCAGGAGAATCTTCATTCGGTAACGGGACAAAAGTTAGAAGTGCTAGGACAAACGATGATAAATTTGAAATTAGGAGGGATAAATGTCAGGCATATGTTTCATGTGGTTAAAGAATTAAATAGAAATATGATATTGGGACGAGATTTTTTATTGAAAAATGGGGTGAGACTTTTATTTGATTTGCATAAATTAAAATTCCAAGATGTTTACGTAGATCTAGAA
This sequence comes from Cepaea hortensis, assembly GCA_963921405.1. Lineage (NCBI taxonomy): Eukaryota > Metazoa > Mollusca > Gastropoda > Stylommatophora > Helicidae > Cepaea > Cepaea hortensis. The sequence continues at coordinate 47,139,921 of OY992876.1, forward strand.
GAAGATATGCATGTGTCGACACTAGTTAGAGTCAAAACGACCATGAATTTAAAACCACAGTCAGTTAATTTGATACAAGCAAGACTGAAGAGAAACCCGTATTATGTAGCAGGAAACATAGTCAGAATCACGGAATTGCAAAATGAAATAATTGATGAGCCAGGTTTAGAAGTTCCGGATGGAATAATAGAATTAGATAAAAGTTTAACATTTCCAGTAATGGTTATTAATAACACAGGTAGAGAAATTAAATTATACAGAGGATGTGTAATAGCCAAGCTAGAACATAACGTTAGTGACATATTGGCAACAGATAGAGTAAATATGGCAGGTATAAGTTATTCAGAAACCTCTAGTGAAAGAATTAATAATAGACGCGGATGCAGAAGAAAAGGGAACTTAAGAATGGATGAATTGATCCATCCATATAGAAGAAATACAGCACAAATACATTCACTAGACAAAGTAACAAGAGAAAAAGAATTGTTAGCACAATTAAAAACTTCGCCAGAAAATAAGGAAGTGTTAGAAAAACTTATAAAGCAAAATCAAGATGTGTTTGCGATAAATGATTTAGAATTGGGTAAGACACAAACAGTTACGATGGAAATAGACACGGGAGATCATCCACCAATTAGTTTAAAACCATACAGAACTCCATTAAGAAATAGAGAAGTCGTAGAAAAGGCAATAGAAGATATGTTGAAAGCAGGCATAATAACAAGGTCAAAATCAGAATGGTCATCTCCGGTCGTCATAGTAGCCAAATCTGATGGTTCGAACAGGTTCTGCTGCGACTATAGGGCGTTAAATAAAATTACTAAGAATGTAGCGTACCCATTGCCGGTGATTGATGATATTTTGGGGTTACTTAATGGCTCTACATATTTCACAACGCTGGATGCAAGGGCAGGATTTTGGTGTATTCCGATGTCGAAGGACGCGCAAAAGAAAAGTGCCTTTTGTACTCATATGGGTTCTTACGCATTCTTACGTATGCCATTCGGTCTCAAAAATGCACCATCTCACTATATGTTCTTAATAAATGAAGTACTAGACGGTATGCAAAGCTTTGCCCTAGCATATATTGATGACGTATTGATTTTTACGAAAGGAGATGTAGAGAATCATTTGAAACATGTTAGACTAGTATTTGACAGATTAAGAAAGCATGACGTTAAATTAAAGCTAAGTAAGTGCCAGTTTTTAAAGACAGAAACAAAATATTTAGGTTATATAATAAATAGGGAAGGTATTAAACCAGACCAGGAAAAGATAAAGGTTATTAAAGAGTTACCTCCTCCCACTAACGTTAAGGAAGTGCGTGCTTTTATAGGAACGTGTGCGTATTATAGGCGGTTTGTACCAGCCTTTTCAAGGATAGCAATACCTATTACGAATTTAACGGGAAAATACGCTAGGTTTAAGTGGGATGATGAGTGTCAAAAAGCGTTCGAACTTTTAAAAGATAGCTTAACAGTGGTACCATTATTGACACATCCAGACTTGAATAAACAGCTAATATTATACACAGATGCTTCAGACAACGCAATAGGAGCATGTTTGGTTCAACCATATGAAGGAGAAGAATCTGGAATACCAGGGGTTAAAAATGAAAGACCAATCTATTTCTTGTCTCATAAACTCAGCAAGACTCAAAAGAAATGGCCGATTATTGAGAAAGAAGCATATGCTATACACTACGCTCTTCAAAAATTAAATTACTATTTACATAACGCCAATTTCATTATTAGAACTGACCACATGCCATTAAAGTCGATATTAGAAGCACCAATACAAAATAGGAAAATACAAACCTGGGCATTGAATTTACAAGGGTACAATGCTAAGGTTGAATATGTGTCAGGGAAACATAATACGTGCGCCGATCTTTTGTCTAGAATCCCGTACCCACAGTCATCAGGAAACACGGAAGATGAAATTGAACCAGACATAGACGATCGAAACTGGCAAGTAAATATATTAGATTCTGCCATAATAAATAGGGAAGAATTTGAGAGTTTACCATCGGATCAAGAGTCTGAACCTAGAACAGAAGACCCACATTTAGAACAGTTTGATATGAAAACAGAACAAGAACTAGATCCAAAAATAGTACAGATAAAAAGAAAACTGAAAGAAACAGGGGAAAATAGTTTTAAAAGAAAGTTTGTAGAGTTACAAGAAGACAATCAATTATATTATATCAGTGAAAAAGGTGAAGGAGTAAGAAAATATATTCCGAAACATTTAGAACAAGAAGTCTTAAAGGCATATCACGATAATAATGGTCATTTTGGACGAGATAAGTTAGTGAAGGCTATTAGCAGTAAATATTACTGGCCGAATTTATTCAAAAGTGTATATGAATATGTTGAAGCGTGTGAAAAGTGTAGGTTAAGAAACATGAAGATAATCAAATGTCCTTTACAAGATACCGATATTCCTCAATTTCCAATGCAGAAAGTAAGTTTGGATATTTCAGGTCCTCATCCAAAAACATTATCGGGAAATGTATACCTACTACATATAGTTGATTCATATAGTCTCTGGCCAGAAGTTTATCCAATTCCAGACAAGAGTGCCGATTCAGTTATAAATATGCTTTTACAAGAATTTATACCAAGGTTTGGGTGTCCACAAATAATACTTACAGATAATGGGAAAGAATTTGTAAATAAAAAGTTTGAGAAATTGCTAAAAGATTGGAATATAAAACACATTAGGACTTCATATTACAGACCAACTTCTAATGCTAAAAATGAGAGACAACACAGAACACTATACAATATTCTAGCGAAAAATGTAGAAGAACACGATATGGATTGGGATCTTTATTTGGGGATAGCATTAGCGGCGATACGTACACACGAAAATGAAGGAACAGGTTTCTCACCATTTTACTTAGTACATGGAAGAGAACCAATATTGCCAATTGATAATTTATTAAAGCCTAGGAGAAAATATCTGGGGGAAGATTTTCAAGAAACAAGGTTGCAAGAGATGCATAAAGCACATGTACGTTTAAGAAATAATATAATTAAGGCTAGAGAAAGACAGAAGAAATACGCAAATAAAAATGCACACTTACAAGAGTTTAACGTAGGTGATAGAGTATATTATAAAAAACATAGAAAAAACTCTAAGTTTGATGCTCATTGGGTCCCGGGATACTATATTCTAGAAAAAAAAGGTCCAGTGTCATATACTATTAAGAATCAAATTTCAGGGCATGTTGCACGTTCACATGTAGAACACTTAAGGCGGGATAATGAAGAAAGGAATGCAGAGAATAATAATAATAATTATTGTTCCGAAGAAATATTGTCAGGTGGACAGTTTGTCAGACAAACGGTATATCCAATGCCTATAGAGAATGGAAAACAAGTAACAACAGCTGAACAAGAAGAAACGGTACCAAAAACAGTCATGACAGAGGAAAATAACATGTATGACGATTATATTAGTGAAGAGTCAGTCAGGGAAAATATCGAACCTCCATTTATGAATACAAGACAGGCAGTAAAAAGAAAGTTGGATAGACAGAAAGAAAAAGAAATTAAGAGGCAAAGGAAACTTAGAGTGAGTTCTTCAAGTGGTGAAGATATGCCAGTATTTGAAAATTTGTTGAGACGGCAAGACAGGAAAATTAGATTGGATTTAGAAAAGAAGAAATTAGCGGTTGCTAGTAATGGATATACAGACGGGGAAGAAGAAATGGATGAAAAGTCAGAAACTGATGAAGAAGCTGATATGAAAGAAGATAGCTCTCCTCGGGAGGATAGCGACATTGATGTAGATATTGCAATTATAGAAAAAAATTTGAACTTATTAAGAAAATGGAGAAGAGATAGATAAATAGCTTGGTAGAATATTCTGCAGATGGCAGATAGAAGAAGAAGTTAGACACGATATTTTTGTGTTTACAAAGAAGGTACTTGGTGGAGTTTTTTTTTTCTAAAACGGAAAATTATTATTGGGTACTCATAATATGGTCTTGAAATTCATAATGTATGTGTAAATTGATTAATGTGTGGGGATAAATATGATGAGGGGATTAATATGGTTTGCTCAATTGTTGGGACTGCAATTGTGTTTTATGAAATGTGAAAAATAAGTTAACTTAGATGGTTATTTTTACAATGTTTTGGTTTTATTGAGTGTGTTTAAAATGATTATTACTTGAAGTTCAGTTAGAAGATGAATTAAAGTGGTGGTTAGTGAAGTGACACAATATGTAGTAATGGAGGGGTATGTTGTTATTACATGTGGGGTATGCAATGTATATACAAGGTTTATAATAGGAGCTGGGTTGAACAGCGTTTAATGGGAGAATATGGGGGGAATGCCAGGTTGAGTTTTGGCATTTAAATAACTGGATATTGGAAGAAGAAGACTGTACTTAACAGTATAATAATAGTTAGGAGGTTTTTTTTTGTTGAAGGAATGGTAAACGGGAAATTGATGACCTGAATAGTACAAAGGCTGGCAGTTTTGGATTAACATATTTTTTTTTTGATAATAACAATTATTATTGACGGAAACTGAAGATAAATTTGGAAACTTTATTTTTTGATAAAGTTTTGAGAATGTATGGGAAGAGAAAGGTGATTACTTCTTACTTTTTCCTTACTTTTTCTTTCTTATTTTTTTTTGGTGCGCACCAACCCAAATCTAATCTAACTATATTTTTTCTGTCTATCCTAGAATCCTGAGAGTGTGAGAATGTGAATAAGGGGGAAATAAAGGATAAGGGAATATCTTCAGTTTTGTCAATCATAATTTGGATGGACATTTTAAAGTAAAAGCGGTTCGCTTATGGAGACTTTTGTATTGTGGGGAATTTTATGGAGAGTTTTGTAGAGAGTTTTCTAGAGAACTTTATAACGAGTTTTGTAGAGAGTTTCGATATTATTGTCTCTGGTTAGCAATTGGCTATGAGGAGATAGGAGAATTGAGTTAGGAAATAAATGAAATTGTTGTTATTGTAGGATAGAGATGTAAAGTTAAATAATTAAAAGTGGGGGTTGAGATTTTTTCAAGGAAAAATTCTCTTTAAAGAAGGGGAGGCAATGTAACAGTGAGGGAACTAGGTTAGGAGTAAAGAGTTAAGGAATGATGCGCATTCCTTGACTAGGGGGAAAATCATAGTGAACGTGTGTGCACGAATGAAGAAGTGTATCTAGGAGAACACACACGTCACTTAGGGGAATTGAAAAGACATGTCAACACCGGGCAGGGAGTCTACCATCATGTATGCTGTAGTATAACTATTCGGCCAATAAAGTATGTTTATAACAACGCGGAGACTTGGGTCTATACGATCACGTGCTTAACCTGTCTTGACCACACTATGACACTGTCCTCCGCCTTCTCCACCTGGTCCCACAAGCGCACGACCACCTCCCCCTTTTCCATAGGCAAGATACCACCAAGATGTGCATTCGCTGCTAGCCTATCAGCCTGTTCATTCCCCCGTACACCCGCATGGCCAGGGCAAAATATCCATACAATTAACACAATCTGTGACCTCTGAAGCGACGAGAGCCATTCCACTCGAAACATTCCTTTCTCCACCTTGCTATAATAATATTCTTTGAATCCGTAATGAACACAACGTGTGTTGCAGTAGTCTCCTCTAGCCACCGGAATGCCGCTGTTACTGCCTCCACCTCCATTCTCATGCTGGAGGTCGTAGCCTCATATGCCAGGCTCTCCTTTTTTCAAGACTCGCCCATTAGCCTTTGCAATAAAGCCCCAGCCACTACGACTGTTTCTCACCACTGACCCATCGGTGTAGATGACTATGTCACCTTGATGTGTGTACTGTGTTGCTCTGGATTAGCTGTTGCACTTCATACTCAGTGCGGCCCGCTGCCCATTCCCTGCACTCACGACCCAGTGTTATTATTACATTGTGCCAGTCTGTCATGTCTTCCGGAACTTCAACCCACTCTCTTTCACGATTGATGGTCTCTAGATCACACACCAGTGTTTTGTACAAAACTATAATCGGCTCTAGCCCCGAAGCCGAATGAACAAAAATACAAAATGGCAGCGCTCATGCGATGCTGGCGAAAAGTCACCGGTGTTGGATTTGACACTTGTCTAATTGCTTGTAAATCAAGGTATCACGAACAATAACACTCTTTAGCACATCTCTGTCATTTCACGTCCCTGTTCTGAATTTCCTTGGTTTGCTACTGGTAGTTTGAAGACGGTCTGCTATCATTGTTGTGTACTCGCTGAGTCGATTCATTCAATTTGAAATTTAATTTCGACTGTCAGGACAAGTGTGTCCTGCTCAGGTCATTTGCTCCTTTTGCAGAATTGTCCACTTAATACGGTGGATACTCGGACTCCAGATCTATTTTTACCATAACATCATTATCAAGTGCTTTGCAAAGCGACGTAGGCATGCATGTCTATCCTCAGATCTTCCTAAATCCTACCTTTGTGTTCTTGAACAGATCTATTATTTCTATTAGCAGGAACGATCATGATTTTATTTTTTAAAATTGAGTATTTACTAATGAGACCACCACAGATAGGTTGGCCTTGAAAAACCAAATCTAATGGTACCTCAATGATGCCTGTATGTCAATTCTAAGCGGAGATATTCACTGAGTGCCGGGATCTTAAACTAACAAACTTTCATAATTGCCGACATTTTGGTGCTCTCCGGTGTTTCTCATTATCTCTGCTTCCAGTCCATCTCAAACAGCTCTTAGACAAATACGAAAACTGACTTAAAATATATGTTCCGTCATGTTAAATGAATAAAAAATAGTATAAATATACAAATAAATTATTATTAATCTTTAAACTTGTATTCTCTTTAACTTTAGTAGTTCAAATTACATGATTTGAGCCAGTTCCGATTGATATTCGCGTCGGCCACCTTCTTGGCTTTCTATTCACAAAGACAAAAATGTCAGCAGAAAAAAAATTATTTCTACCCCCAAGATCGATCTTCATTGATGAAACTTTCCACATATATGTAAAAGTGGGTGCAGAATTCGAATATACATCTAAAAATATTGTACAATTAAGTACACAAGCTCTAAAATTATAAAATTACTTCCATCCATCATGTGCCATGCCGGTAAGCGTGGGCGGTCATGTTCTGCCATCTCACCCGATCACCAGAGTCGTGGATCAGCTCCGTGTTTCTGTCTCGACCATGCCACAAGGCCAAGCCATCCAGGTACTTGCTTCTAGGTCTTCCCCTTGGTCTGTTCCCCTCGATCTTACCAGTTGTCACCAAATTCTCCAATCCATTTCTTCTCATAACATGCCCAAAAAATTTTGACTGTCTACGTCTAATTTCTCTAATCAATTTACGATCTTCATTTGTTTCTTGAAGGACTTGTTCATTGGTCTTTCTGGCTGTCCATGGTATTCTTTGCATTTTCCTCAGAAACCACATCTCTACAGCCATCAGATGTTTTTCAGCCTGACTGCTCATTGTCCACGCTTCACATCCATACAAAAGTACAGGTTCAATGTAGCATCTCAACACTCTTTTTCTCGTTTCAATTGACATCTTTTTATTGGTCAATATGTTTTTCATCTTGCTAAAGGCTACTTTTGCCATGGCGATTCTTGTTCTAATCTCTTCAAGGCATCTCCCATCAGATGTTATTACTGTTCCGAGATAATTGTACCTGCTCACTTGTTGAAGAATATTCCCATTTACTTGTATATTACATTGTGGTATTTCGTCCTTCCTAGTGACGACCATAATCTGTGACTTTTTACAATTTAATTCTAACCCTAGTTGTTCACTGTGTGTAACAATCGCATCTACTAAATTTTGCAGGTCCTGTTCATTGTCTGCAATCAAGACTGTATCATCTGCATATCTAATGTTATTGATGCATCGTCCCCCAATGTTGATTCCTTCCATATCTTCAATATTTCTGAAAATACTTTCACTGTACAGGGAAAACAGATCTGGAGACATTACACATCCCTGTCTCACACCCCTTTTAATAGGCTGATATTGGCTTACTTCATTATCAACTCTTATGGCAGCTTGTTGTTTCCAATATATGTTTTTTACAAGTCTAAGATCTTTTCCATCAATTTGTAGATCTTCAAGCATCCTTATCATGTTGACATGTCTCACTTTATCAAAAGCCTTTGTGTAGTCAATAAAGCAAAGGTGTAGATCTTTGTTTACTTCTATAGAACGTTCGATTATGTTTCTCAGTATATACACAGCATTTACTGTACCCTTGCCTTCCACAAACCCACATTGTTCTTCTCCTATTTCAGGTTGTATTTTCCTCCTAACTCTTTGCATGATAATTCTTAGCAAAATCTTCGTGATGTGACTCATTATACTAATTGTTCGATGTTGATCACATTCCAAGGCTCCTGATTTCTTTGGGATTGCAATAAAACTTACGTTTTGCCAAATAATTAATTTTATTAAAAGTCACTATAATTTCAACCAATCGCTATGCACAAAATATTAGGGGGACCTTTTCTGCTGAAGCCAAGATGACATGTGTTATTGTCACATGATATTTGAATGAATGCATGACGTCGAAAGCATGAATGGTCTTCAGATAGCCATTTTTGGGGACACCATGGATAATTGCTGGGTGGCCCCGTTTATCACTTCCATTTTCAGTTCGGGTCGCGGCACGGTGGAACTCGCTATTTCTATTGAGGGTAATCTTCAGTGTTATCATCTTACACCTGTATCATCCAGCATCATTTCTCGTGATATGCCTCTTCTACCACTGATCTTTCCAGTCATTGCCATGTTCTCTTCTTCTTCTTCTTTCGTTCGCTTGAAATATGTCTATAACTGCAATGCTGTCTCTTGTATGAATTGAACTGGAGTCATCTTGAGCAGGTTTTGGTGGCTTTCTGACTGATTTGATCATTCTTTTCTTTTGGTGGTATGTAACGGGCACATCAGGCTGTTCTTCTTTGGCTCCTTCCTTAGCCAATTGATCAGCTCTGTCATTTCCGGGTACTCCACAGTGGAATGGTATCCACTGTATGGTGACCTTATGCTGACTGCTAAGTTCAGAAAGTAGTGTCCTTAGTACTGGCAATTTCCCAGACAGGAGCGCCTCGAGTACTGATTTTACATCTGTCAATAGCACCACAGGTTGTGTACCATTGCTGGTATTTAGTAATTTCTCTGTTGCTATCTTGATTGCCTCAATTTCAGCATCGTAGTTATGGCAGTACTTTCCTGTCGGTACTCTAGCTGTGTCCCTGGTATTATTTGGGTATTCTATGTACACTCCCGCTCCTCCATTTCGAACAGCATTTTGTGCTGACCCATCTGTGTAGACTCGGATCCAGAGGTCCTGTGGGTATTCTTCATCAAGGAAGCTGAGAGTGGCTGGTCTGCACTGCACACTGTTCTGTTCTTCCTTGTCAAATATTCCTCTCACTTTTGTCTGGATTTGTAATGATAGTCTATGCTCATCTTTCCATGGAGTTCGCTCTAGAATAGTTGTTAGGGGGATACCAACTGTGGGCAGATCGGTGGTTTCTCTGCAGAGTCGTTTGGCCTGGTGGATAAAACTACTTCTTTTCAACCGCCCCATAGCTAGGTTTTCAAATCTGTTCTTCATAGGGTGGCCTGGCAAGCTGAGGAACTTTTCTGCTTGTATTAGTGTTTTCGTATCTCTGCGCTCACTCAGTGCTTGTGTCCTCCCCATCTTCTCCATTTCCACTATAGGGGTTGATCTCATCCCTCCTGTGGTGACTCTAAGTGCTTGATTTTGCACTTTGTCCAGCTCTATTAGTGTGGTTTTTGATGCCGAACACCACGCAGTTGACCCGTATTCCAGGTGTGGTCGTATGCTCTGTTGATAAACTTTGCTAAGTATTTTCCCACTGGCTCCCCATGTGGTTCCACTTAGCTTTCTCAGGATGGCTATTTTCCTTCTGGCTTTTGCTACTCCTTTGTTGATGTGCTTTCTCCATGTCAGCCTGTCATCAAATTTTACTCCAAGGTATGTTGGTTCTTTATCTTCTCTTAGGGGTGTTCCATTTATCTGGATGGTCCCTGCCTTTTGTTTTGGAGAGAGGGTAAATAGGGTGGTGCTGCACTTGTCAGTGTTTATGCTGACACACCATCTATTTGCCCATGCAACAAATGTATCTACAGCTCTTTGTAGTAATCTGGTGGCCACTGATGCATGTTCATTTGTGCTCCGTAGAACCAGGTCATCGGCATACATTGCGGCTTTAATTCCATGCGGTAGATTAGCAACGAGATCATTGATGAAGATTAGAAAGAGTGTGGGGGACAAGACTCCGCCCTGGGGAACACCGTGACGCAGTAGTACTTTCTTGCTCTTTAGTCCGTCTATCTGTACTCGGGCTCTTCTGTTGTGCAAGTATGCTTTCACCCATTTGTACATTCTTCCATTGACTTTGCAGTTTCTCAGTTTATTCATCAGACCTTCTTTCCAGACTTCGTCAAAGGCTTTCTTAAAATCTATCCATGCCGCAAGCACCAGCTGCTTCTCTTGGAATGCATCCTCAATTTCTTGAGAGAGGTAGGTTGTCTGATCTTCCGTAGAGTAGCACTGCCTAAAGCCAGCCTGCTGTGGCATAAGGATGTTTTTACTTTCAATGTACCACTGCAGTCTGTGATTGATGATGCGCTCCATTGTTTTGCAGAGACAGCTGGTGAGGCTAATTGGTCTGTAGCTAGAGGCAATGGAACTATCTTTCCCTGATTTTAGGAGGGGTATCATGATTGCTTCTCTCCAGGCTTGTGGAACACTGCCTAAGGTCCAACTGTTATTGAAGATCTGCAACAGCTTTGCTTTGGCCTCTGTTCCTAGGTTCCTCATCATTTCATTGGAGATACCATCAGCTCCTGGTGACTTTCTCATTTTCAGTTTTGATATGGCTAGCTCCAGTTCGCTGATTGTGATATGTGCCTCCAGAACCTCATGTACTATTTCCTTCTGTCCTGTATGTTGCCGTTTCTCTCGAATCTCTTGTTGTTTCTCTGGACTAATTTTGATATTGTTATCTTGTGCGAATGAGTCTGCAAAATGGTCAGCTGCTTGCTTTCTTGTTAAGATGTTTCCATCTTTATGTAGTGCAATTTTTGAGTTTCTCCCTGTGCCCTCATCGTTAAGTTGTTTTATTAGCTTCCACAATTTCTTTGTGTCTCTTTCAAAGTTCAGAGACTCTGTTTTTTCCTGCCAGCTTTTCCATCTAGCCTGCAGCTTGGCCCTTTGAAATTTGGCTTTTGCATGCTGGAATTTATTGTGGTGCTCTTGGCTGGGTGTGACCTCTGCTTGCTTTCTACATACTTCCACATCATTATGCAACTGTTCCAGTTCATTACTCCAGTAGGGTTTATATTGTTTACGGGCTCCTCTTGGTACTGTTTCTCGCGCTGCCTGTAGTATGCATTTCCCAAACTCTTCAACTACTTTATTTATGTCTTTCTCAGTGTTCAGGTTTCTAACCAGTATGCTGGTGCGATTCTTGTACATTGCCCAGTCTGCTTTCTTGTAGTTCCACCTCGAGAGGGTGCTGCTTTCACTTACAAGCTCATTTTCTACAGTTAGAAAGACTGGTCGATGGTCGCTGCCACCAAGTTGTTTCCCAACAATTCGTGTAATGTTCCACTCCAGGTCTGGTGAATGAAAAGCCAGGTCAGGTGTAGTTGTAGAGTGCCATGATCTTGAGTAGAAAGTATGTGGGTCGGACGGCTTGTTAATCAAGATGAATCCATTCTCATCCTGCCAGTCTTCCAGTCTCTCTCCTCTCTGGTCCATGTGATCATAGCCCCAACTCTGCGAGTGGCTGTTGAAATCGCCACACACAATCATTTTTTCTGTTAATGGTAGTGTGTCCAGTGCCTGTGGGCGGTCACTTGGACAGTAGTAATTGATCAGATGTAGGTCTGTACAGCCTGTTTTAAGTTTAAGTGTCTGATACTCAGCCCCTTCCATATAGACTTCGATTTGGGAAGCAGTGATGTTATTTTTTACAAGGGTAAGTATCCCACCTTTTCGCCTGTCCTTTCGGTCAGATCGGTAACACTGGTAGCCTCTGATTTTGAAGGCTATATTTTCGTTGAGATGAGTTTCTTGCAAGCAACATATGCTTACTTTTTCTTTGTCCAGGATGTTTTCTAATTCTACTTTTTTGTTGTTGACTCCCTCCGCATTCCAGTGCATTATTTTAAGTCTTTGTTTAGTATGGCCAGCTGTTCTATTCTTATGTCCCCTGGCTCCACAGGACATCTGAGAAGGACCTCCAGTAGTTGGGGTTGGACCCTTTCGAGACATAGGGCCCGGCACTGCACCTGCCTGGGGGTCCAAAGCAGGGCGAGCACCATAACTTTTAGCAGTAGTCGACATATTCCATTTTGCGTAATTGCGTGGCATCCTGATTTCTGTGGTGCGCCTCCTGGCTGGTTGCCTCCGTCTTCAGCACCTTTCCTTTGCTAGAGCAGACTGTGGTCTCACTCGAGTTTAGATGTGTACACACGCACACACGTGTCTGCACATGCATGTATGTGTATACACATCTGGAGCACACTGGTTATTTTCAGGCGCCAGATACTCGCCGTCGCCCCTTCTCCTGTTAGTTTAAACAGTTCCGCCATGTGAAGGCCAGGAGTTGGACTTCTGCTGCATAGGTTATGTATTCACGAGCCATTGGGGTATTTAAGCAATGTTGGGCGCTCACCCCAACACTGCGCCCCGGCTACATACAGCAACATTTGGAACCGCCATGTTCTCTAATGCCCGTCTTCTCTCTTGACCAAAGAACAGTTTTCCTCTTTTTTCCCCTCTATTTAGCAAGACGACAAACACAGCTGTCGAATCCTTGTTCAACCACACTCATGACGGCATAGCTGCCTGAGTTAGTTACCTGACTGTCCAAGGTAATTATTACATTTAACATTTATCTCAGAAACTACATCTCAGTTCCCCCCAAGCTCTTGCTAATTTGTTCATTCACATTCCAGGATTCAATGATATACAGCAGAGCAAGTTTGATATATCCTTTTTGTACTCACGTTCAGACATTCAGTAACAGTGATGTTAGTTAGTTAGTCAGTCGCAGTTCCAACTTCACAGCAACGGGTCGTCCCCATTATGCTCCATTCCTGTGCCAGTGAATATCACACAAAACGCTCCCCACTGCCCAATGTGAAAAGTGGAAAAGACAGGAGTCTCGACAAATAACAGCCCGCACAGATACACTGTGCATAATGCCGCCACCAGAATGTCAACACAATAGTCCCCCACAAAGCACCCAGTTCATTTCTGATGGAATCGGCAGTCATTTTCCCATCTGGATGTTTCCTAGATGTTCACCCACACAGTCCACGAAATACAGTTCATCGTCAATGGCAGTGGCAGTCAACCAGAAGCCCAGCAGCCACGCATTTCTGCATAAGGCAAAAACCGGTCAACTCTGGGACATAGCCATCTGCCATCGCTCAGAACATGCAGTCACGTTCCAAAAGACCTTGGGCAGATTCAAAAGCATTTCACACGAAACTCACAGCTCACAGTGTCGCGCCACGCACTCACTCAGTAGCAGGGCAACGGAACCATCAAGCCTCCTTAGTCGCCTCTTACGACATGCGTGGTAGGCTGCAGTGTTGCTATTCTTTGCTTCCCTTATGGGCCCCGGCAACACACGGGATGTATTAAGTACGATACTTTACATCTTCTGAAATGCAGCTTTTGTTCAGCCTTTTCTGCACTTAATCTCTGTCATGCATCTTCCATCAGATGTTATGATAACCCACACATGTTTGAATGTATTGACTTGGTTAAGCATTTTCCTTTCTATTATAACATCACATCTTAGTGTTATCTTTTTCTTTAATATAACCATTGTTTCTGTCTTCTTGATGATAAAGGCAAGTCTCCTTTTTGGACTTTCTATTACCACAATGTTAAACTGTTGTTGGAGATATCTTGTATTTTCAGTTATCAATGCTACATCTGCATAACATAGATTGTTGACATTATAATCTCCAACTCATATTCCTCATCTGTCTTTGATCTCTCTCATTATTATTTCAATATATAGAGAGAAATCTGGTGACAAAATACATTCTTGTCTTGCTCCTTGCTTTATCTGTTCACAATTGCCCACTTTAGTTCCTATTTTAATTTCTGTTACTTGTTTCTGGTAAATATTTGTTATTATTCTGAGATCTTTTCCATCTTTTGAGAAGGTATTCTCCAACATTTTAATCTTGTTTCACTTTGTCTAACACCTTGATAATTTTTAAAGCACAAATATATATTTTTCTGTCTCAATTAATCTCTTTATTTTTAGGTGTTCGTATGTGTAAGAAAACACAAAATACCACTGGAGTTGTTTAAAATAAGGAAAGGTGCAATATTGATGGGACAAGATGATATAGTCATTAGATGGCCAAATATCTGGAAGAGCTGTATGATTATAGGAGACTGGTTGTAAATATTCAAAACAATAGCAAAGGTCCACCAATACTTGCAGCGGAAGTTGAAAATGCACTACATCGCATGAAGAAAGAAAAGGCACCCGGCCCAGACAGCATTACATTGGAGGAAGTTGAGGCTCTAGATGATTTTGGAATCAAAATATTGACAAAATTCCTAAATGACATCTACATTAGTGGGTAAATTCCTAGTGATCTATTAAAATCCATCTCTATAGCTCCGCCAAAGAAACCAGGTGCTTTAGAATGTGAAGAACTTCACACAATGAGTCTTTTGAGTCACATGACAAAGCTGTTATTGAGAATAATTATGAAAAGAATAAGAAACAAGATTAAACTAGAAATTAGTGATGAACAGTGAGGGTTTGTAGAGGGAAAGGGCACAAACAATGCTATATATAACCTTAATCCTAACCTAACACAAATTGATCCATGCCATTGGAGATCGCGCCGGAGAAGCATGATTGCCAACGCTAGCCAGTAAGGCACTAGATAAGGATGATGAATTTGTGTATTGCATCATTTCCTTTCTTTTCCACAAAATCCTTACTGTTTACACAATTTCTTTCTTTATTTTCATTCTTGTTCTTCTCATTATTATCCTGAGTAGGAGTTTTGTGATATGGTTTATGAGGTTGATGGTACAAAAATCTTTGCAATCAATTGCTCCTGGTCTTTTAGATTATTTCTTTGTTTTCTTTTTGCACTCGCTTGCTTTGAATTCAAGCGTAGTCCATACACATTACTTCTAGTAGTGCTGGACTGAATTTTGCACGTGGATTAGCTTCACCTATTAACAGTGTCCCTCGACATCAGGTGAACCTACTCTGACTTCAGAGGTACTTTTAATTTATGTCCCCAAGTCAAGGACGATAGGTCAACATTTTAATCTAGCTGTCCAGTGTAAGGGTTTAACCCCTTACCTTGTCATCAGCACACCGGATGTGTAATAGCGCGGGTTCTTTTCCATTCAGCCATGCTGTCCTGCGATCTCATAGATAAAACTATAAATACAGAATTGAGCATATTGCTATGCATGTATTCACTGTTGTAAATATTAAGCAGTTTAGTAAATATTTCTGTTCCAAATTCTCCAAATAGTTCTTATTCCTCTACCATCATTCTTTCTAGCCCAGGTGGTTTTCCTTTCTTCATATCTTTGATAGTGTTAGTGACTTTTTTCATTTAATCTAGGTGCCCCTTCTAATTTACTTTCTTCCATTAATTCTGCTCTTTCTCTGTCATATAACTCTTATGTATTCATCCCTTTCATCATCATCTTCTTCTTCCACTTCTGCCGTCAAGCGTAGTGGGGAGGAATAATTTTCATTCCAGCGCCCGATGGGCGGCACTGGATAGTGTTATTCCATGTGGCTTTACAATGTCTTTGATGTCGTTAATCCATTTTCTTCTTGGACGTCCTCGTGGTCTCGTCGCAGATGATCTTTGATGTAAGGCCAGTGATGGTAATTGCTGATGTTGCATTCTAACGACATGGCCAAACCACTTGATCTTCTGTCTTTCAATAAATGTGGCACAAGGTGTTGATCCCACAGTCTGTCTGATAATAGCATTTCTTACTCTGTCTCGGATTGTTAAGTTGGCAGCTCTCCTCAGGCATCTCATTTCGCAGGTGTTGATTTTGCGAAGTTGTAATTTGGATAAAGTCCAGGTCTGAGATTGGTAACAAAGGGTTGGTGTGAATATGCTGTTTATTATCTGTCATTTTGCGGGCATGGGTATATTTGGATGTTTCAGTAAGGGTGATAGTTGATATGTAAGTGCAACTTGAACAAATAAATTCCCTACCGGTTTGCTGGACCTGTCGTAGGTTCATCCTTATTTGAACAGATTACAGATTAAACAGATTCATCCCTTTGCTTTATCATATTTTGAGGCCTATATATGTTGTCGTTGTTAGATATGGTTGAGCAAAAACAGTACTAATACTGGCACCTTGCCGTCTTCACAGACAATAGCTTGTTACATTGTGCTTTAAAAAAAAGGCATAATAACTACAACTCATGGCGGAAGACCAGGAATAGAGTTATATCTCTCCATAGCACAAAGCCTGGGCTGAATTGTAGAGACCGTGTGTTGCTTATGCAGCATGATCCTTCTCTTGGCCTGCCTAGTTTACTCCAGAGGAAAGGTAACACCAATATATCTAGAACAAGACAAGCTGCAGAGGCTGCCAAATCTGCAAAGCAATGCTTTGATCCTAGACCAGTTACCAACCAAGGCTTAGGGCCTAGTCTGCCCTGTCACATTTAGTCTCTAGGTTGCATTTCTTCGCACTAAGTTAAGGCTTGTACCCTCCCAATTGTGCTCTCCTGCCTGAAGCCATTGGTGCAATGTGGAGTGTCGAGTTTGATAATTCCGCCCACCATTCGGCACTAACAGAAAGCATGTACCATCTACTGTCATACTGTAGCTCAGTCATATCTGACTAAGACCTGACTGTAACTAACTAATACTACCAAGCTTAAAGTACCTGTGCACTATGGATGTCACATATATATATATAATGAGGAAATAGATGCAAATTCAATAGTGCATATTAGGGTTGCATATAACATTGATCATAAACAAATTGATTTAAAGTATGCCAAACTGTTGAAATTTTTTCCAAAACACGCAACTTTATAAGTGCCAACACGTGTTGTCTTGTAAACATCAGTAAAATGGCACTGAGTAGGCATTGTTGATTTTCATCAGATATTTGCATGTATTAGATAAAAAATACTCAATGGGATGCAACATCACTATTTTTCACCAGCAGAACTTGGTCTTCTACACACCTGTAAAATATATTTTCAGCCAGATGCACGTAACTCATTGACAGTGAAAAACATTAATTGACCACATGACCAGGAAAGTCGAAAGGGTTTGACTGCGATGAGGGTGAAGGCTGTGACAAACTGAATAGTGCCACCTCAGTCTCTTCTTGTACCAGGGTCTGGTCCTGTCCATAAATGAGTATGCTCTGGTGATCCTGACTCTCAACATATGCAGATGGGAAGACTGGAAAGAATGCAGAATGTGGCCATGTGCATCATACTTGGGTGAACAAAAGATGCGTGTACATATTTAATTTTCCATCTACGGAGGACAGAAGGATGTGTCATGCATGTGCGTAACTTTGATTCAGCGCAGACACACAGCACCAACTGCACAATAAGATTCAGAGAAAAAACATTACATGTTAAAAAGAGAAAAGTCTTGGATGGGTCAGACTGGAAACATTATTCATCAGGTGTATCTACAAAGGACATAGAACCTGGCAAAAAATGGGTGTCAGTGCCAGTAAGGGGCGGTACGTCCTTTCCAGTCCTTATTAGACTGGACAGAGAATGTAACAAAACCCAGTGGTGGTTTTAGGCAGAAGCACGGGCACTGATTTTGGAAAATTCTTCCAAAGGTGATGTAATCACCTACACATATAGATCTGTTGTGTAGCGCACATGGAGCTCATGGGCCTTCACAGGCGAGTTAAGAGGGAGAACTGAAGGCAGCAGGGCCTTTGTTGTAACTATGAGCAGTTTAACCAAAGAGGTTATGACAGTAACAAAAGAAATAGCATGGCTGAAGACACACATATTCATGTATACATGTTTTCCCTGTGATTCTATGAGTAATGACAGTGTTAAATATCCATCACTTTGAACTTGGGTAAACTTTTGTACTAATGTTAGGTATCCAAGTAATGTACTGAAGTATAATTTATTTCAGCATTTGAACATTTTATTTATTTCAGCTTAAATAGTTCAGTTAGATGTGGAAGTTCATCATCAGCCTCACAGAGTTTTCTACAACTGAATCAACGAGGTCTCTGTGAAAGCGTGTTTCCCGATACAAGGTAAATTTTACATTACATACATGTAGCCGTTGTTTCTTCTTCTTTTGTTTGTACATACATGTAGCCGTTGTTTCTTCTTCTTTTGTTTGCTATATGTAGCAGTGTTCTGTAACATCTCAGTGAATGTTGTTGTCATTCTTCTGCTATGTTTTCATTGTAAGTTGATTATCTTGAAATATTAGCATTCTCCAGAGATGGATGAGACAGATTAGATGAACAAACAAAGCTCTGTGACTTCAAGTGTTGTAGTTGAACTTGGCCCAAGTGGCAGAGGACTACAATGGATGCTATTCACCACTAAGAGCAAACGTTGATCGCAGAAGAAGAGCATTGAACCAATAACAACTTGTGGACAGTACTGACCAGGCTGAGTCAATCTGGGAGTCCAGCTCAATGGGAAGAAAATCCCATCTCTAGGATATTTGAACACATGATTACTGGGCCAGCTGATTAGCATGCTAACCACTGTGATATTGCAGCTCACTAGCGGTTGTACAACATCCTTACATTTTCTGAGCATATAAATTCCATTGCATTCCTAAAACTTTCGAGGAATAATTATTATTGCATTTTCTTTACAGAGTTGATCTTGGAGTGAGCCACGTGAAGTTTGTTAATGTATATCTATGCATTTTTATGTTAATTTTAATAGAAAAAGTAATTGTATCACTTATGCATTGCTGAAGCACATATTTCTGCAGCAGTGTACCCATGTGTTCCCGAGGCTCATTAGGGAAGCTAAAGGTAGCAACTTGTAACCTACCATGCATGGCATAGGAGGAGACTCAGGCGGGTTTCTGTGAGACTGGCTGCATTGTCCTATAGAAAACTGGTCAACAAATCCAACCAATCATAAAATAATCTACAACAGACATGGGTGTGAGTTGGTTAAGGGCTTCATTGATAGATGTCAATTGTTGTAGTAAAAGATTGCCACATTGCTACATAATCCACATCAGTGCCATGCTTATGTTGTTATATGAGGAATAACTATGGTTTCCTGTAGAACTTTTACAGCTAAAAATCTGACTTTGTTATGTTGTGATTTGTTTCTCACCAGGTTACCTGACCTTGAAAACTTACTTTCAAGCCCTCAGTCATTGTACTGTGGATTTGATCCCACCGCAGACAGTCTACATATTGGCAACTTGTTATCTTTAATTGTTCTGTTGCATGGCCAGAGAGCAGGTCATCACCCTATTGCTGTGGTAAGTTTTTGGGTAATTGTTTTTAATAGCAATTTATATTAGAGTCCACATAAAAACAATATACAGCTAGAGAGCTGGAACAATACACAGTACAGACCAAAGTTGTATCAATGAACAACAAACAATTAAAAAATGAAAACAAATCACAGAATATATATTGATATCATAGAATATACACTAACATCGCAGATCAAAGAAAATACACCGACATCGTAGTAAATACACCAGTTATCACAGAATGTATACTGTCATCACAAGCTATGTGCTGACATCACAGAATATACATGACATCACAGAATATACATGACATCACAGAATATACATGACATCACAGAATATACATGACATCACAGAATATACACTGACATCACAGAATATACATGACATCAGAGACAATGTGGTCTCTTAGTGAATTTAAACACAGAAGCCACAAACAATATATTTCACAATTTCTGGCCTGGCATATTTCGCTGCACTTCATTGGGTGCATACTGCAGAGTTATACAGCATATGAAGTGAATAAACAAATAACAGAGTTATACAGCATATGAAATGAATAAACAAATAATACTTTGGCTGAAATACTCAATACATAGTCACTGATATTGTTTGAATATTCCACTTATATGAACAATATCAGTGGCTGTGTATTAGGACCAGGGTCGTTCAGAAAGTAATGCACTACATCGTTTTTCTCAGCTAATAATGAAGATAGTTGCATAGCCTTTACAGGACACAGCAGTCAACCTCAGCATTTTCTGGCCGTTCGTGATTCTTGGGCAAGTTTACGTTTAGTAGTTCGCCATTGATTTCTGACCGACCGGCACCCATGACATTTAATAAAAATCCAACATAAAGTGGTCTGCTGCCAAATCGCCCACAGCTCAAACACGAGTATGCAGGATTACAAACTGTGTCTGTAACCCCATCCCCACAGAGCCGGCAATGAAGATAGAAGCATGCAATTTTGCACCATTCAAATATGACATGTGTCGATTGTGTGCACCAAATTGCAACACAACCGGCCAAATAATATTACTGCCCTAAACCGTTGAAATGGAGCGTGTTAGCAACTTGCATTATAAGCAGAGAATTGTGATAGAATTTCTCATTGCAGAGAAGGAAACTGTTGTAAACATTAACAAGCGTCTATGTGATGTGTATGGACATTTTGCAGTTAGACAGAAGTACAGTCAGTCGCTGAGTTAAGAGAATCAAATAATCAGGAAGTAGAGATTTGGAATTGCTTGATCAGCTGCGCTGTGGACATCCTGCCACAGTCACCAATGCAGAAATGTTGAAATGTGCTGAGGGCATTATTCTTACTGACAGGCCAATCGCAACTCAACAATTGGCCTTACAGCTGTCAGTCAACAATGGTAGTACAGTTATTAAAACACTCAGATTTTCTAAGGTTTGCACAAGATAGGTTCCTCAAGATCTCACAAATGACCACCGATTACAAAGGAAAGCAATTTCTTCTGAATTGTTGTAACGTTTCAATGCTGATGGAGAGAACTTTTTGGCTAAGATGGTTACAAGTGACGAAACCTGTGCTAATCATTTTAAACCTGAGACAAAAATATAGACAATGGAGTGGCATCATCCACAATCACCACGAAGAAAGAAATTCAAGACAACTCCTTCAGCTAGAAAGGTCATGATCATTGCCTTTTGGGACATTAAAGGTGTGATTCTTGTGGATGTTATTCCAAGAGGAGAGACAATCAATTCGCACATTTACATGAAGATATTGCAATAAACTAAATCAACATTTACACAAAGTTTGGCAGCACAAGAATTCAGCAGACCTACTTCTCCTTCATGACAATGCTCACCCTCACACAAGTGGGGCAACATTGGAAGCAATCACCAAATTGGGTTGGAATGAACTACCCCATCCACCCTAGAGTCTTGATTTTCGCACCCTCTGAGTTTCATCTATTTGGTCCACTTAAAGATGCAATCCGTGGGACAAGGTTTTACAATGATGAAGGAATGATTCTTGCAGCGAACAAATGGCTACATCATCAAGACAAAATCTGGTATGGGCAAGGAATACATGCACTGGTACTGGCATAAAACCATACATTTTGATGAGGATTATTTTTAATAATACCGATGGTTACATGACATATCCATGTATATTGTGTATAAATTTCATGCCTTTTTATTAAACAGCTCCTGAGAAAAATGATGCAGTGTGTTACTTTCTGAACACCCCTTGTATTTCAGCCTAAGTTATGTATTCATCTCATCTCATCATGTTCCTCTTGTACCTTGCAGTGTCGAGGTGAAGTATAAACAGCAGGAGAGTGCCCACTTATGGGCTTCATGTATCAATAATCCCATGGACTCTGCTATTCCCTGCGTCCATTGTTTACATGATCAGCCTCTTCCTCTGCTTCCATCTGGTCTATACATCATTGCTTGTTGTGGTATGCTGTTGACTGGTAATCTACTTGCATGGCCAAACCATTTGACTTGTTGCCTTCTAATAAAACCTAGCGCAGCTATAACCCCCACTTTAGTCCTGATTTCTTAATTTCTGATCTGATCTCTTCTTGATACATTGAGTATTCTTCTCAGGAATCTCAATTCTGTTGTTGCCATTTTTCTGTATTGCTCGACATAAATCAGACATTTCATTGTTTGCAATTACTTTAACTATACACTTTCAAAACACCAATATTCTGATGAAAGCATCCTATGTAGGAAGGTACAATAATGATTGATGTAAAAGGCCCAATATCGCATGATGAGTTTTATTGGGTATAAGATGTTAGCTCCATAAATTTAGACCAATCAGCACACGATAGGTGATGTACTCAGTATCACACTGGCCGCCTTTCCTTCCCAGGAAATTTTAGGCTGGGCAGACCTGGGAGCTCAGGTTAATGAAATAGATCTGCACCTTAAAGGGGATTTGAACACGTGACTGCAGGGCCAGCAGACAAATGTGCTATCACTGCACCATGTCTCCCAATAATGGTGTCTTTTGGTGTGTTCATTTTCTCGCTTTGAACTCGATTGTAGTCCACACATGTGCAACTACTTCTAGGCACTGGACTGATTAGTGTCCCTCGCCATCAGGTGAACCCATTCTGACTTCTGAGGTACTTGTAATTTACGTCCCCAAGTCAAGGACGAGAAGGCAACAGTTTAGTCCAACTGAGCGGTGTACTTGTTAACCCTTTAAAGGGCACAGGTATTTCCTATTTCTAACTCTAAACGGGCAAGATTTTTTAGGGTTTTAGTCAGAGTTTGGGTAACGTTAGTAAAAAGATCATAACTAAGTTGTTAGTGAATGGATTTTAGTGAAATAAAGAGCAAAATGAAGAGAAATGCATGCAGATTAATAATTGTACTCACATGTCATATGAATAATCCAGTCTTGTTGGTATAATCCACATATGAACACAAATATTTGCAAAATATTACACATTATTTGTGAGTGTCAGTCATATATACACTATGTACAAACACTGCCAACTGCTCACTGGCCTCCAAGATGCTGGGGAAAACAAGTGTCCTTACAGTAGTTCACTTGGTACACATCACAGCCATACAAACTTTCAATGGCTCGTCCTGTAGGGGTACGACGTTTGGCGTGTCTGCACGCCACGCAGGCTTTCTTCCTGCCCTCAAACCTCATGAGCTTGTGGTTGTGGACACTTTCTGGGGCTACTGCTTGGCCTTTCCTCTTTGATGCAACCTTCTTCCTGCTGGAGAATCCTGCGATGAGTTGCTTACATAAATCCAGACGGAAGTCCAGAAGGACGTAGCATTTGCTGGGCTTTGCTGCGGACTGCTCGAACAGGATGAATGCATTGTTTATGCATGAATCTAAGACAAAACTGAAGAGGTAGCGCCAGTATTTTCTGCACTTCTTCAGTGTAGAGTAATACCCCCTCATTTGATCTGCCTTGTCCACCCCTCCCATGCATTGGTTGTAGAGTTTGATGACAGCAGGGCAGGACACAGGCTTTCTGGTGCGAGTGTGCCGGTCCCATCGCTCGACAGTGTCCAATGTGTGTGAGGTATTGTTGGAGAGCATGAAGACATCCCTTTTATCATGCCACACAGTAGCAAGCAGATCCTCTTTCTGGAAGACTTGATGGTCCCCTTGCTTCATTTTTCTCTTTTCTCTGAATGCCAGAGGCAGATCTTTCCGGTTCTTTCTTACTGTTGCTGTCGCATAAGTTTTCTCTTGGAGAAGGTTAGTAAAAAGCCCAACTGACAAAAAAAGTTATCAAAATAGAGGTGATGATACTTCCCCAAAAAGGGGGCAGCAAGCTGCATCACTACATCATGGCCCAGTTCATGCTGAGTGCCACCATCTATTTTGCCATGGTAAACAGAAAACTGGAGGAGGTAACCAGTTGCTGACTCGCAAGCACACCATACTTTCATTCCCCATTTTGTTGGCTTGGCTGGTAGATATTGTTTTAGTGCATTCCTGCCTTTGAATGGCACCATTGCCTCATCAATGGAAATTTCCTTCTTAGGTTTGTAACGTTGTAAGAACGTCCTATTGGCCATGTCGATGAGAGGCCGAATTTTGTGGAGGCGGTCATTGCCGTCAGCTGTGTTGTTATCAGCCACATGTAAATACTGCTCCAACTTCTTGAATCTCTTGAGCGGCATCACATTCTTCACACCTGGCATTCCCAACAGATCATCTGTAGACCAGTGCAATTCCAAACGAGGAAGATTGTGGATCCCCAATAATATGAGCAGACCAAAATAGGCCTGCATTTCGGTTGCGTTTGTTGGAACCCAGCCTCGATCATCTCCTTGTCCGATCTTTTGCCTAGCATACACATTTGTTTGATCGGCAGTCATTTGAAACGTTTGTTCCTCGAAGAGTTGAAGAAAGAATGCACGCTGAGAACGATCGTCAGTTGTTATGTTGACGCCAGTTTCTTCACTAAATTCTTCGATATTCAGTGTTGTTGTTGTGTTGCTCCAACTGTTTGCGTCGCGAGACGGCCCCGCCCGACTTTCTTCAGCGACATTTTCTGAATCAGATTCACTTTCTTCAAAGTCCGAAAGATCTGAAGTGTGCCCGCTGCACACGCTGATATCACTGAGATCCAACTCCGATTCATCGTCATTTTTGTGCGTTTCAATGTCACTTAAATTGAACCCATCGAAATCGCCGCTATCGCTTGAAGAATTGAGGAAATCCATTTTCAGTAACAATGCACAAAAATCCCGAAAACTAATGTACAATCTGATCAAATTTAACGAAAACACTTGCAAACGTTACCCACGCTTTCACTCTATCAGTAAGACTGGTAGAAAGGAACAGGAAGTCTCGGAAATTCGCGAGATCGCATTTTTAAAACGACCAGTATTCAAAGACGAAATGGGGCGTTCTGCTCGTTAACGGCATCGGCCGCAAATGGCCGTTTTGCCCTGTAAAGGGTTAAACCTGCTACCTCGGGTCAGGTAATTTACGTCCCCAAGTCACAGACGAGAAGTCAACATTTTAGTCCACCTGACCGGCGTGGGGGTTGAACCTGTTAACTCCGCATCAGCAGACTGGAAGTTTAAGAACCAGTGATCTTATCCATTTGGCCATGCTGACCTCCTCCCAATGATAATGATAAAGATGTTAAATTAACATGCTATAATCATGCTTTCTTTATTTCCAGATAGGAGGTGCCACCGCTTTGATAGGCGACCCAAGTGGCAAAACTACTGACCGTGATGCCATGAGAACTGAAGATGTGGAGAGCAATGTTCTAGCTATAATGGAAGATATTCAAAGAGTGGTCACAAATCACAGAGAGTTGTTGGACAAAGAAGATAGAACATTGCCAGAGTTTAGGTAATAAGCTTATTAAAACCCATTTGAAAACTAAATGTAAACAATAAACAGTTACTGATGCAGAAGGCTGGTATGGGTCTGTGATGTGATAAGGCCATCACATTTTGTAGACCTGAATACTTGGAGAAATAGGTGGCCAGTCTTCCCTCACTTAGCAGATGATGAGTGCAGTTGTTGAACCCTCATTCAACCGCTCTCATGACAATATCAATGTAGCCTCCTATTGGTTACACTAACGTGGCCGTTATGCTGATGTTTATACTGCCTTAAAATAATAGTAACAAATTTATCTTTATTATTCACTAATTCAAACTCACATGTTGTTATTGTCATTTATTGCCTAAGAATATACAATCGATTTACATAAAAGAATACTTCGTATGTACATCAGGATTAAGAAATATGCACAGTGAATAAATGTGAAAAATGTATAGTCATTTGAGACGTAGTGCTATGAAACAATGACAAGAACCAGCCTGAGTGAACAACTGACAAATGAACACATCCTGGAAAATATAACAGAACAAAGAAGAATTCTTAAAGTAATTGAAAAGTGAAGACTCTCAAGGTCTGGCCACACCATTAGACATGAAACACCCCAAAAAAAGTGTACTAGACGTCAAAATACTGGTGGAAAAGATGAAGGGCTGTATCAAAGATAACATTTATAAAACAGACATGCACAGATTTATGAATCCATACAAAGATAACATTTATAAAACAGACATACACAGATTTATGAATTCAGATAAAGATAACGTTTATAAAACAGACATGCACAGATTTATAAATTCAGACAAAGATAACGTTTATAAAACAGACATGCACAGATTTATGAATTCAGACAAGGATAATGTTTATAAAACAGACATGCACAGATTTATGAATTCAGACAAATATAACGTTTATAAAACTGACATGCACAGATTTATGAATTCAGACAAATATAACGTTTATAAAACTGACATGCACAGATTTATAAATTCAGACAAAGATAACGTTTATAAAACAGACATGCACAGATTTATGAATTCAGACAAATATAACGTTTATAAAACTGACATGCACAGATTTATAAATTCAGACAAAGATAACGTTTATAAAACAGACATGCACAGATTTATGAATTCAGACAAAGATAACGTTTATAAAACTGACATGCACAGATTTATGAATTCAGATATAACATGGAATTAAAAGGAAATTGCTCAAGACAAGCAATGAAATGGAATGCTCAAGAAGCTTCACGGCCAAGCCAAGAGCTGAAATACTTGATGATGCTGATTGTCATTTAACTCTTTCTGTCAGAACCAGTTTTTATGTTGGTCAATTATATTCCAAGTTTTTTTAAAATACCTCTTTGTCACAGACAAAGGGACAGAAATGGAATAAGCCTGCAAACAAAGCTGACAGTCTACAAAGCAGTTGTATTAGTATTATCCACACTGCTATATGCTTGTGAAACCTGGATTGTATACCAGCGACACGCTAGGAAATTAAACCACTTCCACACAGTCTGCAGAGTCTGGGAGTGTTTACTACAGCGCAGCTTGCTGTAAAACATTTGTTTAGAGAGCCTGTGATCTAGCGTGCGAGTCAAGTGACCAGCCCAGTGAATCTGATTCTTCATTACCTACTCTGTCCATTGGGAACCATGGTAGCAGTGTGTTTAGATGCTTACCTGCCAGCGCTGTGGTCATGGGTTTGGATCTGCTCAGGGCGGAAGTTTAAAATTGATCTGGGAGCCCAGGTCTAGACAGCCTAAAATGGGTACCAGAAAATGTCATAGGAAGTAATGGCAGCCAGCATGGTACTGATATCACCTGCTGATTGCTGATTGGTCTGTACAAATATGGATCTAGCAAAAGTGAAAGGGTCTTTTACTTTACTGAATTGGTCCATTAGACAGTTGTTGTCATCACCCACTCTGACCCTGTCACTTGTCAGTTATGGTGGTCATTGCTTGCACTTAAAATAAAACCTCTTTGGAGCTGGCAGAGATGATCTTTACTTAATGCAAGTTGCACTTTTTTTGTTTTAAATCCAGAATACTCAACAATAGTGAGTGGTACAAGAACAAAGATATCATTTCCTTTCTGGCAACAGTTGGTAGACACTTCCGAGTTGGGGACATGATGGCCAGACATAGGTAATGTTGTTGTGTACAGGAGTGGTTGAATAGTTAACACTTGTGTTGCTGGCATGAAAGGTTGTTGCTATAACATCCAGAGTGATAGGAAACACAACAATAAATCTTAGGAAACTCAAGATACAGTTGCCTATGAAGGAATCATATTATATAACCTCAAGACATTGTTATGATGCATTTTGTGACATAAAAACATACCATATAGTGAGATCAACAAAACATTACAAATGTAAATAGTGAAAGGTTAAATATATGCAGCACTACTGCATGTTGTGGGAGCTGCAGTAGCCTAGTGGCTGGACGCTAACCTGCCAATCCAGGGGGCATGGGTTCAAATCTGCATCAGGACAGATATTTAAAATTGACCAAGACTTCCTTGTCGACCCAGCCTAAATGGGTACCAGGGAATGTGTTGGGAAGTAAAGGTGGCCAGCGTGACACTGACCACATGACCCACCAAGTGCTGATTGGCCTGTAAAATACAGGGTCTGGCTCCATATGCCCAAAGTACCTTCAGGTGGGTAAAAAGGTCTTTTACTTACTTTCACTTACTGTATATTGCAGAAACATGGACAGTGAACAAGCCATTAGAACGTTGATTTGAGGTCCTGGAAATGTTAGTTAGTTAGTCGACAGATCATCCTCATTGCACATCGAACCATTTAGTCCATAAGTGCTCAGATCCCCTCCTCAGTAAATCCTGGAGCGTGTTGCGGCTTACGACACCAGTTCTGTGTTGGTTTATTAATCTTTTTTTGGCTTCCTGCATAGTGTTCTTGTTTGCCCACACCTCTTTTAACTTGCTGTTGTCACAGTCAGACTATGGTTGTAGATTCACAGTTATCACTTGGTTCTCGGAAACGACTTCTCGTAGAGCATTCAGTATATCAACCTGGTCCATGGCTCGTCCACCCTCCACAGTAGCCTTGCCAGCAAGCCTGTCAACCTGCTATATAAATATATATATATATATATATATATATATATATATATATATATATATATATATATATATATATATATATATATAATAGGGGCATTTATTACAAAAGCATGAAAGAAACTTTAACAGGTGTGGTAGAATTAAACAAAGCATTCATTTTGAATGAATTATGCACCATGGGTTGGTCAGAAGAAGTCGCCATAGGCATTCAGGCAAGCATCCCATTGTTTAGGTAGGCGGCGAATGCCTTCTGCAAAAAAGGATTGTGGTTGCTTACTGAACCAAGTGTTTACTGCGTTCATTACGTCTGCATCTGTGTGAAATCGTTGCCCTTTGAGAGCTTTTTTTTAGAGGTCCGAACAAATGAAAATCACATAGTGACAAATCAGTACTATAGGCTGGATGTTGCAGAATTTTCCACTTCTTCCTTGCTAATGCTTCCTGCACAATCTTTGCGACATGCGGATGAACATTATCATGCAACAAAATCACACCGCGAGAAAGCATTCTGTGTCATTTATTCTTGATGGCTTTTTGCAGCTTGTCTAGTGTTTGCAAGTAGTGGGTAGAGTTGATGTCGACACCAGGTTCTTTAAAGTCGGCCAACAATATCCCTTCATGGTCAAAAAATGTGCTCAGCATAACCTTACCAGCGGAAACCTGTAACTTGAATGTTTTGGCTTTTGGTGATCCAACATGCTTCCATTGCATGCTCTCTCTTTTGCTGCTCAGCTAACAGTGGTGACACCATGATTCATCGCCTGCCACTATGCAGAAGAGAAATACACCACCCTCCACTCTATAACGCAGCAAGTGGTTCAAATGCCATCCCTTGTGTTCCTCTTTTTGGTGGTCGGTCAACATCCGTGGTACCCACTGTGAACACCTCATCTCATCATCTCATCATGTTCCTCTTGTACCTTGCGGTGTCGAGGTGAAGTATAAACTTCGTGAGAGTGCCCGGTTATGGGCTTCGTATATCGACATTCCCATGGAATCTGCTATTCCCTGCGTCCAATGTTTACGTGGTCGGCCTCTTCCTCTGTTTCCATCTGGTCTGTACATCATTGCTTGTTGTGGCATGCTGTTGACTGGTAACCTACTTGCATGGCCAAACCATTTGACTTGCTGCTTTCTAATAAAATCTAGTGCTGCTTTAACCCCCACTTTAGTCCTGATTTCTTCATTTCTGATCTTATCTCTTCTTGATACGTTGAGTATTCTTCTCAGGAACCTCATTTCTGTTGTTGTGATTTTTCTTTTCTCTTTTTCTGTCATTGTCCAGGTTTGGCATTGGTAGCACAGAGTTGGTAGGAAGATTGTGTTGTAAAGTGCTTTCTTAGTAGTTATTGATACATGTTTGTTCTTTCTTTACTATAGAAACCACAGACGTTCATTGTGCCTATTTTTTGAATCGCTGATCTATCTCGTAGTCCATTAACAATGCCAGGTCGATAGCCGTTTGGGTCAGTCCGTTTATACTTCTTAGTTTTTCTACGAGCAGTATGAAGATCCCCTGCCAGCTTGCTAGGCCAGTCGCAGGTTTAGGACACTAATCTGACCACAGGGAGACCATCCCCTATGGCGAGCCATAGCCCCGTTAGCCCATGACCTCGCGGTCATGGTTGTCCGGTCTGCACCACGTGGAGGTGGGGGTTGACTTGTGTAGTCTGCGGGTCATCAGCAGGCTACTAATTTTCGCTCTTCACCCCTCCTGGGAGAGGCTAGCCGATCCTTACCCTACTGGCTGCAGGGCCAGGCGCATTCCACACCTTACAGACCACTGTGAACACACCTTCCAATATTGCAGTTTCTTACAAACGACCTTTTGAATTGTCCCAACTGACACATCATATTCTTTCGCTAGCGAACGTATGCTTCGACAACGGTTCATCTGTACTGCTGCAATAATTTTGGCGATGTTTTTTTCTGTTGCAACAATATGCGCTTGACCTGGTCATCGAAGATCTGTCCTGATCTGAGGTCCTTTCCTAAACATTCGTGCCCAGTCTGTTGCTATTGTCTTTGACACACATTTGTTACCGTACGCTGCCTGCATTCTTCGATGAATGTCCACTGGTCGACATCCTTCAAATTAAAGAAACTGAATCACCGCTCTTTGATCTTCTTTGGACGGATTTTGGATCAACCCGGCCATTTTCTCAACGCTCAGAAACAGAACCTATGCATCTTGGGATGATAAGCACATGCTCTTTTATTCATCGGTCAGTATTTATTACATGACTATGGCATGATCATGTTCAACGTACGCAATTATGCGCAGTGCGGCACGAACGGATTTTAAATGAATGCTCCTAATAGGTATCACACTGTGACAGGAATTTGATGCCAAAATCAACATTAGAAATATCTTTTTTCTTATTATTGGTATCATAAATCCTACTATTAAGACTCTTATAATGCAAAAATAGTTCTTCATGTAATTCGTGAGGATCTGCCTTACTTTTCTGAAAAAGGCTATTTAACCTTTCGAATTCCTGCACAATAGGGGTTGCAAAATGAAAATGAAGGTAGTTTCTTTGATCTAGAAGCATTTCCTTTATAAGTCATGACTTAAAGTTGGTATCATAATTTGCTAATTCAGCAGACAAAAAATAAGTCTTTGAGTTCTTTCGAATTACTTTTCTCCGGACAAGCCAGCAAGTAGAAGAAATTTTCTCTAAAGGAAGTGGTGCAGTTCTAGCTTGCTGAAATTCTGTCGATGAGTTCATAATTTTGAATAAATCTGTAAATGCTTCTCGTCTTAGATTGCTATGTCTAAACCAATTTGGTATTTCTGTCAGCAAAAATCCAATGTTTGAAGGTAGTTTTGACACCGCATATTTGATGCACAATGCTAATGAATGGTAAACGCACTTATACTGAACACATGAAGGAGATACATCTCTCATTCTGGACCAAACTGAATTGTTGCATCCAACCATATTGGAAGCACCATCTGATGCAAAACCAATGCAATTTTTTAATGTTTGATTACATTTTTCAATTTCATTGTTAATCAAATTAAATATATTCTCTCCAGTAGTCTCCTGAACTGGAATCAAACCTAGAAAACTAATAATAATTTCATTTCTTTTATCTAACTAAAATGCACAAATACTTTTAGGTCGAGACATCAGTGGACTCATCAATGATGAGTGTATACTTCTTGTTTTGTATATCTAGAATTAGATCAGATTTTAAAGATGGTGAAATAACATTTCTTATTAGTGATGTGCACTTCGTTCGGAGCAATTTTATCTGACTAAGAGTGCTGCCATATCCATGGGCTACCATTATTTCACCTAAGTGATCGATGGTGCGTATGGCACTATGGCAGGCCATGCTAACAGCAATTTGTAACTTTGCTAATTTGACTTTATCATCAATTTTCTTGCTTATTTTCATCACTGAAAGTGTTTTTTGTGAAGAAGATGGCACGATCCGCTTGTGTTTTTCCTGTTGTTTCATGATTTGTGAGATTTGAAAGTCTTGGAACAATATTACACCAGCACAATTTGCAATATGCCGATTCAGAACCATCAATGGATTTCTTGAGCCACACAAATGTCTTTTCCCATTGATCATTATATTTCCGATTAGTATCATAAGATGATTTCCACTTTGGCATGATAATGGGCTCAATAATAAGAAATACTTGCCATGAATGTATAATGAATTTGAAAACTGAACTGAACAGTAAGGTGGCTGCACAGTGTGTGAGTGCGCATACTGCATAGAACAGTACAAGTACTGTACGAAAACCATACATGTTTAATACTTGTTGTTACGTTCGTTCTCGAGAATGAACCAAAAGCAGTATAAGCTAAGCTTATTGTTTTGCATTTGTTTTAGCTAAAAAGTGTTAAACAAGATACAAATTAACTTGACCAGTTCAAAAAAGAGGCATTTATAGCTAATTATTATACCATTACAAATTTTTTTAAAAGCCAAGAAAAAGCCAAACTGATATTTTGACGCCAAACCTGTTTTAAATCTGGCAACCCTGCTTCAGACTGATTCATCTCATCCTCCCCATCCTCTTCTTTTTCTTCTTTTACCTTTCTTCTTCCACTGGAGCGTAGGCCTTGAGTCAACTCACATGAAGCTCTTTATAGTCTTGGTCGATATTTACTGGAGTTTGGAGCTAGTGTGTCTTTACGAATTTGTTTGATTTTTGTACATCTCAGTCTTCGTGCCCTGTGATAAAATCATATCTCAAAATCTTCCAAGATTTTTTCAATTTTTTTGTGTGTGGGATAGAGTCCATGTTTCAGAGTCCTATATTGATATGGAATATTGTATTTTCCTTCAGATCAGCATTGATGGTGGAAACATGAATATTACATCTGGCTCACTGTTTCATATTTCCATTGTTTAAAGTTGTTTCCATATTTTTGTAATCAGGTGTAATTGTGTTGTCTTTTTGGCAGATGTCCCTAGTCACACTCAACAGTAAAAATTAATGTTCAATTGAAACTCATTTTTCTACCAAGCATCATGCACTCAGAGAGCAGTGGGTGACAGAGGGGTAAAAATTTTCACCCTTACACATTGTGGAATGTGTTTAATTCTTGGCAAGGCTCAAGGTTTAAAAACAAATCCTAGCCTGTACACTGCAATGACAAATGCTTGGGCAAGCTGCCTTTATTGCCTAGCCTGGGGAAACTCTCCATTACACTTGCAGTTGTATGGATTCTGCCATGAAAACTAAAAAAAAGGAACATCTGTGTCCAGTATTTGTAATTTTGCATCAGAGGTGATTGTATGCATATACAAGGGGGATGAATACATGAATATACGAGGGGACTTCAAATTAACATTTAACTGGTTGCCTGCCAAACAAAAAAGTGGTCCTGGCCAAACAGAAATTCAAGGCAGAAAATTTGAAGTAGGGGTGTGTCACAATAATGCTTTAAAAATGGTTAAAATGGTAGCAGATATATTTTATTACATATAAAATTAAAGAGGATTGCACAGGGAACATGCCTTTGTTAATAATTAATTGATAGGTTAGAAATATTGTGACAATAATGAGAGGTTTAGTAATAACAATTGAAATTAAAAAGGTAAAAAATATTTTTAAATTTCACTTACCAAGGCTTTATTTTGTAACCACAGCAGCTAATCCAGTTAAATTTGCTGAATATTGTTACATACACCACTTTTGTTCAATAATATCACAAGAACTGCACCACAACACTAATAAAACATAATTAAAACATATTATTTTGAAGCACATAATGTTCACACAAAATGGAAAATGTCAGGAACACACACCAGGCAGATTACTGAGGAGCCGAGTACTGAGAAACAAAATAAACACTATTTTCTATTTAGTTATAATTATTATTCTTCTAAATTTAATTATTTAAATACGCCTTAAATACTTTGTGATAGGCAAAGTAAATTTAGTGGCACTATTAGCGCAAGCATACGTCGGCATTTGCCATTATAATATGAGGAACTTTCACTGTTGGATTTCTTTTGAAATTATGACCGTCTTCTAAATTAACTGACTACTGCACGTGGTATAAGTGTTAGAAGCTTTCACAAAGTCCTTTACATCACAATAACTATAATATAAAATTGTTTAAAACAGTAATTTTATTAAAATATATGAAGTCCAGAACCAGAAGGTATTGTCACTTCGAATCTCGAATCACAACAATTATTTTGAATCACACCAAACTCAATTTCTCTTAAACAAGAAATGGGGCCTAGCTTGCTCTTGCACATGGGCGGAAGTGAAATCTTTCGTTGTAAAGTTTAATTCAATGGGACACTAAAAATTGTGGACTAAAAAGGAGAAATGGATAAATAAACGTACTATATATACCGATCCGATAGGTTGGTTCGCGGGTGCCAAAATAGGTCCATGGAACCGACCTGTCGGTCTGCGGCAGAGAATCAGTTAAGATTTTCATTTGAAATCCCCCTCATAAATACATTGGTATGTGGGTTTCAGGGATATAAGAAATTCATGTCACAGTTTTGGTTCATCTGTGAAACAAAATTAATGTTACATTTCATTCAGCCATTTTCTACTTGCAGTGTTAAAAGTCGACTAAATAGCAAAGAAGGCATCAGCTGTACAGAGTTTCTGTATCAAATTTTCCAAGCCTATGATTGGTTACATCTGTTTGAAAAGTACAGCTGCACTTTACAGGTGATTAACTTGTATGTTTAAATAAATTTGTGTGTATATATGTGTGCATTCTTGTATGTGTGCTGGTCTCCCTGGTCTAGGGGTTAGCAGCTTTCTCCGTAACCCCGAATACTCTCGTGGTTGACGTGAGCGCACGAGAATTGGAAGCGGTTCGAGTCGTGCCAGTGACTTAATGAGAGTATGGAGCTGGTTGCTCAGAAAGTCGTGGTGTGCTGATGAGCGTAATCTAGCCTAGGAATCAACATACAGCTGAAAGATGCTGATGTTGACCGCAATATCCTGATACAGGATGGAAACGGGGAAG
This sequence comes from Cepaea hortensis, assembly GCA_963921405.1. Lineage (NCBI taxonomy): Eukaryota > Metazoa > Mollusca > Gastropoda > Stylommatophora > Helicidae > Cepaea > Cepaea hortensis. Next base: position 47,174,847 of record OY992876.1, read on the forward strand.
TTTGTATTCTTGCATGTGTATGTAGATACATTCTTAAATAGACAATCTGTCAGATGCAGCTTCTTAAAATGATTACTGACCTGATGCTCCCTCCATGTCTAGTTATACATAGGTGATTGATGATGGCCGACAACTATCAGAATAGTATTGTAGAACGTATGACATGACAGCATCTGATTGTGATAGTCTGTTTTTCAACATGCTTGTACAATCAGCATATATAGACATGGTCTGACAATTCACTCCCGTACACGTGACATAATGGTCCTGGCCCTGTTATCCACTGTAGTGTGACAAAGTCTATGTCCATTAGTCATGATTGTCATCTGTCGAAATAGTATCAGTTATATACATTCACAATGTGCATGCTTCCTACAACACTGCTGTGACAGGAGTAATTTGTCGAATGGAAATATTTCATATATTGTTTTCTAAGTACAATCCCTGTCAAGTAAACGGTAAGATATGCTTTCCAAAGTGGTCCAACACTGTCCTATGCTAACTGTAATGACAAAAGAATGGTTTCATCACTGCAAAAGTTATTCAGACAGGGCTTTCTACTGAAAAGCATGTAGTTAGTGTAATTTAGCATTCATCCATCCATCATGTGCCATGCCGGTAAGTGTGGGCGGTCATGACTCGCCATTTCACTTGATCACTAGAGTTGTGGATCAGCCCAGTGTTCCTGTCTCGATCATGCCATGTGGTCAAGCCATCCGGGTATTTACTTCTCTGTCTTCCCCTTGTTCTCTTCCCCTCGATCTTGCAATTTGTCACCAAGTTCTCCAGTTTATTTCTTCTCACAACATGTCCAACAGCTTTTGACTGTCTGTGTCTAATTTCTCTAATCAATTTACGATTTTCATTTGTTTCTTGTAGCACTTGGTCATTTTGTGTGTGTGTGTATGTGTGTGCATGTGTGCGCGCGCGCGCGCACATGCATATTGCTTACAGGACGTTGCAGTCAACATCAGAATTTTTCAGCTGCTGTTGATGTACAAGGTAAGATTACGCTCAGTAGTTTGCCATTGCTTTCTGAGCGACCAGCTCACACACTCCGTAAGTTTCTGATGCGGCGAGAACTGCTACCGATTCTCGCGCACATCTCATAACTCACGAGAGTATATGGGATTACGGAGAAAGTCGCTAACCCTAGGCCTGGGAGACCGGCACTTGGCAATTACAAAGTTACAATTATAGAAAAACTAAGGACATTGCGACAGTCTTCATCTTGTTCAAGTTTGCATCTCATTGATTTGTGTGTGTAAATTTTCATTTATAACTTACTGTGCCAAGGAGTTCATGCACTGTGCTGAGATTCTCATTGTGTGATCAATGGTAGAAGACTGGAGCACTTATTGAGATATTCGTGTGCAGTGAAAGTGCACAAGCCAAGCCAAATGTGATTGACTTGAAGATAATCCTCACCTACCTGCCCAGTTGTCATGTGATTGAATCCTGATTCGATTCCATTTCACCATTACCCCTACCCTGTTCAATCTCAGGGAGAAATTACAGTTAGGTTTCATCCTGGCTCAGACCAATAGTCCTGTGACTGAGTTGCCGCTAACAGCAGCTGCCCACAGCTTTACCCTCACAGGCCCATTAATGCGACAGTGATTATTGTCCTTATGGAGTAACGGTCTGAGTACAAATCCTGATCGAGGCGAATTGTTTAAATTGATCTGAGCTCCCTGGTTGACCCAGCCTAAATTGAGTATCAGGAAATACCCTAGGAAGTAAAGGCGTCTCGCGTGATTTTGACCCCATCAGCCACCCAGGGCCTGTTCGTCTTTAGAAATATGTGGCTAGACCATGTTCCCTGAATGCCTCATGGTGGCATACACTTTCAGTGTTGTCTGCACTCAGTGTCATCTAAGCAAATAGGTCAGCATGGCTGAATGGATAAGAACATGTGCTCTTAAACTTCCGGTGTGCTAATGCCGAGATAAGGGGTTCAGCTTCTACACCGGACAGTTGGACTAAAATGTTGACCTGTTGCCCTTGACTTCAAAATGTTAATTACACGTACCTCTGAAGTTGGAGTGGGTTCGCCTGATGGCGAGAGACACTGTTAATAGGGAAAGCTAATCCACACACAAAATTCAGTCTAGCACTAGTAGAAGAAGTGTGTGGACTACGCTTGAGTTCAAAGCGAGTGAGGTAAAAAAAAATCTTAGCAAGTGGATGTGACATGTTTCTCCAAGGTGTGGTTTCATTCTGTCTGTGTGCCACAAGTTTAACTGTGTTGTGTCTAAAACACCGCCTATAGTCTATATGTTTATAAACAGGTGGGAGGCAATGATCAGACGGGAAACATATCAGCAGGATTTGACCTTATACGCAAAGTCCACAAAAAGTATGTCTTTGGTAAGTAAATTATATGCTGGTATGTTACTGATGACCATACGGGAAGCAAAGAATACCAGTAGTGTTACCTACCATGTATGTCATAAGAGCCAGCTAAGGAGGGTTGGCATGAGATTGGCTTTCTCATAAGATAGAAGACTAGCTGCAAAATCCAATCAATCATGAACAAGTCTACAAGAGCTTGGCGTGAGTTGGTTGAGAACTGAGTTGGTTGAGAACATTGGCTCCATTGGGAGATGCAGTTAAAAAAAGAAGGGCAAATTTTATGGCAAATTATAATGTTTGCATTTTGGATATGGGAAAACTAATATGTTAAGTGATAATTTTCAGAATGCAAATTATTGCTTGCTTAACAGTTTATACAATTTAGTGTTCTAGAACATGTATCCCAGGTCTGCTTTAGGTGGCATTTTCCCATACCTCGGGCTTATGGCTAATCAAGCAGGGGCTTGTGATTAAGGATCTCAATGTTTATGAACATGTTTATGATTGGTTGGTGGGTTGTGAATCCTCTTAAAGACTTAGGTTTTAACTGTGTCCAATGGATCGGCATTCAGGTTGTCTGTAACCTGAAAGACTAAAGTTTTAACTTGTGGCGGAAAGCAATTCTTAATTGAGAAGCACTCAGAGTCTGATGGATCGGCATTCAGGTTGTCTGAGCCCTGAGGAAAAGACTTGCTTCTGTCAGAATGGGGTTGGTGTAGAGACTTTTATCCTGACCCAGTACCAGAGTACCATCTCCGCAGGGACTGTGTTACAGAACTCTCGGTCTATTCTCCAAGCCCAGAAACCAGCAGGAAGTGCAAGGCTGCTATTGGACTTTCACATCCCCAGAGAGGCAACTTTAGGATGAACCAGGTCATGATTCAGAATTGTATATTCAAATTAGCTGGGATTAGACCTCGGTTGGTAATTGGAGAACTTTGTGACAACTGGCAAGATCAAGGGGAAGATAACAAGGGGAAGACCAAGAAGTAAATACCTGGATGGCTTGTCCACGTGGCATCGTCAAGACAGAAATGCTGAGCTGATCCATGACTCTGATGATCGAGTGAGATGGCAAATCATGACCGCCCACGCTTATCGGCATGGCACATGATGGTTGGATGGTAATGTTTCCTCCGTGAGATTTAGGTACTTCGTTGTCAACACTCTAAACCAGTGCCCAAAGAGATTGACATTTATGAAGAAGTAGCAGGCGTGGGAATCAACTCATTGTATTAATATCACAACTGGGAAATTCACTACTCTACAAGTAGTTCTTTATATAGCCACATTACAGCAGGACCAAACTAGCTGTAAGTAAAAAAAAATTGTTTGCATATTCTTTACAGGACATTGCTGTCAACATCAGCATCTTTCAGCTGATTGTTGATTTCTTGGCAATATTACGCTCAGTAGTTTGCCATTGCTTTCTGAGCGGCCGGCTCACATACCCCGTAAGTTACCGACACGATTCAAACCACTGCTGATTCTCACCGTCGTCATGTTACTTGCGAGAGTATACAAGATTACGGAGAAAAGTCGCTAACCTCTAGGCCAGGAAGCCGGCAGCTGTAAGTAGCAGCCAAGATATTGTTCTCTGCTTTCTTCTTTCTGCTTTCCCTGGTATTATTTTAATATCAGGTTAGGGATGGCCTCCTAGAAGTCTTTCTACTGGCTGTATGCAGAGATGTCTGTTGCCATTACCATTGTAATTACCATGTCTGTTGCCATTACCATTGTAATTACCATGTCTGTTGCCATTACCATTGTAATTACCATGTCTGTTGCCATTACCATTGTAATTACCATGTCTGTTGCCATTACCATTGCACTAATCCATCACTTGTGAGATTTGCCTCTATGTAAATGGTAAGACTGTTTGTGGAATGCTGTTCGTAGTAAGCTGTATTGTCTTGTTATTTACACCTGACTCCCTGTCTTTAGATAGCATCTTTTCTGGACTGTGCCCACTTGCTTCCTATTGTCATCATTTCTGATGTGTCTTCCTGTCACATTATATATTAGTTAGTTAGTCAGCAGATCATCCTCATTGCACTTCAAACTTTGTCCATAAGAGCTCAGATTCTCACTTCTGTATCTCCCCCAATGTGTAGCAACTGATGACACCAGTTCTGTAATGGTTGCCTAGTCTTCTTTGGCTTCCCACAAGAAGGCCCTTTAGTAAATGTCACAGGAAGTATTATTGACTGTCATGTAATCTTGTTACACACCCGTGTAGGGTGTAGGGGAAGCAAAGAACAGTAACACTGTAACCTACCTTGCATGTCATAAGAGGCCACTAAAGAGGGTTGGCCTGTGGCTGGCTACTTTATTACATAGAAAACTTTGGCTGCAAATTCCAACCAATTATAAACAAGTTGATAAAACATGTGACGTAAGCTGGTTGAGACACTATGCTCCATAGGGAGATGAAAGGCCAAAGAAACATTCTAGTTTTTTTTTGCAGCTTTTGCTGCCGCTGTCCAGTTAGTGACATTATCATACACTATTTATAATGAAACAAGGAGGCAGGGGCTTGTGAAAACATGATTTATGTGTACATCCCAGCAAATATATGCGCATAAAGTAAATGTGCTGTTTCACGTTTGTATCCCCAGGTTTGATGGTTCCATTGATTTTATCTTCCGGTGGGCAGAAGTTGGGGAAATCTGCAGGTAATTCCATGTGGCTTAGCCCATCCAAAACATCACCTTATGAATTGTACCAGGTGGGCATGCAGACAGCAGCATTCTAGTTGTGTGTGCAGTAATATGTGTTGATCATGTTTAGCTATGTAGAAGATGTTTGATAAATGGCTATATGTCTGGTAAATGGCCATATGTGTGCAGTAATATGTGTTGATCATGTTTAACTATGTAGCAGATGTTTGATAAATGGCTATATGTGTGCAGTAATATGTGTTGATCATGTTTAACTATGTAGCAGATGTTTGATAAATGGCTATATGTGTGCAGTAATATGTGTTGATCATGTTTAACTATGTAGCAGATGTTTGATAAATGGCTATATGTCTGGTAAATGGCCATATGTGTGCAGTAATATGTGTTGATCATGTTTAACTATGTAGCAGATGTTTGATAAATGGCTATATGTCTGGTAAATGGCCATATGTGTGCAGTAATATGTGTTGATCATGTTTAGCCATGGAACATATGTTTGGTAAATGGCTATATGTGTGCAGTAATATGTGTTGATCATGTTTAGCCATGGAGCAGATGTTTGTTAAGTGGCTATATGTGTGGAGTTATATGTGTTGATCATGTTTAGCTATGGAGCAGATGTTTGTTAAGTGCTATATGTGTGCAGTAATATGTGTTGATCATGTTTAGCCATGGAGCAGATGTTTGGTAAGTGGCTATATGTGTGCAGTAATATGTGTTGATCATGTTTAGCCATGGAACATATGTTTGGTAAATGGCTATATGTGTGCAGTAATATGTGTTGATCATGTTTAGCCATGGAATGTATGTTTGGTAAATGGCTATATGTGTGCAGTAATATGTGTTGGTCATGTTTAGCCATGGAACATATGTTTGGTAAATGGCTATATGTGTGTGCAGTAATATGTGTTGATCATGTTTAGCCATGTAGCAGATGTTTGGTAAATTGCTGTTATTGCTTGATGCTTATTGATGCTCATAAGCTGAATAATGCTGTCCTTGGAATTAGTTCAAGTAGACCAGATCAGTTCAACTGCTATCTTTTGAGTTAGTTTGGGTAGATCAGTTCAGTTGTCATCTTTGAAGTTAGTTTGACTATATCAAGGGTGGTCTTCGTGACGAAGTGGTTATGCTGTCTGCTCATGCTCTAAAGGTCATGGGTTTACTTTGGGACTCCGTCATTCGGTTCTTGAGTCCAGTGTTTGCGAAGACTTTTGGGGTCATTGTTAGAGCTACAAAGTTAATGCTCTGTTTGACACTTTTGGCAGACATCAACTGCTCTGCGGCGGTAGACCAATAAAACCTAGCAGTGAGCTAAATTCTCTTCCCTTTTTTTAATCTGTTTGAGAATATGAGTTCAGTTGCCATCTTTTAAGTTAATTTGGGTAGATCAGTTCAGTTGTCATCTTTGAGGTTTGTTTGAGTAGATCAGATTAGTTAAGCTGCCATTTTTGAGGTTGCTTTGAATAGATCAGATAAGTTAAGCTGCCATCTTTGAGGTTAATCTGCCCATGATATTTATCTATTTGCATAATGTTGTTGTGGCTGAAAGCAATTCTTAATTGGGAAGCACGCAAACATTTGGAAACCACCAAGAATATATAGAACTTTCAGAGTTTAAAATAAACTGTTGAAAAAGTAAAGAATGTTAAAAAGATATACGAACGTCTCAGCACAAAGAGAAACATGAGAAATGCTTATTGCACTATTTTGTTATATTCTTTCTCCTGCCAGTAATTTTTTTGCTATTACCCACTGTTTTAATGTTTTATTATTCTCCATCTTAAATACCATGGGTAGACTAACCTCACAGAATGCAGCTGAACTTATCTGAAAAACATTTGATGGCTGTGGAAATGTGGTTTCTGAGGAGAATGCAAAGAATACCATGGACAGACAAAAAAACTGACCAAGTCCTACAAGAAACAAATGAAAATCGTAAACTGATTAGAGAAATTAGACATAGACAGTCAAAATATTTGGACATGTTATGAGAAAAAATAAACTAGAGAACTTGGTGACAATTGACAAGATCGAGGGGAAGACAGAGAAGTAAATACCTGGATGGCTTGACCATGTGGCATGGTCAAGACAAGAACACTGAACTGATCCACGACTCTGGTGATCGAGTGAAATGGTGAATCATGACCACCCACACTTTCTGGCATGGCACATGATGGATGGATGGATTCTCCATCTCTTAGCACATAATTAAAACCTGTTTTGGGCTGTTGGAACATTATTTTATCATTATTCTTCCCTTACATCCTGTTTCATGAATATGTATTTGTTTGTCCTTTTTATTATACTTTCTGCTCATGATTCTTCTTATGGTGTATTACAGTTGTATCAGATCTGTTTCAGGAACTACATACAAATCTGTTTCAGGAACCACCTATCAGATCTGTTTCAGGAACCATCTATAAGATCTGTTTCATGAACTATCTATTAGATCTGTTTCAAGAACTATCTTTCAGATCTGTTTCAAGATCTAATATCAGATCTGTTTCAGGAACCATCTATCAGATCTGTTTCAGGAACCATCTATCAGATCTGTTTCAGGAACCATCTATCAGATCTGTTTCAGGAACCATCTATCAGATCTGTTTCAGGAACCACCTATCAGATCTGTTTCAGGAACTACATACAAATCTGTTTCAGGAACCACCTATCAGATCTGTTTCAGGAACCATCTATAAGATCTGTTTCATGAACTATCTATTAGATCTGTTTCAAGAACTATCTTTCAGATCTGTTTCAAGATCTAATATCAGATCTGTTTCAGGAACCATCTATCAGATCTGTTTCAGGAACCATCTATCAGATCTGTTTTAGGAACCATCTATCAGATCTGTTTCAGGAACTATCTGTGAGATCTGTTTCAGGAACCATCTATCAGATCTGTTTCAGGAACTACATATCAGATCTGTTTCAAGAACCACCTATCAGATCTGCTTCAGGAACGATCTATCAGATCTGTTTCATGAACCATCTATCAGATCTGTTTCATGAACCACCTATCAGATCTGTTTCATGAACCATCTATCAGATCTGTTTCATGAACCACCTATCAGATCTGTTTCAGGAACCATCTATCAGATCTGTTTCATGAACCATCTATCAGATCTGTTTCATGAACCATCTATCAGATCTGTTTCAGGAACCACCTATCAGATCTGTTTCATGAACCATCTATCAGATCTGTTTCATGAACTATCTATCAGATCTGTGTCATGAACCACCTATCAGATCTGTTTCAGGAACCATCTGTCAGATCTGATTCAGGAACCATCTATCAGATCTGTTTCAGGAACCATCTGATAGATCAATTTCATGAACAGTCTTAACTTTGAGTATTGCTTCAAGTGCATTGTGCTTTTTACTTGCTCCTATTTCATGGAAGATAGACTTTCAGTATAAAAACCCACTTAATATACACCTAAACAAGCCCCAGCCATAGCTGATTCCACAGTATCTACATTGTATAAAGCCTCACAAGGCTGCCAACAATCACCACTTTTAGTATTCAGCTCTTAAAGATACCAGAACAATTTTACTTCCACCAACACCTGGTTAAAGGAACATTTTGTAAGGAACAACACAACAGTTGTTGCTGATGATCATTATCAGAGTTGGATCAACAACAATAATGACAGTTATGAAAAAAGCTTCACATACAAAACAAGGTGTGCTGCATGAGCACACACACACTCATCATTCTATTACAGCATTTTGAAAGACATCTTGCATGTTTCTTCTCTTCATCTTTTATTGCAGTATTTCTTCAATGTACAAGACAAGGAAGTGGAAACATACCTGAAGATGTTTACTTTTCTGTCTCTGGATGAAGTTGCAGCAGTTATGCAAGAACAGAGTGTGAGTCCATGTAAATGTAACAGTTTGTGGTAATGTGATACTTTCTACTTTAATGTTGTTGTTGATTTTATTGATTTGGTTCACTCAAGGATAATTTTTATTGCTCTGTAAAAAAAAAAAAGAGTCACTGCACCAGGTTTTTATCCTACATAGCTTAGTATCTCTCTGCAGAGCAGCTAACTGTTTGCTGAAGGTGTCACACACAGCAGCTGTTTGCTGAAGGTATCACACACAGCAGCTGTTTGCTGAAGGTGTCACGCAGAGCAGGTAACTGTTTGCTGAAGGTGTCACACAGAGCAGGTAACTGTTTGCTGAAGGTGTCACACAGAGCAGGTAACTGTTTGCTGAAGGTGTCACACAGAGCAGGTAACTGTTTGCTGAAGGTGTCACACAGAGCAGGTAACTGTTTGCTGAAGGTGTCACACAGAGCAGGTAACTGTTTGCTGAAGGTGTCACACAGAGCAGGTAACTGTTTGCTGAAGGTGTCACACAGAGCAGGTAACTGTTTGCTGAAGGTGTCACACAGAGCAGGTAACTGTTTGCTGAAGGTGTCACACAGAGCAGGTAACTGTTTGCTGAAGGTGTCACACAGAGCAGCTAACAGTTTGCTGAAGGTGTCACACAGAGCAGGTAATAGTTTACTGAAGGTGTCACACAGAGCAGCTAACCGCTTACAGAAGACATCGCACAGAGCAGGTAACAGTTTACTGAAGGCGTGGCACAGAGCAGTTAACCGCTTATAGAAGACATCACACAGAGCAGGTAACAGTTTGCTGAAAGCGTGGAACAGAGCAGGTACTCCATTTCCCAGGTGGGGTCTCCTAAATACTGCACTTGAGAACAGAATGATAGAGTTAGAAACTAAACCCAAGACCTTCTGAGTACAAGGCAGACATCATAACCTGTTTGCCCTGGAGACCCTCCTGTTGCACTGTGAACTATTTGGTTATCTTATTTGTAAATATTGTAATGTGAACTATTTGGTTCTCTTATCTGTAGATATTGTACTGTGAACTATTTGGTTCTCTTATCTGTAAATATTTTAATGTGAACTGTTTGGTTCTCTTATCTGTAGATATTGTAATTTGAACTATTTGATTATCTTATCTGTAGATACTGCAATGTGAACTATTTGGTTCTCTTATCTGTATATATTGCAATGTGATTTCTAGCAGTAGCTGTTTTATTTTGTTGCAGCAACATGAGAAAAACTTAAAAGTCAGAAATGATAATTGCAACAAAATTCATTATCTAGCGCTGCTTCAAAATCTATCCTGAAATGTGAAAAAAGTTCTTGAAAATTGTGTTTCTCATGTTACTCAGTATTTGGTTAGTTCCGTTATTTATTAACTAATGAGAGTTCAGCAGATATTGTTTGCAGGCAAATGTCTTGGAAATATAGTAGTTATATGTGACAGTGCAGAGGATGAGATAAAAGAGAAGAGAGATTGGGAGGAGGTGAGAGGGAAGGAGTAGAGAGAAGAGAGATTGGGAGGAGGCGAGAGAGAAGAGAGATTGGGAGGAGGTGAGAGGGAAGTAGTAGAGAGAAGAGAGATTGGGAGGAGGCTAGAGGGAAGGAGTAGAGAGAAGAGATGGTGATAGAAACAAATGTAATCCATGGAAAGAAACATAAAATCCTGGTTTACGCTGTGTTTAGAAATGACCATTAGTCTCAGAGATATTGCATTTATCCCCATTCAGGAACATCCAGACGAGAGGCCTGGACAGAAGAAACTAGCAGAACAAATCACACTTCTGGTTCATGGAAGTAAGTATCTGCTTCACAAATGTATGGAATCTAGTTAGCATAATTTATGCATAGTAGCTAGACAAATGTAAAGAACTAAATTATTCAGTCTTTATCATTGTGCCTTACAGGTGGTGGGAGTGGCAGTAGTATAGTGGCAAGATAGTGGCTAGACCCTTGCCTTCTGGCAGTGGCCATGGGTTTGAATCTGTATGTGGGTAGTTTTTTTAAGTTGATACTTCCCAGGTCGACTCAGCTTAAAATGGGGGTTGTAAGCTATGACATATAAGGTGGGATGGTCTGTGCCCTTCCTTTAGTCTAGCACCGTATATACGAGGGGAAGTCAATAAGTAAGTCACAAATGGCTGTAGACAAATAAGTAAATATGATAACAACTTGAAACCAGTTTATTTTTATACATACATTGTCCCTTTATTTCTCAACATAATTTCCACCAACTTTGATGCACTTATCCCATCATTTTATCAGTCCTCCCAAACCGGCTGCATAGAACTGCATGCTCTGTTTTCTAAACCACATTTTCACTTTACATTCAACTTGGGCGTCATTCGCGAAATGTCTCCCGTCAAGGTGGGTTTTCAGTGGACGAAAATGGTGGAAATCGCTAGGCTAAGTCGCGGCTGTAAGGTTGATGTTCCAGAACTTCCCACCTTAGTTGGTTAATTTTCTCCTGAGTTAATCGAGCCGTATGTGGTCTGGCATTGTCATGAAGAAGCAGCACTCCTCTAGTCAGCAGTCCTGGACATTTTCTTCGAATTGCATCATGAAGCATTGATAGAACTTTACAGTACGATTCAAAATTCACATTGTCACCTTTCTTCTTGAAATTGGTCAAAAGCACTCCTTGACAATCCCAGAACAATGTCAGAATAACCTTCCCTGCTGATGGCGTAACCTTGAATTTTTGGACACAAGGTGAAGAAGGATGTTTTATATCCAGCTATGCACGGCTTTACGGGACAAACATTTGTCAGCATAAACAGGAAGCATTTCCTTATGAATGTCCTTTGCAGGCAGTCTTTTTTGCCCACAAAAAACACACAACAGCACGTTGCTCTTTGGTTGTACACTCTGTAAGTACAGTCACCATTTTGTTTATGTGCATGTGCATGAGACACCTAGCACCAGACAAACGGGAATATAAAGTTTGATGTTGCTATCACCTAATGACACCTGTATAAAACACCAACTACATTTACCTGCCATCCCACAGAACTGTGTGACTTACTTATTGACTCGCCCTTTTAGAAGGATGACGCCTAACCTAAGAATATCCTGATATTAATGAAAGTGTATTGTACAAGTCACCAATGCTTTCAGTGCAAGTCCTCCAGCGCTGATAAAGTGCTTGCATTCCTGTAGAAAAATCTACTCTGGGTTCACTACTCTGTGTGCCCAACCCAGTCGTGAACCGTCTGTCACCGAAGTCACGCTGTTTTGAAACTTCTTACTCCACTCATACACTTCCTGGACTGACAGGCATGCATCACCATACTGGACCTTCATTCGCCGATGAATTTCTAAAGGTTTCACCCCTTCACTAAAAAACGAATAACAGTGCTCCTCTTTGGTACAAGACAATGGCATGTTTATTGTAATTTCTATCACACTTTTAAGGTTTGTGACCCCCCTCGTAGTAAATGGGCATTGGAAGCAAGGTTTTACATTTGATCCTCTTCAGAAGCTGGTTTAGATTCAGCACTGAGATGCACAGACGTTCTCTTTGGGAACTCAGTGTCCGCATTGACTGCCATGAAGTTGCCAGAGCTGCTGCAACTGTTGAAGGATGCACCCACAGCAGAAGTTGTGTATGACCCAGAACTTACAATCTGTGAGATGTGTCTCAAGATCAAATGCTTCAAAGATGAATGTAAGTTTGAGAAAATGTGTACATCCACGGTTAGTGTGGTCTCAGCTGTTTGTTCATTTTACTGTGAGATGTGTCTCAAGATCAAATGCTTCAAAGATGAATGTAAGTTTGAGAAAATGTGTACATCCACGGTTAGTGTGGTCTCAGCTGTTTGTTCATTTTACTGTGAGATGTGTCTCAAGATCAAATGCTTCAAAGATGAATGTAAGTTTTAGAAAATGTGTACATCCATGTGGTCTCAGCTGTTTGTTCATTTTACTATGAGATGTGTCTCAAGATCAAATGCTTCAAAGATGAATGTAAGTTTGAGAAAATGTGTACATCCACGGTTAGTGTGGTCTCAGCTGTTTGTTCATTTTACTGTGAGATGTGTCTCAAGATCAAATGCTTCAAAGATGAATGTAAGTTTTAGAAAATGTGTACATCCACGTTTAGTGTGGTCTCAGCTGTTTGTTCATTTTACTGTGAGATGTGTCTCAAGATCAAATGCTTCAAAGATGAATGTAAGTTTTAGAAAATGTGTACATCCACGTTTAGTGTGGTCTCAGCTGTTTGTTCATTTTACTGTGAGATGTGTCTCAAGATCAAATGCTTCAAAGATGAATGTAAGTATTAGAAAATGTGTACATCCACTTTTAGTGTGGTCTCAGCTGTTTAGTTCATTTTACTGTGAGATGTGTCTCAAGATCAAATGCTTCAAAAAAGAATCAAAGTTTGAGAAAATGTGTACATCGGCATGTTTAGTATGGTCACGGCTGTTTAATTCATTTTACTGTGAGATGTGTCTCAAGATCAAATGCTTCAAAGATGAATGTAAGTTTGAGAAAATGTGTACATCCACGTTTAGTGTGGTCTCAGCTGTTTGTTCATTTTACTGTGAGATGTGTCTCAAGATCAAATGCTTCAAAGATGAATGTAAGTATTAGAAAATGTGTACATCCACTTTTAGTGTGGTCTCAGCTGTTTAGTTCATTTTACTGTGAGATGTGTCTCAAGATCAAATGCTTCAAAAAGGAATCAAAGTTTGAGAAAATGTGTACATCGGCATGTTTAGTATGGTCTCGGCTGTTTAATTCATTTTACTGTGAGATGTGTCTCAAGATCAAATGCTTCAAAGAAGAATGTAAGTTTGAGAAAATGTACATCAGCATGTTTAGTGTGGTCTCAGCTTTTTAGCTAATTTTATGCTTTTTTCCCCCACTCAAAACTGGTGGGTGTGTGATCATGGTTATTCTTGAGTATCCTGTATTTGTTACATTTACCAATCACAGTTTAGAGGTAACAAGTCAGTAAAGGATCTCTTTTCACGCCATGAGGTGTGTTGGGTATTTGGTGGCAGCCCTATATTGTTAGACCAGTTGATTCTCAATGGGTGATGTGGTTATTATTAGTATTTAATTTCTTAAAGTTGCTGCCATTAGGTACTTAGTTGCATTAATAGAAAACTACCAAACATACTGATCTTCCTCCGTGCCAAGATGTCACACTGTCTAGCATTTTCTCTCTTGGTCTCTCCCTGCCTCTTTTCACCTTTAACTTTCCCATTGCCACAACATTCTACATGTGCCCAAAGATTTGGACTGTTTTCTTTTGATGCTAGAAATAAATTCTCTTTGAGAGTTAACATTCTTTTCAGATATCTTCATTATGCTTTTTATCTATCAGTCGTGTTAACATTCTCTGTAAAATCACATTGCTGCAGCTTCCGCATAATTCCTCACTAGTTTACTAATTGTTCATGATTAACTTCCATACATCCGGATTGGTTCGATATAGCTCAAAAAAAGTTTATTTCTCAGCTTGACAAAGATATATTGCACAGAATATTGGTTAATCATATTTAGATTAAGGCTAACCGAGATCTTCTGTACATCCTGCAGTAGCTGCCAAGAAGATCATCAAAGAGGGTGGGCTCTACATCAATCAGCAGCGGGTGACACAACAAGGTCACACAATGAGGGATGGAGAGTATATCTTGCCCAGCAACATCACCTTGGTCAGAGTGGGTAAGCTGCCTGTCTGTAGACACACGTCTTTGTGTAGTTGTCTGGGTACTTGTGTGTGGGGAAGCACAGAAGAGGAGGACTACAACAGGGTGTGATAGATAATTTACACATGACAGCAAGACAGACAGGATTTATGGTTACGATATTTGGAAAGACTGTTAAAAGGGAACAGTTGCACAGTACAAGCTGTTGAAAGATGATGATGGAGTGTTACAAACATACTGAGAAGTTAGGATTCCAGCCTCACACATCAGGGGCTCTAGATTAAAATCCCCTGTAAAGTAAGGGATTATTTTTTTTAATCTACAGAGTGAAATTAAAAATTCTCAGCCTAAACACTACATTTTGACAGCCCATGTAGGTGTCATTGATTGCCTTGGTCCTTTTCAAAACTTTCCTGACTTGCATTAAATATTTACAATAGTTCATCAATTACCAGTATGAAACATACATTGGTATTTAACACACATGGGAGTTTCATTGAGCAACAATGTTAGATAAACTTGAAGCACCTGAAATATTGGTGCCTTCAGCTGACAGACTTGGAAACTGTAGCATATAGATTCGGACCACTTTGTTGAGTCGTTTGGGTTTTGAATTGTAATTATCACTTGTTAGCATTTTATTTGGTGTCTTATGGATGAGTTAATAAAGTGCAGAGCCATGTTGCATTTAAACCATGCCGGTCAACCGGAGAACAGCAGAAGATTAGAAATGTGTCCAGTAGCTTGTCCAAGAAACACTGTACAGATCTAAAACGATGAGTATATTTACAGATTCTAAGACATTCTTCATCATTGTTCACTTGATTGTCTGTTGGGATGCATGCTGGTATAGTGGTTATTAGCATACAAGGTCAAGGTAGTCCCATAGCAGATAGCGCTGTTGGAGTGTGAAGTGTTAGACCTTCACATACTCTAGACCACAACATAAAAGGTATGTCCTTCTGACCTTCACATAATCTAGGCCACGACACTGCTTCCAACCTTCAGACATGTTTCAGGCTCATATGTTGTGACCTCTAGGTCACAACATATGAGCCTGAAACATGTCTGAAGGTTGGAAGCACAGACCTTATATGTTGTGGCCGAGAGTATGTGAAGGTTGGAAGCACAGACCTTATATGTTGTGGCCGAGAGTATGTGAAGGTTGGAAGCACAGCAGATATTCTAGATACAAGTTCTGTCCTTCCCAGAATATTCTTTTTAAAAAATGGTCTGGTACCAGTTTTTATGAGGTTGGGTCAAATCCAGAGCTATACTGGTCAGAACAGGAATCCTGCCTCGGCTGGGGATTGAATCCAAACCACTATCTGGACAGGCTAGTATAACCACTGTCTGGACAGGCAAGTATAACCACTGTCTGGACAGGCAAGTATAACCACTGTCTGGGCATGCTAGTATAACCACTGTCTGGACAGGCAAGTATAACCACTGTCTGGACAGGCAAGTATAACCACTGTCTGGGCAGGCAAGTATAACCACTGTCTGGACAGGCAAGTATAACCACTGTCTGGACAGGCAAGTATAACCACTGTCTGGACAGGCAAGTATAACCACTGTCTGGACAGGCAAGTATAACCACTGTCTGGACAGGCAAGTATAACCACTGTCTGGGCAGGCAAGTATAACCATTGTCTGGGCAGGCAAGTATAACCACTGTCTGGGCAGGCAAGTATAACCACTGTCTGGACAGGCAAGTATAACCACTGTCTGGGCAGGCAAGTATAACCACTGTCTGGGCAGGCAAGTATAACCACTGTCTGGGCAGGCAAGTATAACCACTGTCTGGACAGGCAAGTATAACCACTGTCTGGACAGGCAAGTATAACCACTGTCTGGACAGGCAAGTATAACCACTGTCTGGGCAGGCAAGTATAACCACTGTCTGGACAGGCAAGTATAACCACTGTCTGGGCAGGCAAGTATAACCACTGTCTGGGCAGGCAAGTATAACCACTGTCTGGACAGGCAAGTATAACCACTGTCTGGACAGGCAAGTATAACCACTGTCTGGGCAGGCAAGTATAACCACTGTCTGGGCAGGCAAGTATAACCACTGTCTGGACAGGCAGGTATAACCACTGTCTGGGCAGGCAAGTATAACCAGTCTGGGCAGGCAAGTATAACCACTGTCTGGACAGGCAAGTATAACCACTGTCTGGACAGGCAAGTATAACCAGTCTGGACAGGCAAGTATAACCAGTCTGGACAGGCAAGTATAACCACTGTCTGGACAGGCAATCATACTAACATTATGCCTCTTTGTTAGCATACTGGTTTACAAGTCGTGTTCTGAGTTTCAGGCTCCACGAGTGGTAGCATTACATTGATTCCCTGCTAGTACAGCTCTGAAACTGACCCACTCCTGTAAAATGGGTACCACACATTATTCTGGGAAAGCAAAGTCAGCCAGCATAACACTGACCACAGCCCCCATGTTAATTCATAGTTAGTTGCATATCCTTTACAGGATGTTGCAGTCAACACCAGCATTTTTTCTGTTGTGATTTCTTGGCAAGTTTACGTTCAGTAGTTTGCCATTGCTTTCTGACAACCATTTTATAAAAAATAAATGCAACATGATCTGCTGCCAAATCGCGCACAGCTGTTTCGACCACGGGTATGCGGGATCACGAACTGCGTCCATATCTCCATCACCACAAAGCCATGTTCATTCAGTGGATGAAAATATGAGCCTAACAATATATGTATTCCTTTCATGCTATGTAAATGATCTGACTTTGATTTGACATTTATTTTAAGAAACACTAAATGTCATTGTTTGTTTGGATTGTGGAAGGTGCCCCTATAATTTGAGGGAAGACTGGCTGTCAGTAAGCATGTTTTATTGTTCTAGAATATCTGCAGAGTTTGTCATCCTAGCCTAGTAAATAAATAATTAATGCTTTATTAACATAACTTTTAGGATGGAAAATAAAATAAAAAATGGTCAGATTAAAATAGCTTGTACAGTTAGCATTATATACAAGCATGGTCTAAGTTGGCACATTATTGAACATCTTTCTTTAATCGTGTGTTTCAGGAAAGAAAACTTACCACATTGTCAAGTGGAGCAGGTGACAGTCTGGGAGATAATGGTCAGTTCTTAACCTGTCATAGACGCAATGTCTTATAGTATCAGTTACATTGTTAGTAACACAGATTTCATAATAAACAACTCAACTGTGTGATTTGATAAATCGGCTCTTTGTGTTTCTGACTCCACATTGCTGTTATAGAATTGTGTAACATTTTTTGGGAGGTAAAAGTTGCTAATAAATGAATAAACATAAATAAAAATTATGTTTTTGAAATGTTTACCATGTTGTTTTTTTTTGTCTGTCTTCATTTTGTGTTAATCTGTTGAAATGTTCACAAGCAAACTAATGCCCAGAAAGCCTCCCTGACCCGATGCTGGTAGGTGTGACAGGACAAGCAGAAAGAAGATGACTTCTTGCCTGACTAATCATTGTATCCTACGTTCATTGTTAATTTTGCATTTGATTATTGCATCATATAAAATCTGGCACTGATTAATGAGTTGTTTTCTTTTCTAAAATGTGTTTATTTTTTTGTTTTAGTAGGTCTTTAAACATTTGTAAACCTCTTGTTGGCTTCATACCAAGTGAGTTAATCATGTTTCATGTTGCTGTGAAACCTGGTCTGCTGCTTGTTCATATAGCCTAAGTGTTAACCTGAAGACAGATGGGAAAACAGATAATCAGAATACAGAAGGCAGGAGGAGGAGCCCTTATACTGAAAATGTATGATAGTCAAAAGAAACTTAACACTAAACTTGAATATTCAATTTTAATCTTAAATCAGTGCTACTGTATGAATTAGAAACATGCAAAACAACTTAATTACAAATAAACTAGACACTCATTAGTTGGTGCTTGTGCAAAGTAGGGCTAAACTGGTACGACAGAATCACCAATATGGAGCCCCTTTAGACAATATCCACATACCGGTGAACCAAGCACTGAAGAAAAGTTGTTGGCGCTGAATAGTATAACTGGAAAGGCCTTTGAAATTCACAGGGCAAAAGAAATAGAGGAATATCTAAAACACATGGAGAAGAGAAGTAGAGACAGAAATGAATAATAAGTGGCATTAGACATTCTCCAGGCAACTGTCATGGAAACGTCCTTCATTAATACAAAATCATTTATTCTCTTTGAAACACATAAGTGCACACGTTTGTGGCAATATCACATACATGAAGATTTTATTCAGTGTCTCAATCACGCAGAATGTCTGTAATAAATAAAGTACAAATATAGCAGATGCAGTAAGAGGCACAGAATGAAGTATGTACAATATAAACCACTTATATTTTCTCTGCAAATCCATGTTTCATTGGACACTCATCTGTGATGATCATAACTCGTCAAGTCTAATATCAAATATGCAATCTATGAGCAGTTGCCAATCTGCAGTACAAAGTAACAGGACTATATTACATGGTGAACTTTTAAACAGCTACTCCGGGGCTGCACTCTATTATTGTACTTAAGCTATACATGATTCAAACTCATCTTAGATCTTCTTATAATGAGGACACACAATATACAAGGTAGATTCATATCTTTCACCTGGCTGTACTCAGAACAATGATTGCAGGACATACTCATCTCATACCTTGCTGTACTCAAGAAAATAAATACAGGACATACACACCTGGCTGTACTCAGTACAATGAATGCAGACTATGCTCAGGACAGTGAATGCAGGACATGGACTCATCGGACTATACCCAGGACAGTGAATACAGGACATGGACTTCTCTGACTATACCCAGGACAGTGAATACAGGACACAAACTCATTTTACTATATTCAGGACAGTGAATACAGGACATGGACTTGTCTTACTATTTTCAGGACAGTGAATACAGGATACGAACCCATCTCTCAATGTGTGATTTCCAGCTAAAAAACTGCAACATATGAGCGTGCTGAAAATTCCCTCAGATCTGCAGGTACTGCCGCAACAATGCTTGGCACTAACACTATTTCCACACTCTTATATTTCAACAAACTGAAATGTCTGATACACTTCAGACAATGCCTATGAAATAAACTTATTCTGCTCAAAGTAAACACACCATAAACAAATACAATTACATTCAAAGTATCTCTCATGAGTTAAATAATATAAACAGATTTGACAAATCAACATAAAAGGAGAAACAAGTTTAGGACCCTTTTTCATGCCTTAAAGTGGGCTGGGCATACGGTGTCAAACCCTTACTTTTATAGACCAATCAGCCATCCAGGTGTGATGTGTAGTCAATATCACATTGGTCAACTTCAC
The DNA here is from genome assembly GCA_963921405.1 of Cepaea hortensis. NCBI lineage: Eukaryota > Metazoa > Mollusca > Gastropoda > Stylommatophora > Helicidae > Cepaea > Cepaea hortensis. Next base: position 47,194,721 of record OY992876.1, read on the forward strand.
CTCCAAAGACATTTCCTGGAGTCCATTTTAGGCTGGGCTGACCTGGGAGTTCAGGTCAGTTTGATCTCCACCACTGTGTGGATTTGAAGCCCTGGCCACTGGGCCAGCAGACAAGCATCTAGCCACTACGCTACTACAGCTCCCAATCATGAGGCTAAATAATATCAGCATGTGCATCTATTCTTCATTTCATACTGTTGCCTCTTGCCGCTCCCTGTGTTCTTACAAAACAACATGAAGACAATCAATCAATCATGTGCCATGCCGGAAAGCGTGGGCGGTCATGACTTGCCATTTCACTCGATCACCAGAGTCGTGGATCAGCTCAGTGTTCCTGTCTCGTCCATGCCATGTGGCCAAGCCATCCAGGTATTTTCCTCTCGGTCTTCCTTTTGGTCTGTTCCCTTCGATCTTGCTAGTTGTCATAAGTTCTCCAATCCATTTCTTCTCATAACATGTCCAAAAAATTTTGACACTCTAATTTCTCTAATCAATTTACGATTTTCATTTGTCTCCTGTAGTACTTGGTCATTGGTTTTTCTGTCTGTCCATGGTATTCTTTGCATTTTCCTCAGAAACCACATTTCTACAGCCATCAGATGTTTTTCAGCTTGACTGCACATTGTCCAAGTTTCACATCCATACAAAAGAACAGGCTCTATGTATCTCCTCAACACTCTTTTTCTCGTCTCAATTGACATCTTTTTATTGGTCAGAATGTTTTTCATCTTGCTAAAGGCTATTTTCACCATGGCAATTCTTGTTCTAATCTCTTCAAGACATCTCCCATCAGATATTATAACTGTTCCGAGATAATTGTACCAATTCACTTGTTGAAGAATATTCCTAGTGACGAATATAACGTGTCTTCTTACAATTTAATTCCAACCCCAGCTGCTCACTGTGCACAACAACTGCGTCTACTAATTGTTGTAGATCGTGTGCATTGTCTGCAATCAATACTGTATCATCTGCATATCTAATGTTATTGATGTTTCTTCCTCCAATGCTGATTCCATTTATATCTTCTACATCTGTATTTTCTTGCAGCATCATTATCAGGTTAGTCTCAAGACTGGATGATATCTAAGCATGTCATTCCACTGTCCCTGCCCCTTGCGGAAATTCTCCTCGACTCAACACAAGTCAAACCTTAATATTCTTGCATGACGTAGTTCTTGTAATCTGTGTGACATAGATGTCTATGTGATGTAATTCTTGTATGTCTGTTGACATAGATGTCTGTGTGATGTAGTTCTTGTATGTCTGTGTGACACAGTTCTTGCCTGATGGCAGAGAACACTTCAAGAAATCTGCAGACATTAACCGTGTGGTTTACTCTTCATTTCCCTGACAGTCAGCATGATGTTAGTGAGTACAATCACCACTGCATTTATTTTGGTTTACATTCAGAATAGCTCAAATCTACTCATCCAAATTTAATGTGTTCAACCCAAAAGATGAGTTAGTAAAATCCAGCACTACTCATCCATATTTAATGTGTTTCACCCAAAACATGAGTTGGTAAAATACAGCATTACTAATCAGAATGCAATGTGTTCCACCCAAAACATGAGTTGGTAAAGTCCAGCATTACTAATCAGAATGTAATGTGTTCCAGCCAAAATCCAGCACTACTAAATCAGAATCTAATTTGCTCCCTCAAAAAACTGGTTGGTAAAATGTATACTATGGAAATAAGAAACAATGTTCAACGATGACATCTCAAAATGACAACTATCAGCATTGTAAAACAGTACAGTACTGGCTTGAATAAGTATTCACACTCAATCCCATTTTACCTTTCATGATATATGGCAGACAGGCACTGTGTGAGCAGTAGATTACTATGTGTGGAGCTGTATCAGCTATATAATTGCTGGAACCAGTGCATGTTCTTATCTCTTCAGGTACTGACTGACACTCATAGATGTGCAGAGATCAGGGGACATACTAGAGACAACATAATAATTGAAAGCTATAGGCAACACTGGGATTCACACCTTCACAAGATGACAGTGCTTCACTGAAGGAGTACTTGGGCACACACAGCCAGCTAGACACGCCTAACCAAGTGTCATTATTAGCCAGGTCTATCATCCACTCGCCGGTCTTCCTTGCTAAGGAGTTAACGACTTTCTCCGTAATCCAGTATATCCATGTAAGGTAACGCAGCTGCGTGAGATTCGGTAGCGGATCGTGTCGCGTTGGTTACTTACAAGGTATGTGAGCCGGTCGCTCAGAAAACAATGGCAAACTACTGAGCGTAATCTTGCCAAGAAATCAACAGCAGTGGTAAAATGCTGGTGTTGACAGCGATGTCCTATAAATAGGAAATGCGGAAAAAAAAATCATCCACCTGAACCCACAATTATGGAATATCAAAGAACACTTGTTCCTTCAATGAAGGCTGTCATTTGGAGGTGGCAGGTTCAACCCACATGTGCCTGTAATTTTACATTGTTACACGGGTCTAGTGTCATCTAATACCAGCTTCTCTCCTTTACTATGAGTGCTCATCAATACTTTTGAATTTATTTCTTATGACCGTGACCTCAAGAGTTCCCCAGCAATTGAAATTCTCTCCAGCAACTGCCCGGGATACAACTTCTGACCGTAACCAGTTAAGACTTCAACTGTATTGTATTGTTTTTCCCAGTCTTTTTCCATTCTTTACAGCATGTAGTAAAGTCAAGGATCCTTTTCACATACTTTGGACATAATGGGCATATGGTATGCCGGCTGCATTTACTTCCTAAACCATTTCCTAGTACCCATTTTAGGCTGGATCAATCTGGGAGCCTAGATCAATTTTTGAAATCTGCCTCGATACAAATTCTACCCCGTGGCCAAGTTTAAATGATGGATCTCCTCCTCCTTCAGCGATCGGTATTTGCCATGTATTTATACCGACTTGAGTCACAAACAGAACGGTTCAATAATGAACCATATTTCTCAATAGATAAATCTGAGAAATTCATCACCGACAACCACAGAACTATACAATGTTCTCTCTTTGATATCCTTGCTGAGAGATGCTACAATCTGTTTGCAGCAAACGATATACAATTTAGTGATTGGTGAAAACATGAAAAAATAATGAAATATTTTATGACTCCTAATGTCATACAATCTGCAACAAGTACTTTTTTTAGTACAATAATCTGTAAAAACTTCCATCTCATTTGAGATCAGACTTCCACATTAATGACTCCAGTAAAATCAGCAGACCGTTTCAGGTATGATTATAACTAACTAACAAGTAACTGCAGCTGAAAACCCAGTTGACATTACATAAACCACTGAATATATACTGCTGAAGCTACTTGGCGTGAAGGCACAGCTTTGAGACATGAGAGAATTGTTGGACTACTAAACTCCATACTACTCGAGTACATGACCAGCATTTACAAACATGCGAAGCATTTGACAGCACTTTAGTACCAGCTCACTCCAATGCAGACATCTGTAAATTTCAGTGATGAACAGAATAAATCTCACCATCATCATCATCTTCCACTTTTGCTGTGAAGCATCATGGGGAGGAATAGTTGGCACTCCAGCACCCAATGGGTGGCACTGTATAGTGTCATTCCATGTGATTGTACAATGTCTTTGATGTTGTTAATCCAGTTTCTTCTCAGATCCAGTGCTGGTAGTTACATCTGATTTTGGTTTTTCTATCTGTTCTGCCATCTTCATAAATCTCACAAAGGCCCAAAATCAAAACAAGTGATATAACAATGTGAATATAAGAAGTCAGGTTGTTGTGAGAGTTCAGTTCAGTGTGTATTATCATCGCTGCACAACACATGTCCATAGGAACTCTGTTATAAATCAGCTAATGACTAGAAGTGTGAACTTCACTGCAGAGCAAGCATGACAGGTTTCTGATCATCAGAAGCGGTTCCCCCTCGCCGAATGTTTCAGCCACTTTTCCTTCTATACAAACTAACTGCCAGTTTGGTACTGACTGAAAGGCCTCAGTACACTCATGGTATGCTGCCCTTTGCTGGATACTCAGATTTCCAGTTCAAATATTTGTATTCTAACTTTTGATACTGATACAGCCAGTCCTTGTGTCAGCTCAGCTCTCTAAACACCTTCACAATACTGGCTCGATCCATAGGTTGAACTTCAAATATAATGAAATCAGCCAGTCCACATGCTCTTTCAATGCCCACATTCCCTAGTATGAAGATTAATGCAACTCTACAAACTGCGGACCTCTACAGGAATTCAATTCAAAACTTGTTTGCAAAACCTGACTCATCTTTCCTGGATCATGTTCAATTAATCATGGTTGACATTGTGCAACTCAATCCAATGTTGTGCCACTGTCATCACAAACATTTCCACTGTCACGAATCTTGTAGTCATAAGCAATGCACAGCTGGCTTTCTTAACGACTAGCCACATGAGTGTGCTGGGAACCCTCATAAACACTCTGTATGCCTAACAATCAACCTGCCTGGGTGCATAAGCACTTCTTTCTCATCAGAGTGGTCATTAACGAGAGCCTTGTCCTGTGCACATAATGCTGCCAGATTTCACTTCTGTTGAATGGGCAGAAACAATATCTCGATATGGGAAACTAGTATCAGGACTGCCTAGGATCAATATTTGGGAGGTCTTGGTCATAAACAGCTCATATCTTACAATTAAGTGCATGTAATACCACAAATTAAAATGTACCATCATTTAATCATGTTCTCTGCTTACAGTGTGCTTCTAGATGTGCCTTCTTCACTCTATTTTATTCCAACAAACTGCACATAATACCCCTACTACTGGGTGTTATTATACATCCTCACATTTAATCTCACAGCTCTATCCTTATGAAGAATAACCCAAAACAAAGATACCAGCTTTGTACTAGCACCAAACAATTCATATTATAATTGAAAAGACAAAATAGTCACAATCAATTGTGCATCAATAATGATTAAACAACCTCTTCAAGACAACAAGTTCAGTAATATGCAGACTCAAGTACATGCAGTGAATACTAGTGATGTCAACAGCTAGCATCAAGCCTGTATTATTGTCATCTGTTTCCATGGAATCAAAAACCACTTTCATTCTTCTGTGTTGTAAATACTCAGATAGCACAACTGCCCTAATGAGCACAGCAGAACAGTTTGCTCACAGTTTGTGGTGCTCATTTACCTGCACACACTGCAGGAAAGTCAATGACCCTTATACACACCCCGGGGCACACTGGGTATATGGTTCTAGCCCCATATTTATATTGACCAGTCGGCACTCCATGGCTCATGTGGTCAGTATTTCGCTGGCTATCTTACTTCCAAGGTCAACTTTTTAAACATCCGCCTCAATGAAGATTTGAACACATGACCACCACGCATAAGACTAAATAAGGGATAGATGAAAAGGATAACATTAACTCCAGAACTGCAAACACTTCACTTGCAACATAACAAGAACAACATGCCAGTCCAAGGAACAGTCACAATGAATCACGGATGATGAGTTTATCGAGCTGCAATAAACAATAGAACACTCAGCCAGTGTTGGTACAGAAAATCACTCACACTGCATCTATCTGAAGAATTCACGCTTTATACAGTGTCATATTTGAAGAATGTGTTACCTTCCACAGGTCATTCTGAGCCATTCAAAATGACTTTAACAAATTCAGTGATCTAGGAAAATGACTTCACAAATTTATCATTCTATTATAACTTCACTAAAAGTACAGATCGCTACTGCATACTAGTAATCTCAAACCAAGTCAGTGTCGCAAGTGAAACAGCAATAAGTGTCTTTCACTTCCAGTTTCTCAAAATTGAAACAGAATAAGCAAACCTCTTGTTGGTGTGTTACCACCATCCTTAAAGGAAGCAAAGAATAGTAACACTGTTGACTACCTCGCATGCCATATAAGAAGCTACTATAGAGGGTTGGTGTGGGACTAGCTCTTTGAAGCAGATTTAAACAACAGCAAAACCAGAGCTTCCACAATCAGACAGATTGAAGAGCTCCTGACTGACAGACCTCTGTTTGTTCACCTGTTAGCAGATGTAGTACAAATTATGTGGCAATATGACACATGTCAAATGTTTCTTTTAAAATTATATGGCACAAACTTTTACAGACTCTTATTAAACACTTTATGAACATTCAGGCACCGATTGCATGAATCACAAAATTATTTGTTTGACTGCCCTTGTATGTGACAAGTGAGCCTAATCCTTGAATATAGCACCGCAGTTTTTGACAACAGTATTGAAGTCAAACTTTGACAAAATAAACCATTTTTGTCTCCCATTCAAGCAATGAGAATTATAAAGAGTTACAAACACAACACCCATTAACAAACTGAAAAAAAGGATCATCAATAAATGATAAGAGATTACAGAAATCAGCAGCCATGAAGAAAGGCGGTGAACTTATCACAAACACTGGAAGGATACAGCTTTCTGCAAAAGACACATGACAAACTACATCATGTACCATAAGTTCATTACCTAAAATGAAGAAGACTTCAGCCGAGCAAACTGAAGTGTCAGTAAGAGAAAAGATCGGAACACATCCTACACTAAACGTACCAGCTATCGTACAATAAACATATCAGTTGTCATGTGCACCTGTATTGCTCAGTTTGGAGACAACAGCACATGCCTGGCATGAGAGAAATCTCCTAGTACTTAGAAAACCAATACCAAAACTGAAAGATTCAACATAAGCTTCAATCACACAGAGAAACACTATCCAAACAATACCTGGACAATTGCAAATACAGCAATGAATTCAGCAGAAAATGTAGGCACATTTCTGTATGTGTGTGTGTGCATGCATGTGTTTGCTTGCTCTGAACTCAAATGTGGTTCATACGTGTGCTACTACTTCTTGTAGTACGGGACTGATGTTTTGCATGTGGATTAGCTTTCCCTATTACCAGTATCCCTCACCATCAGGTGAACCAACTCTCGACTTCTGGGGCACTTGTAATTTACGTCCCCGAAGTCAAGGACGAGAAGTCAAGATTTTATTGCAGCTGACCAGTGTAGGGGTCGAACCTGCTACCTCACCATCAGCACATTCGGCCAGGCTGGCTTCCATCTTAAAACAAATGACTGAAATGACAAAGCTGTCAGTTTCAGTTCTTCCTTTTTTTAATGTTGCATATCCCTTACAGGATGTTGCAGCCAACACCAGCATTTTGCTGCTGCTGTACTAGGCAAGTTTTACGTTCAGTAGTTTGCCATTGAGTTTAAGTTCTACAAGACCATAATTGGCAGCTTCTCTGACCAAGTTCCAAATATTAGAAGAGCTACCCATAATAGAATATTTATGCCGTGTATATTTCTAATGTGAATGTGGCAGGCTAGTGAAAACCACTACTTAGCAGGGAGGTTTTCTCCTTTAACTGATAAAAACAATCAAATCTAGGATCAGACCATTTTTGTTAGGCATATTCTAATTGCAAATGTTAATTGTGAAAGCCCATCTACTGTGACTTTGAAAAACAGAAAGCTAATGTAATTTACAATATTATTTTACAGGAGAATGAGAATATCTAAAAAAAAAAAATACTTGTTAACTAGCTACTATTTCATTTCTGAGGCAATGTCCAACAAATCTGTCACATATACTGTGTGTAAGCTGATACGTTTTCTCATATCATGTTTATTGTATTCTTTCAAAATTGTGTTTTATTGTTTAAAAAATTGATAATTTCATGAAAAAATGAGTTTGTAATCTAGAAAAGCTACCTGACAAAAGTTTCAAAATACAAATGAAGTACATTCTCACAAAAGTGTATCATTGTAACTTAGAAAGTAAAGAGTTCACATCTTTAAAAAACACAACTCCCAAAAATCCAATATGGCTACCATTATTTCCATGGCAACCAGGGAGCTATATCATCACATTATTTGCTGTTCACAACTACTACACAAATATAGATGACATCTGACCTTGCATCAGACATGTATATATATATATATATATATATATATATTATACCTGTGCAACCATGCAATTAATTAAGATAATAGCACTTTGGTACAGCCCCCCCCCCCCCCCCCCCCCTGCTTAACCTCACAAGAAACAGTTTATAGATGATCACAAAAGCTCTGATTTATGGTGAAGTGACATGTTCAAAGCACTTCATAGCAAACTGTGGATTGAATAATCTGATGTGACATGAACATTCTTCACAAGGCAAGCACTGAATTAGCAGTTGAAACTGATACATAACCACTATCACATAATCATCACAAATATCAACACGATCAGATTCAATGGCAGCATCACAGGGCATTATGTTACTCATATACACATTGGTGATTCTCCACCGCAATGTACCACAATGACCATATGCCAGCACATACAATGACATGTCTTATGTTACTCAAATAAGAAATGTCTGATTGTACCGATTAACAATTGCAGCGATTTGCTTGTGACTGTTGTGTGTTACTTACATTTGCGTACCTGTACAGGACATGTTTAGTTCTTTCAGTTGTAAACAACAATTCCCCTTGAATCTTAATAATTGTTGTAATGTTGTTTTTGTTTTTTCATTTGGCCAGAACATACTAAAGAAATCTGTCCCCCCCCCCCTCTCTCTCTCTCTCACATACACACACACATCCCCACCTCTCGTAAGTAATGCACTAGTGAATTTTCATGGCAGTTATTTTTCTCCTTGGGCATCTACTGCAGAACTGTCTGGGATTTAACCCTTTACAAGGCAGAACGGCCATTTACGTCTGATACCTTAAACGGGCGGATCGCCTGAAAACGTCCGATACTATTATGCATTGTAAAAACGTGATCTCTCGGCTTTCCGACACTTCCGAAGGCTACTTTCGCTTTCGCCGATAGCTTGACAACGTGGCCGCCATTTGTAAACGCTTACTATGACTTTGAACGGACTTATTTTGATAGTTTTCGGGGTTTTTACGCTGTTTTTCAAAACGGATTTCGGCGATTCTTCAAGCGATAGCCGAGATTTCGCTCTGTTCAATTTAAGTGACATTAAAGGGCACGAAGTTGACTATTAATCGGAGCTAGATATCAGTGCAAAGCGTTACTTTGCATTAGCAGTCTGAGTCGGACTTTAAAGAAAGTGATTATGATTCTGAAAATTTGTTTGTAAATTGCTGTATAGATGACGGAAAATCACAAACATGCTGTATTTAGTAAATATTTGTGTTCATATATGGATTACCAACAACAATCACGTGAGTAACATATTCTGCATGCTTTTCCCTTCGTTGTGTTGTTTATTTAACTAAAATCGGTTTACTATCACCTTATTTGTGATGTTTTTACTAACGCGACCCGAAATTTTAACGAACCTGAAAAAATCTTGCCCGTTCAGGGCTAAAAAACGGACAAGCGTCTGCCCTGTAAAGGGTTAAAGGGTTAAAAGCTGATAATACACTTTTTCATAAATGGTAACAAGCAATTTGCCAGTAGGTAGACAGTGTTTGACAGATGACATATAGGAACAACAAACCGTCAGAGGTCACATCTCTTATTTCTCAATACCAAAAGTTCATCTGTTCTTCCTGCACCGCAAGTGCTCATTAACTGGCCTTTTTTTAATTTACAGTAAAACAACATATTTTGAATTTTAAATAAAGTCAAGGACCCTATTTATAGACCTTGTTATGTATTGGGCACACGGTGCTAGCCCCATATTGTTACAGACCAGTCAGCACTGGAGGGGTCATCCGATCAATATCACGCTGGCCATCTTGACTTCCCAAGGCAGTTACTGCTGCCCAGTTTAGGCCAGGTCAGCCTAGCAACCCGGGTCAAAATGTTAAAATCTGCCTCGATGTGAATTCAAACCCATGACCACCAGGCGTACAGATTGGCATGCTAGCCACTCAGCAATTGCCTTCCCCCTCCCCACTTCCTTTGAATAGCCTTACATCACTATGTCCATTCTTTATCCTTTGAATAGCCTTACATCATTATGTCCATTCTTTATCCTTTGAATAGCCTTACATCATTATGTCCATTCTTTATCCTTTGAATAGCCTTACATCATTATGTCCATTCTTTATCCTTTGAATAGCCTTATATCATTATGTCCATTCTTTATCCTTTGAATAGCCTTACATCATTATGTCCATTCTTTATCCTTTGAATAGCCTTACATCATTATGTCCATTCTTTATCCTTTGAATAGCCTTACATCATTATTTCCATTCTTTATTCTTTGAATAGCCTTACATCATTATTTCCATTCTTTATCCTTTGAATAGCCTTACATCATTATGTCCATTCTTTATCCTTTGAATACCCTTATATCATTATGTCCATTCTTTATCCTTTGAATAGCCTTATATCATTATGTCCATTCTTTATCCTTTGAATAGCCTTACATCATTATGTCCATTCTTTATCCTTTGAATAGCCTTACATCATTATTTCCATTCTTTATCCTTTGAATAGCCTTACATCATTATTTCCATTCTTTATCCTTTGAATAGCCTTATATCATTATGTCCATTCTTTATCCTTTGAATAGCCTTACATCATTATGTCCATTCTTTATCCTTTGAATAGCCTTACATCATTATGTCCATTCTTTATCCTTTGAATAGCCTTACATCATTATTTCCATTCTTTATCCTTTGAATAGCCTTACATCATTATTTCCATTCTTTATCCTTTCAATAGCCTTACATCATTATGTCCATTCTTTATCCTTTGAATAGCCTTATATCATTATTTCCATTCTTTATCCTTTGAATAGCCTTATATCATTATGTCCATTCTTTATCCTTTGAATAGCCTTACATCATTATGTCCATTCTTTATCCTTTGAATAGCCTTACATCATTATGTCCATTCTTTATCCTTTGAATAGCCTTACATCATTATGTCCATTCTTTATCCTTTGAATAGCCTTACATCATTATTTCCATTCTTTATCCTTTGAATAGCCTTACATCATTATGTCCATTCTTTATCCTTTGAATAGCCTTACATCATTATTTCCATTCTTTATCCTTTGAATAGCCTTATATCATTATGTCCATTCTTTATCCTTTGAATAGCCTTATATCATTATGTCCATTCTTTATCCTTTGCAAAAGTCTGTCTGTGTCACAAAAGTCTATCCCAGATTATCATCAGCTAGCAAGTCCTGTGCAGAACCTCATCACAACCAGCTAGAACAACACCTGGTCCTCCGCCTGTTCCCCTCATCATGTATTTTCATCCCCAGGATGTCTTGAATGCCCTGTGTCCACTGTGAATCCAAAATTCCTCACAAACAGAAATACAGATCTGCTTTTCACATTTATCTGTAGCATGAGACAAGTTATATAAGCACCCCACATGCCGCTCGCAGTTGGGCAGTGCCTCATCACAGCAGCCTTAAATTGTGGACATGACAATAAGGGGGTGTCTACTGGTTGTTACACGCACGCAATATTTTGCTTTGACCAATGTATGTCTGGACATTATAGATAAACGACCAAACCTATCATCAGTCACAGCTGAAGTTCCCCCACCCCCAAACCAGGTCAAGTATTTTTTGCATACCCTCATTCTGAAAGTATGTTAATCTTTCATATTAACTGTTATTATTTATGTTTTTAAAAAATAAAAATAAGTGCACATGCTAAATAAAACAGTTAAGGTTGTTGATTATCTCAAATAAAACTTGAATGTCAAAATTTAAAACATCTTTCAGTTCCACGGAGTGAGGTTCATTACTTTCAACAATGGCTGAAAGTGCAGAACATGAGCTAACATTATCATTCCTGGCTATTATCATGTTTTATCACTGAAAGCTATTGTGTTTCACAAAATGCCTGGAATATCATCCTGAAATCTTGGTCCTGATTCTGAAGAAGCTCAACAAGCGTCTTGACAATAATTTTACAAGAGCGCTAACATTCACGTTATATATAACCCCTAAAATGCACCACTGACAATGATTATTCAAACAACAATTTCACCATGTCAATGGCAACTTAACGATGGCGATACGAGTCATGTTTTCTCATGCTGTGCACATGATCGAGAAAAATGTAATAACAAAATGCTGGTTTTTCACAATCTCAAAATATAAGAATTAAACAATGCAAAATAGCTTGCACTGTACTTTAGGTTGACTTATGCATTCACTAGTTGTCCACAGAGGGAAGTAGCCTGCCTGCCTTTCACACAGAGAGCTTGGCTTCAGTCTCAAGTACAGCATACCACCGCCCTGGCCAGCAAACCAACGAGTATGTGTGTTGTTCTGCTATGTGATCTTTAAGTACAAGTCCCTGTTCATCTGAAGTTACAACTCTGTGGCAATTTAGTCTCATTAACATCTTGACCCCGGCCATATTTAGAGTGATTTCTGATTACAAACAGCCAGAAACTATGCTAAAAGTTCTAAATTCTTCTTCTTGGCAGGATTTCTGTAGAGGAATCCTCATCTCACATATATTTCAAATATCCAGCTGTATTCTTCATACATATTCAAAACAAATGGCTACCATTTCTGGTTGAAATTAAGCATTTATTTCATTTACACTGCAAACAATGCTGTCAACATTTCACTGGCCACTTTGCCTGAAATACAAGCTAAAGCTCTTCTTCCTCTGCGTGCCTCTTCACAAACAGAAAAACAAATCTCCTCTTCATACTTATCTACAGTATGAGAACAGGTATATAAGCAAGAGGCCGAAAAGTTGCCAATGTTTTCCACTCCACATGCTACCAGGTACAAACACACTCATACATAAACATGCAACATGGATATATATGGTATCCTATTATGATCCTGTCACTCACTGAGGACAGTTACTTATGTTCTCAGGGTCCAGTTGATGTGATAGCTGGATAACCTGAATGTCCATTTTAACTCTGTATGCCCTGTATCTAGCATTAATGTCCATGTTGCTGACAGCCCATGTTGTGCTGCTCCATCCAGACAAGATATTTGCGATAAACATGGAAACGACAACAAACTGTTTTCATCTAAATTGGAAAACCCCTGTGTTTCTCTCTGGAACATGCTGGAGATTTAAAGACTGAAACCTGAAAATGCACAATACAATCAATAAGATTCATGCTCACATATTTTTACTTATTTCTTTTTACTCATTTTAGTCTGCTCTTTATCCCCATTAGAGCCTTAAATCATCATTCACCAAGCCGCCCTACACTTTACCATCTCTTTCAGCTTTCTTCATTTCTTCCTCCATATTATTCCTCTGTCTCGAATGATCTTTTCAATGTGTTAGGTCATCCCCAAATTATTCCTCTCCGTCTCTAACTATCTTTCCCATGTGTTTTTAGGTCTTCCTCTATTTTATTTGTCCTGTGACTTCTAGAAAAACGACTCTCAAATTACTATCAAGTTTTCTCAATGTGTGTCCTACCCAGTGCCATTGTCTCCTCCTCACCTCTTGGTTCACTGGAATGTGTTTAGTTCTCTCCATAAGCACCACATGCGTGATTCTCTCATACCATTTTAGCCCGTTCTGTGCAGGACCAATTATTGAATGTTTACAGTTTAGTAGTAATTGTTTTAGTTCTCTGTGTCACTGATCCATACAGTAATATTGATTTAATGTAAGAGTTAAACATTCTATGTTTGGTGCTAAGCTTCAATTCTTTTGACTTCTACAAATTTCCAAATATTGTGAAAGGTCCTATTGCACTCTTATTTTAACATCTCTATCTGTTCCCCTATCCCTGTCTACATTGCTAACTAAATAGGTGTAAGAATCCACCTCTTGAAATGAGGTTTCTATCATTTCCCTCAACAACAACAAAAATCCTGGCATAATTCAACAATGGTGCAAAATGCCATGATGATTTTATGTTTCTCTGTTTTTGGAACATGTCAGACTTGAATAATTTTGACAAAATAGATTTTGGTGCGCAAAGCTAGCAAAATATGATCAGATTTGAATCATTACTTGTGAGCAGTGATTTTTACTGGACTGATGTTTGTTTGTGTTTGCACCAATATGCAGTCTATAAATGAAGAACAAGAGAGATAGTCTGGTGTGTGAACAGAACAAGAGGACATTCATGTCAGTCCTAGAGACAAATGGGAGTGTAGCTATCAACAGAGAGCATGGCATTCAACATTTGCAGCTGGTGTGTGTGTGTGTGTGCGTGCGCATGCATGCATTATGTATTATGTATGCATTATGTCTCTTATGTACGTACTCACACACTGTGTACTATGTCACAAAGGTTTCAAAGAGTAGCAAGCTGACTTCTTGTGTAAAAGGTTCCAGATTTCACAAATTCACATACAAGATGTTGTAAATGAAGATGACTGATAATTCTGCCTGTAAATTATACGGCTGAGCCAAACTTGTGCCTACATGCATAATTTAACGCAATACATTCCAATGCTGGAAATTAAAGTGGAGTGACTGCACTGAAAAATGCTACACAAACAAGAAGTTTATAAACAGTATCATCATCATAATCAAGTGCCTTGTCAACTGGCATGGGTGATCATGCTTCTCAACATCTTGCGATCTCTAACGGCATGTATCAATTCACATGTTGACTCTCTTCTGTGCAATGACACATGACTGTCCAGAATTTTCTCTTCTCGCTATCTTCCTCTATCTCGATAAAATCTTTCCAGTTGTCACAACATGGTCCAGTTCTTTTGTCTTATCATAATGTGGCTAAAAAATAAAGAGTGCCTTTTTCTTAAAAAATAAAGAGTGCCTTTTTCTGATAAGTTGTCTTAGCCTTCTTCAAAATGTCCAGATTACTCATTTTGGCTGCCCAAGGAATTGTCAGCAATCTGTTATAAAACCACATCTCCAAAGTTTCTGGGGATAATTCCGCTTGTTTACTAATTGTGCAGGATTCACACCCATATGTTACAAGTGGTTCTATGTAACATGCAATCATTTTTATTCTAACTTCCAATGACCAGGACTTATTGCATAACATGTTCTTCATTTGATAGAATGCAATTTTTGCTAGACCTATTCTGTTCTTTATCTCTGTACAGATATCTGAACTTGTGCACTTGCTCCAAAATAAACATTATTTATTTTCATTTTACTGTCTGTCAAAAACTATCATCTACTGCCTATAAGACCTTGCGATGTAGGACACAGGGGTGGTCTTGAGCCTGAAGAATTAAGGCCGCCCGGCTAGTGCAGTCGCCATGAACCGTGCAGGTTAGGGTTTTCTTTTTGTCCCAAACAGAAAAAAATCCACACCTTACCGGGGAATCAAACCTGGGTCTTCCGAAGAGGAATGCAACATTCTAGTCACTTGGTCAGCCGCTCCTCCTTTGATATTGCCATGACTTTGGTCTTTTTAATATTCAAGCAAAGGCCCATTTTTTCAGTCTATAACCACTGTATCTATCAGTTCTTGAAGATCCTTCTGACTTGTTGCTATCATGGCAATGTCATCAGCATATAATATGTTATTTATATTATGTCCACCAACCAGGATCCCTGACATATTTTCTGTAAATCTCGTTTGTTCAGTGTACAATGAGAACAAATCAGGATACATTACACTGTGTCCTTGTATGACGTCCTTCTAGACACAAACTCCAATTAAGTGACTGTCTCTTTTTATTATTTTTTTAGAGACAACCCATAATATCCATCAATTTACAAACTAACAAATTATTATCTTGAATGTGATGACCCATTTCATCCAACAATCTACAAACAAATGAATGTCTTTTTGAGAACATCCAAATTATCAAGCAATCTAGAAAACGAGCGTCTTCATAGCAGAGTTCTTTTATAACAAGAGTGTCTTCATAGCAGAGTTCTATTAGGAGCGTTCATTTGAAATCTGTTCGTGCCGCACCGCGTAATTACGTACGTTGAACATGATCATGTTATAGTCATGTGATAAGTACTGACCAATGAATAAAAGAGCATGTGCTTATTGTCCCATGATGCATAGGTTCTGTTTCTGACCATTGAGAAAATGGCCGGGTTGCTCCAAAATCCGTCCAAAGAAGCTCAAAGAGCAGTGATTCAGTTTCTTTTATTTGAAGGATGTCGACCAGTGGACATTCATGGAAGAATGCAGGCAGCATACGGTAACAAATGTGTGTTGAAGACAACAGTGACAGACTGGGCACAAATGTTTTGGAAAGGACATCAATTCACGACAGATCTTCGACGGCCAGGTCAAGTGCATAGTGTTGCAACAGAAAAAACCATCGCCAAAATTGATGCAGCAGTACAAATGAACCGTTGTCGAAAGCATACGTTCGCTAGTGAAAGAATTTGATGTGTCAATTCAAAAGGTCGTTCGTAAGAAACTGCAATATGAGAAGGTGTGTTCACAGTGGGTAAGACGGATGTTGACCGACCACCAAAAAGAGGAACGCATGGGATGGTGTTTGAACCACTTGCTGCGATACAGAGTGGAGGGGGATGCATTTCTCTTCCGCATAGTGGCAGGCAATGAATCATGGTGTCACCACTTTGAGCCGAGCAGCAAAAGAGAGAGCATGCAATGGAAGCATGCTGGATCACCAAAAGCCAACAAATTCAAGTTACAGATTTCTGCTGGGATGAGCGCATTTTTTGACCATGAAGGGCTATTTTTGGCCGACTTTAAAGAACCTGGTGTCATTATCAACTCTACCCACTACTTGGAAACACTAGACAGGCTGCAAAACGGCATCAAGGAAGCATTAGCAAGGAAGAAGTGATGAAATTCTGCAACATCTAGCCTATAGTCGGATTTGTCACCAAGTGATTTTCATTTGTTCGGACCTCTAAAAAAAGCTCTCAAGGGGTAACAATTTCACACAGATGCAGACGTAATGAACGCGGTAAACACTTGGTTCAGTGAGCAACCACAATACTTTTTTTTTCCGGACGGCATTCGCCGTCAACCTAAGCAATGGGATGCTTGCTTGAATGCCTATGGTGACTTCTTCTGATCAACCCATGGTGCATAATTCATTCAAAATGAATGCTTTATTTAATTCTACCACACCTGTTAATGTTTCTTTCATGCTTTTGTAATAAAGCCACTGGAGCGGGTTTCAAATGAACGACCCTTATATAACATAAATGTCTTCATAGCAGAGCTCTTCTATAACAGGAGTGTCATCATAGCAGGGTTATTCTTTTATAACATTAGTGTCTTCGCAGCAGAGTTATTCTATAACATAATTCCTGCTCAAGGAAAAGACACTAAACAGTCCTCATCTGATTAACCCTTTGAGTCCCAAGCAATGCATAATGTGCTGTGCCCAGTGAAAACAACCATTGTGTAATGTGTTCTAATGCTTTTTATATTTGGCTAGAACATACTAAAAATATCTGGCTTTCCCAATCTCCACTTCCGCTGTGTATTTAGTGTCTGTGATGACCATGCACTCACAATTTTTCTTAGTAGTAATTTCCCCTGGACATTTGCTACAAAACTTCCTGGGATTGAACAAGTTAAAAAATCAAAAGACTACTGACCACTCAGAACTTCGATGGTAATAATATCCTTCTATGGTAGCCGAAGACTTCTGGAAGCAGATGTAGTAGAAGCCAGCAAAGGATGCCCCACTGATATCTTTAATTGTGTGATCAGGCACGAGAAAATGTTCCTGCAAGATAAACAGTTGCTATAGGATGTTGCTAATCAAATGTAACAGCAGATGTGCATGCCACTAGGGAATAAACACATTAAACATTGTGTATTCAGCAACAACACTTGGTTACTCCTAATGTAACTAATACACAGCATCCAAGCACACATCTGTCCTTTATCTCTGCTGGGGCATAGGCCCTCAACCAACTCATGCCAGGTTGTTCTATCTTATGCTGTCTCCTGCAGTTTCTACCCTGCCCTCCCCTACATTATTCATCTCAGGCTCTAATTCTCTCGTGTTTTCATGGTTCGTCCAATTCATCTGTCCTGTGGGTTACAGTGAAGAGACTTTTTAGTGATACTATTCTTGGGTTGTCTCAAATGTGTCCTACACACCATCAGCATTTTTCAATCACCTCTTGATTCACTGGAACCTGTCTAGGTCTTTCCATAAGGTCTACATAAATGACATTGTTATACCAGTTTAGGCCATCAATTCTGCGCAAGCACCAGTTAATGAATCTTTGTAGTTTATTAGTAACTGTTTTAGTGTTCTCTCTGGTTCTGATCCATAACACACACATATAACGCAACAACAAAATTATTCATAGCTAAGGTTTCATAAGCACAACAATGGCTACACCTCAAACCTCACTGAGACAAACACTACTTATGTCTTCATCTCACCAAGTTAGCTACCAATGTATCATGGCAGAACAAAACTGCATATCAACCAAACATTACAATCAACAGTGAAGAAATAGAAAATGTCACAAACTTTGAATTCTTTAGCTCAATAAATTAACAATAATGGGGACTTTTTACAAAAAAGTCATAAAGAGGCTGGCTATGCAGAAGTTAAACAGCATTGGAAATCTACAGCACAACACTAGCAAACAAATAAAAGTAAACATTTTGAGAACATGCATTTTTCTTGTGTCAACATATGGACCATTCTGTAACCACCAAAAGAAGAAAATCAAGGCTTCTGAACTTAAATGTTACACAAACATTCTTTTACTAGACATTCACTAGGGCTTGTTTCCTTAGCGACTCAATGAACATGATCAAGAGGATAGAGTAGGGGTCGATCCGAAGAGAATGGTTGCTGCCTTTGGAGCGGTCTCGACTGGCAAAGATTAGTTTCATCTTCGTGCCAGGGCATGCGGGAGTACAAGGAAATGAGCGGGCTGACAAGCTCGCAGGTGAAGCTACTGTGGAGGGCGGACGCGCCATGGACCAGGCCGACATTCTGAATGCTCTACGAGAAGTAAGACTTTTGCGAGAACCAAGTGATGACTGTGAATCTACAACAATGGCCAGACTGCGAGAGCAGCAAATTAAAAGAGGGGTGGCCAAACAAGAACACTACGCAGGAAGCCAAAGAAGATTTATAAACCAACACAGAACTGGCGTCGTTAGCCGCTACACGTTGCGGGATTTGCTGAGGAGGGGATCCGAGCACTTATGGACTGAATGGTTCGATGTGCAATGAGGATGATCTGTCGACTAACTAACTAACTAACTAACAAACATTCTTACAACACCATGGAACATTGATGAGGGCAAACAGTTCAAAAACTGGAGCTGAAGCCGTCTGATTATAGATATCCGTCCATTGTCACCTATTCTCAGCTACTCTTGTCAACTCAGCAATAAATCTGTGTCTTAATGTTCTTGCATGCTTGTTTGATGTAGTTTGTCTTAGGATGTCTTTCTTTCTCCTGCCCAGGATCTTGCACTCCAATATTTTCAGTGACAAGTCTGTGACGAAACGCCATGACAGCACAAGAATGTTTCTATCATTCTCTAAAAGAATAAACTTCCACCAGAAAGAGGATAAAAACGTAAGAGAAAAATACAGTCACTTAGAGCCCGCACTATCATTTTTACTACAATGGTAGATCAAAGCAACGTCTGGTCTCTACATCTAAGAGATTTTCCCTTTGATGTTCTGATCAACCAGACATCGTGGAGCCAGTCAGTGGAGATTGGCGTGTTAGTTTACAATCCTGCTAGTTTACAATCCTGCGGTTGGAATAGGGACTGACACCTAACACCTTACGGTTAACATGACCTAACGTGTAAACCAGCCATGGCAGAATGGGAGATAAGAGGGTCAGCCAGACCCGTCTGAAATAATACATGGCAGTGCTACTCAGGGGAAAACCCGTGTGATCCAAAGACTGCAATATAATGCAGGCCTAACACCTATCTAAAAGTCCAGACTTTGTGGAGCCGGGACAACATCTGTAGTTGCCATCACAAAGGAGCAATTAGGACCAGATGCTTAACACCTCACTGCAATACGGGCGGCAAAGTAGGAACACATGGCTGACACATTTTTGCCAGCAACCCAGGAAGGCTGGTGTTAACGCAGATTGGAATGTAATGACGCAACTGCATTGCCGCCAAAGCATGTTTCATTGTTTCAGGAATATGGCGGGGCATCGGTCAATTTGATTGGCAGAAATAACTACAGTCCATGTGGAAAATAGGTGGAGTTAATGAATAGGGGAATATTAATAAGCCAACGTGGAAACTAGCCAGGGATGAAGAGAATAAAACTACAAGCATTACCAGCAAATCCTCAGACGCATTCACAATAGCATTCCTTGGATACCTACTGGAGAAATATTAACATTTCGTTCCGTTGGACTTCTGTATGAAGTATTATGATGGAATTTCCTAGCTATAACCCAGGTAATACCATTACTCTGATTAGTTTGTCTGCTAGTCTGAAGGCTTGTGTAGTTTCCTGTTTCTACATATTCTCCCAAACTTTACACTGGTGGATTTTCTATTTTACTCAGTGTTCCAGTTTCTAGATTTACTATTACACTGTGAACTTTATCTTCTTCTTTCATTCACCACTTGGTTGTCTGATTTGTTGTATGTGATAATTTGGAGAAATCCATTATCCAAGCTACATGAGCGTGTGGCTTATGCATGTACAGGAGATACATTTAGATTCATCCTGTATGATGTTAAACATTGGGGAGACTGACTACTTAGGAGAAATTCCTGAGAGCTACCAGTCTCTTGATAGCGTCCAATTAATATTGATTATTTGGACCAACACTTTGAGTGCCTACCAAGATTGTGGTGAAACCACTTGGTTTGAGGAATGGCACCAGTTCACCTTGTCTGCATGATGTCTGCATGAGGACAGACATGACTTAGGACATTCAATATCCCAGACAGATTCAGGGAAGGCATTTAATGTTCGACAGGACTGTGCGACCAGCCCTTCCGACAAGACAGTATGAATGAATCAGAAAGGGAGAGAGTAAGTGAGGTGAACTTATATGGGAAACACTCCATTACATAAATGTATTTGATGATGTATGTTTTGAGCTATAGATGTTCTAAATGGTTTTATGAATATATACATATATATTTATTTATTTAGAACTGATATATGTTTATGTAACATGCCATCATATATCATCATACCATCATATATTATGACTTGAATGTATGTTTATATGAATGTATAGAAATATGTGTTTGAGATGTGTAGACGTAGATACTACCCATCTCCGTTCGTTTCATTCCAGATCTCTTAGGAGCAATGGACAGTCAACAACCCATATCAGGAAGTGACTTAGCCTTGTGAAGGGACCAATTTGGACTCCTTCAATCTGACAGTGAACTGCGTCTCACTGGGGGAAGCATGACCTATGTGACCTCTTAAGTTACGTATACCATAGTATAATCATCATCATCATCATCATCATATAATCAACCAAACTAGAAATAATAAACACAGTAGTTGTATTTTAAACTCAGTGGTCTGTATACATTCTAAATGTTGATAAATGTTTGTGTAGTTTAAATATGTTTGTGTAGTTTAAAAAAAAAAAAAAAAAATATGACACCAAGGTGAGTTCCTGTCACGAATTGGCCGCCTTAACATCCCAGAATATTTTTCTCGGTCTCCAAATTTGAGAGGCCAAATTGAGAAAGAATGAATTAATCACACTACTCCAAAATTATCTAGTCGTGAGGTAAGATTATTCACAAAAAGCCTCTAGCCATGACGTAAGCTTGCAGATGGCAAGTAAAATGGGATACTTGAGACGGACACAACTAGATAATTTAAATTAGTCTACCCCTTAGAAAACTGCTGACCCAGACGGGCTATGACACCACACAGACGCATTGGCACCTTCTTGCCCAGGTAGACCCAGACATGCTGAATCAACAATGGACTGGGCCATGGACTGTGTAATCTTCTTCTTCGTTCATCCGGAGTTTTTTTTCGGATGTGATTGCGTTGTGCCTGTTTACAGCAGAGCTGCGTTCTTGCGCCGTTAGGCCGACACATCCGACTTCTGCGGGCATTTGTTGACCGGGTTAACCTTCCCGGGGGTTTCTTAGGACGTTTGACTCTCACTGTTGTGGTGTTATCTCCCATCCTAGCTGGCCCATATAGAACAGCCTAAGAGATCCTGGTCAGCCCTCAAGGGAAGGCAGGGGCAGACCATGGGCATTCCCCGCCATCCAAGGAGGCTTCCATACTTGCAGAGCCAACACACACCGCTCTGGTACTGGGCTCACCCAAGGAATCGTCACGTCCTGCACATGGCTGCTTAGCCTCACTTCCGTATATTGGGCCTTCCGTTCACCATAGGCTGTTCTACCGGAAACCAGAAGAATGCAGTGTGCAGATGACATCCACACAGTGAGCTTTCGATTCGGACTTTCCGCACAATGGATTTGCTATCCGAGCAATATTCCATTTCGTGCCACTAGGACACTTTTCCACCTTTTTTGAAAGCCCACACAGTGAGCTTTTGATTCGGACTTTCCACATAATGGATTTGCTATCCAAGCAATATTCCATTTCGTGCAACTAGGACACTTTTTCCACCTTTTTTGAAAGCCCACACAGTGAGCTTTTGGTTCGGACTTTCCACGTAATGGATCTCCTATCCAGCAATATTCCATTTCATGCCTCTGGGAGGCTTTTGTAACCGACATACCTGTGGTATGAAGTGTGGCAGTCTACTTCTGGCAGAATACTTCTTCATACACCTTTAAATGTCAACCTGTATGTAGTTAAAGTAAGCTACGGTCAACTTGAGCTTGTTGATATCTCCATAGAGCTTGTCCTCAAATGAAGCAGGTGTGGGCCAAAATATCTTTCTCTGTTCTGCATATATTGGGCAATCCTGAAGCAAATGTTTTGCTGTCATTTTTCCAGTTCGACAATTACATTCATCGGTATCTCCTATCTTTAGTTTATTGAATAAGTGGTATTTCAGCCTGTTATGTCCTGTGCGGAGTCTGAAGATTGCTACTTGTTCTCTTCTGTCGAGTTTGTAATATGCATCATCCTTCTGGTGGCCTGGATGCTCTGATTCCCATTTGGTTCTATAGGTGCTTTTTATCAACCTCTTTGCCTCATTATAGGTTATGTCTATGTCAGGCTGTGGTAGTCGTCCGCCCTCTTTTGCCAGTCTGTCAGCCTCTTCATTTCCAGGTATACTGCAATGTGATGGGATCCACTGTATTACAACTTTTTTGGATTTCTGGCATAGACCATGGAGTGCTGCTCTTAGGTCAGCTATTTCTGTGCTGTTATTGCTCTTCAGTATTGAGACAGCTGACTTTGCATCTGTGAAGATAGCTATTTGCTTCTCTTTATTTTCCTCCATCAAGAGCATTTCTGCTGCAGTTTTCAGAGCCTCTACCTCCGCTTTGAAGTTACTTGAAAACTTTCCTGTTGCCACTGAATGTGTTTTTTTCACTCCATTTTTTAAATTTAGGTGAATTCCTCCTCCTCCATTCTCTGTTGAATTTTTGGCTGATCCATCTGTATATGCATGGATCCAATTGCTGCTTGGGTAATGTTCTTTTATGTAGTTTAGGGTTATTTCTCTTCTTTCGGTTTCATGCTGAGTGTTCTTTTTCTCAATACCAGGAATGTTTTCTATCATCTCAGGCAGTTGCTGCTGTCTCCAAGCTTGGAACTTGTGTGCATTGTGTATGGGCTTGACTGTTGATATGTTAAGTATAGGATCTGCCCTAATCCTTCGTTTTGCAGTTTCTACAAAGTTGCTACGCTTCAGTCTTCCTTTTCCAAAACCATTAAATCTGTTGTACATAGGGTGGTCTGTCAATCTTCTAAATTTTTCTGCTTGTTGCTGGGCTCTGCTATCTCTTCTATCCTGCATTGGTTGTAAACAAGTGATCTTTTCTAGTTCATTAATAGGCGTTGTCTTCAGGCTTCCAGTTATGATTCGCATTCCTTGGTTTTGGACTCTACTTATTTTGTTAAAGTTTGACTTAGCTGCTGTTGCCCAAGCTGCAATGCCATATTCCAGTACTGGCCTCACCCGTCCAGTATATAACTTCTTGAGAACTTTCTCATCTGCTCCCCACGTTGTACCAGCAAGCTTTTTCATGATTGCCATTCTCTGCCTTGCTCTTGTTCGATTTTTCTCAACCTGTGTCTTCCATGTCAGGCGACGATCAAAGGTGACTCCTAGATAGTTTGGATTTTCTTCATGGCGCAATATTTTTCCATTCAATACCAGCTTAGGTTGCTGAGTTTTATTTGAGAGGGAGAACACTGTGCATGTTGTTTTCTCCTCACTTATCTTCACTAGCCATGATTTTGACCAGTCCTCTAGCGCTAATAAGGCTTGCTGTATTCTGCTGTTAGCTGTACTAATATATTCTTCAGATGTCCATATGGCTAGGTCATCTGCAAAGGAGGATGTGTGTACTCTGGCTGGAAAATTTTCTGTGATGTCATTTATATATGCTAGGAATAATGTTGGTGAAAGAACTCCTCCTTGGGGGACACCTTGCTCCAGCAGCATCATTTTGCTTGTTTGTCCTTGTACTTTTGTCCTGGCAGTTCTGTTCTCAAGGTAGTGGCTGATCCATTTATACATTTTTCCACAAACATGCATGTTTTGCAGTTTTACTTTCAGTCCTTCCTTCCATACTTTATCAAATGCTTTTTCTAAATCTATCCAGACCGCTAGTGTGTGCTTTTTCTCTTGGAAGGCATCCTCTATTTCCTGAGCTATATAGGTTATTTGATCTTCAGTGGATCTGTACTTTCTGAATCCTGCTTGATGTGGTGTTAAGAGTTGGTTTTCTTCCAGATGCTATGTTAGCCTGCCATTAATAATGCGTTCCATTAATTTTCCTACACAGCTAAGTAGACTAATAGGTCGATAGCCATTTGGTTCTTCCAGGTCTTTTCCTTTCTTTGGGACTGGTATTAGTATAGCTTCCTTCCATGCCTGTGGGACTATTCCCCTCTTCCAACTGTAATTTAGGACTGCTAGTAGTTTCTTTTTTGCCTTAGTGCCTAGTCCTATTAGCATTTCATTTGTGATTCCATCCTTTCCTGGTGATTTCTTCTTTTTTAGGGTATTCATTGCCTGTTCCATTTCTTCCATTGTTAGATTTGCCATCATATATTCTGCTGCTGTCTCTGTATTACTATGATGTATCTGTTTATCTTTGATTGCTTTCTTCTGTTCAGTTGCAATATCAATGTGGTCTGCACTGGCATAGTGTTCCATTAGTGCATTTGCAGCCTTTTTTCCTGTAAGCAAGGCATTTTCTTGTTTAATTGTTATTTGTTTGTTTCTAGGTCCTTCATTGTTCATGGCTTTCACTAGTTTCCATAGTTTGTTTCCATCCCTGTCAAAATTCAGGTTTTCTGTTTTTTCCCTCCAACAATCTCTTGTTGTTTGATTTACTGTTCTTTTATATTTTGCTGAGATGGCTTTGAGAGATGTTCGCTTCAGTTGTTTGTTCTCTCTCTGCGGTCTTCCTGGCATCTTCAACTTTGTCCTCCAAAATTTGTAGTTCTTCAGTCGAGTATGGTTTGTAATTTTTCCTCGCTCCTCTTGGAATAGACTCAGTGGCCGCCTGTATTATTGCTCTGTTTAGACTTTCCACCATTTGCTTCATGTTGTCATATCGTGTATTTATGTTTTCACAATATTTGTCTGTTAGCATGGCAAATCTGTCCCAATCTGCTCGTTTGTAATTCCAGCGGGGCAAGGGCTTTTGCTTCTGTGGAACATACTCCATATTCATTACAAGCTTGATTGGTCTGTGGTCACTACCTGCTAATTGGTCAAGCACATGGCGATCGATTTTGTGGAGGATGTCTCCTGTGCAGAAATCTAAGTCTGGAGTAGAAGTGGTAAACCATCTTCTGGAGTAGAAGCTCGGTGTGTCATCCGCTTTGTTGAGTAGATGGAGATTTGAGTCTATTTCCCAGTCCTCCAATTCATCTCCTCTTTTGTCAGTATCTGGGTATCCCCATCTTTCTGAACGGCTATTAAAGTCTCCGACAATAATGCAGTTTGTGTCAGTTATTTTCATGTTTGAGAGTGTAAGGTCCTTATCTGCTGGGCTATACAGATTGTAGATTCTTATTTTCACGTCCTTTATCATTATATCAACACCTATAATTTCTGTTTGGTTGTCAGAGATCACAGATACTTCGCTGCAAGGTATTGTATTTCGTGTAAGTATTAGAACTCCTCCTTTATGTCCTTCGCGGTCAAAACGTGTGGCCTGATATCCTCTGACTGAAAATTTGCGATTGGCATTGAGGTGTGTCTCTTGAATGCATGCCACATCTATTCTATCTTTATGAAGACGCTGTGTCATGGATTCTTTCTTGTTATAAACTCCTTCGGCATTCCACTGTAGTATGTTGAGTGTCCTTGGTATTTGGTCAATAGCTCTTAACCTACTCCTCTGTGCCTTGACTCCACAGCACAGGGGAAGGTGACCACCAGTAGTCATGGGTGGACCCCCTCGAGGCAGGGGGCCCGGCACTATCACCGCCTGATGGGACTTCACGGGATTAGCACCATAACGATTAATTTTCATCTGTGGCATCATGAAATGATAAAGTTACGTTGCACTTCTTTGTCAAGCTTGTGGCTCAGTACATCCGATTTCGACAAGCACTTTTCGGGATGCTTTCCCTAGCCTTTGACTGTCCCCAGTCTACCTACAAGGCAGCAGGTTTGTGCGTCACTTCGTCTGGTCCCTCTCCCTTGACCTGTCCGACATGGGTGACCCTACCAGTAGCAGTGCTACCGTCGGCATAGCTCTTGGGGTCATTGGAACGCGCAAGCCCCTCTACCTCGTCAAGGTGGACGCACGGCAGAGGGGGGACTGTGTAATTAAAACCTGGTTTACCCACAGAGTTGTAAACTGGCTGTTGACCATGAGAACCTAATTGTTCCCTTGACATGACACCTGATAAGAATAGCTAGGAAATCGCCCAGGTGTGAACAACATTAACCCAGGGAAAGATAATAGCCCCAGGGCTGTAAACTAAGCCCCGCCCACTCTGACTGGCAGACTCAGGGAGGTGTGAACCAGGTCTGATAAGACAATTAACACTGAGGACTTGGGGCCAGACAGAGAGGAGCAAGGTGTGATGGCCAGTTGCAATGATAAGGGCAATTACTGTCAGGAGGAGATAAGAAGAATTTATGACGGGAATGCCAAGGAGATAATATGGTCTGCTTGACTTAGCTTAAATAAGGGTCCCTAGCCTGTTTTATGTTAGATTAAGTTTGACTTCAGAACAGGTAGGAACTATCTCAATGTCTGTAGTCATATGCATGAATATTATGTTGGCTGCTAGGAATTATTTCTTAGTAACTAGTCCCTTAGTAAGTCTCTTAGTTTCTTAGATGGATGGACCGATTTTCAGTCTATATCTGATCTAGGTTATTGCAAGAACTATCATTGTCATAGATTACTTGAGGGTTCTTTCTAAGTTCTGCGTTCAATATCATATTGCTTTAAAGTGTTATTCTTCTGAGAAATAGAGCCTTATGTGAGACAGATCTTGTCTGGGTAGACTTTTACGTGTCTTGGTAGATGCTTGTCATTTCTTTGTACACTATCCTAGTTGCTTTTTGGTGTGTGCATTTGTTGTACAGAATATAGTCGACTGACTATTTCTTTAATTCTTACAACAGCAGTAACTAACTAGTGCATTATGCTATGATGTTAAAGTATCATAATATGTCTAGTTTAATCAATATGTTTATGTGTATTGGATGTTTGATAAATTGATTTGTCATATGCAAACCTACCAATATGAAGTGTTATGCTATTGTGTGCGCATTGGCACACTAACCATCGATTGCATTTGTAGCAGAGGTGTAATGGTACAGACATTACCCACAAGTGTTATGGGGTATATGGTGCTAAACCTTTTTCATCGTATGGTGGAGGGTAGTTCACGGAACCCTGGCACAGCTACGGGTCACGGCTTGCAAGCCCGGATGATCAGGCATTGTTATAATACCCTTACCGGCCCTGTGAGCTGCTAAACTAACATTGGACGGAGCGGCTGTACGACACAGAATTTCTGTATTAGCGACATGGACATGGGGCGGCAGAAATGTAATCATTACAGGCGTGTGAGACAATTGAAAAGCCCGTCCCAGACTAAAGACAGTAGGGAGAAGGAGGATGGTGAACGCAGTCGAGCTGAAAGATAAACTTGGCCAGACTGGTCATTGTATATGTTTGTGTTATGATATGTTTTAATTCGGATTGCGCTGATGTAGAACTGATATAACACATTCTTGACTTTCTTTCAAGCTCTCACAAGGAGCCCTATGTTATAGATCTCAAGACTAGAGACTACTGACTAGGAGTGTCAGGACTGGCAGGATCGCCAGACTACCGGCAAGCTGTTTCTTTTGTTGAGTCTACTGGAGAGTGGGGATCTGGACCACAGTTCCAGATAGATGAAGTAACAAGTAAAGTTACGTAATGTTTCTCATCACAATATGTTATATGATTTTATCATCCTCATATTGACCATCATCCAATGTCTATGATTAGTAAATAAATGTTGTAGTCTTGTAACTCATAGTTCTGTCATTATATTTTTTCCAATTGTGCATACGTGTTGTTGTGTACATTGGTGGGGGTTCACTTACACACCAAGGAAAGGAGCAGTCAGGGAGAAAACCTGGACTGAGATAGTCGTCTATACTAATATATTTAGACTTAAAACATCTATCTTAAGCTAACCTTCTCTTTCCTATACCTTGGCGAATATTCAGCACAGTTCATTTCATTTTGTAACGAGCCACTTGGAGCTGTACGTTGGATATTCATGGGCTTAATCTGTAGTTCAGCCATATAGATTTTGTCCCTAGTCAGTTTCTGACTATCTGGGGTTGCTCGCCAGTGAATAATACATTCATCTAGCCGGTGGGGCACCCCGACTTCTGACAGTTCCCTTGAGCAAGATGGCGGGAAATTTTTTCGTCCCGTAAAATGGAACGTGTTTTTTCCGAAATGTGTATGGACTAAGTGTGTTTTTCGTGGTGAAATGGAGTTCGGACTGTGCAACGGAGTTCGTGCACGTGCGCCCGGACCCTCTTCGGCGTATCATCGGCACCCGGTGGCGATAGTTACGCCTAACATGACGACCAGACGACCGACAAGAACACGGCGTGGCAAGAGGGCGGGCACACGCAGAAGGCGGTTAAAATGTGACAGATTGGGCATCGGACACGTTCGAGTACTGTACTGGAACTGTGCATCATTTAGTCAACGCCGACCCATTCTTGAAAAACTACTGTACGGAAACGATATTGTAGTCTTACAAGAAACACAGCTCGGCGACGGAACAGCCAATGTCGCGGGATTTCAGGGATTCTTTAACAGTCGGCACCTCGGACAGGCCATTCTGGACCGCGACAACATACTAGTGTCTGAGATCGATATGTCTTCCTGGAACAGTGATGCCCTGCAAGTGCAGGCATTAAGAATAATGACACCAGTGCAGCTTGTAATCGTCAACGTTTATGCGCGAAATGGGAAGGTCGACGTGCGACAATGGCAGAGTTTGTTCGATATGGATGAAAGGCATATCATCTACTGTGGGGACTTCAATGCCAGAGGCAGTCAAGGGGGGAATTGCATCACCAATAGACAGGGAGAAGATCTGGAGGACGCCCTGGCATCTGCTGCCCTAATCTGTCTGAATGATGGGAAGGTCACTAGAATAGCCACTCGACCAGGTGACTCTGACAGCGTCATTGACTTGGCTCTGGTGTCGCCCACCATCGCACCAAGGTGCCGGTGGGGCACACTGGGATACCACGATAGTGACCACTACCCTTGTGTCATCCTGATCAAGAAAGACGGGGCCATGAGTCAAAGAAACAAGACAAATGCCTTCCCGTACGACAACACTGGTCAAGACGCCATAAGCAAGATCAGAAGAAGAAAACTAACTTCCTCCCGCAGGAGACAAGAAAGATGGTTGCAGCCACCATGGTGGAATGGAGAGGTCGAGAAGGCATGGCTGGGAAAGAGGCAGGCTGCCAAAGACTGGCAAAAGGCCAGAAAGGCTAACATGCCACAGGTTGAGCTGGCGAACCTGAAGACTGAGGTCGATAGGACGATGACTTTATTCAAATCCCGCGCCAAACATGCCAAGGCCGAGAAATGGGACGAGTTCTGCAGGAAGGTGTGCTCCGAGCGATCTCTTACGACATTCTGGCGCCTCCACAAGAGCATGAACGGTGCTGCACAACATAGGGGTATTCCAGACTTTCAAGGCACAGACCTGGCATGGAAAAAGTCGGATGCGGATAAAGGTAAGGCCCTTCTTGCACGCTACATAGAACAGACTGACCAGAAAGACGAACCCGCCAGACAGAGGACCACAACGACACTCTCTCAGTTGTGCGAGGGGATCGGGACAGACGAAGAATGGACAATCACAGCTGAGACATTGCGTGCGATGCTCAAGAAATCACATAACACCGCCCCAGGCCCAGGCGGCATCCGATATGGTGACCTACTGGTGATATCAGATGATGACATGGAAGAACTGGCCAGAGAATTCAACACCAGTATCCAGAGGGGTCAGGTCAAAGAAGAATGGCTACACAGCTACTTGCTGCCGCTGCCAAAACCGAACAAAGACCATTCCAAGATAAGCGGCTACAGAATCATTACGATGCAGAATACTGTTGGCAAGCTACTGGAGAAAATTGTAGCACACAGACTTGCTTGTGGCTTGGAACAGCTCGGCTGCTTCCCGCCCACACTTGGAGGATACAGACGCAACAAAGAGTCATGGCTGAATGTGGCGGTCTTTGCTCAAGATGTTTACGAAGGATTTCAGGTCAGAGAAGAGACATGTGCGGCCACCATAGACTTAGAGGACGCATATAACAGAGTATCTTTCGAGCACTTGATGCAAACCCTCCTCAGACTGAAAGTGCACCCTTACCTTGTACGATGGATAGCTGCAGTTCTGCTCCAAAGGAAGGTGGTGCTAAGATGCGGGAGTTGGTCTTCTGAGCCGATAACGATATGTCCAGGATTGCTGCAGGGTTCACCACTGTCACCAGTACTATTCAACGTGTATACGGTGCCGATCACTGAACAACAGTTGGACGGGAGGGGTAGGACTCTGTCATTCGTTGACGACATCCTCGTGTATCGACAGGGTCGAGAAAAACAGGCGGTTGCCAATTATATGCAGGGCGAACTAGATCGAATTTCCTCATGGTGTGCTGATGCCGATGCCCTTGTCAACCCTGCAAAGGCAACGGTTACATGGTTCTCACTAAACAACCATATTGTGAAAACAGACCTGCCGGCAGTAAGAATGGATGGGAGCAGTTTGAGTAGAACCCAGTCAATGACATATCTTGGCATGAGGCTTGATCGTAGCCTATCCTTCAGAGATCATGTCGATTATGTCATAACGAAGGCTTGAAAAGGTTTGTCAGCAATGAGAGTCATGGCGACTGCCAATATCGAGCAAAGACTGCTAATACTTCTGTTCCAAGGACTTGTGCTTTCACGCATCGAGTATGCCCTGGCCATCCTCACTGTCAGCCCCACACAGATTGGAAGACTTGAAAAGGTACAAAACGAAGCCGTGCGCATCATTTTGGGCTGCACGAGAGACACCAGCTGTGTAGCAATGAGATACCTCCTTGACTTCCCGACAATGGAACACAGGATCAAGATCTGGAGAGCTCGTGCATACTTAAAAATAAGTGCAGATGAGCAGCACCCTCTGCATGACGCTATATTCAGAGAAAAGGGTGACAGGCTAAAGAGGGGCAAATTATGGATGGGTCGGGCGGCAGATGTCGTCAGACAGGTCTGCAGCCTTACCAGTATCAACCCCGGCAAGGAATGGGTGCCGGTGCCTCCAGCTTTTAAGTGCACTTTCTCCTGCATTATCACACTCGACAGACGGTACAGAGAGCAGAACCCTGCCGCTGTCAATGCAGAGGTTAACGCGCACATCTATGAACACTCAGATAGCCCCGAAGTGCTCATCTATACAGATGAATCTGTTGTAAAGCAGCAGAGAAGTGCGTGGGCATTTACAGCCCGTTCAGCGGGCCGAACCGTTCAAGAATCCAGTGGTGCCCACTCTATGACCACGAGCAGCATGACGATGGAGGTGATGGCAGTTACACAGGCTTTCATATGGCTGGAATCACAGCATTAGACCAACGTGTGTGTACTAAGTGATTCAATGAGCATGATTCAGAAGGTTGAAGCTGGATCTGTACGTAGACAGTGGACTGAATCGCTGCGGAAGTCTGTTGTCCGTAAAGTCACCTTCATCTTCGTCCCGGGACATGCGGGAGTCGAGGGAAATGAACGAGCTGACAAACTGGCTGGCTCTGCACCCCCTGTAGATGGCCAGCCCATGGATCGTGCCGATGTTATTAACGTCCTTAAAGATATGGCGAGAACAGAGGACTTTGACGTCAGTGATTCCACATCGCTGTCCAGGATGAAAGACCTGGGAGTAAGAATCGGCACAGCCAGACGCAAGAGGTACATCGGGAAAACAAAGCGCCTCGTCAACCAACACAGAACTGGCACTATTAGCCACCGGACGCTGATGAATATGCTGGGGGGAGGATCTGAGCACCTATGGACATGTCCGGAGTGCAACGAAGATACCCCAACTGATAACTGATAACCGGTAGTTTAAATATGTACACACATTTGGAGAACATTTAGTGGGGGTTCACACATATTGTCCAGAAGTGGGAATATATGTCAGGGAGGTACCTTGCCTATGCAGTCATAAGTAACCAGATTACGTTACATAGCTTAACTCCTCCTTTCTCACTTCTGGTGATACCAAGTACAGCCAAATCTATATAGATATATTCTATCTTCAACGAGCCACATCTTGGCTGTTTTCTTGAGTATCAGGGACAGTGTCTTAAATCAGCATAACAGACATCTGTTCCACGTTTTCTCTCTGGGATCTGGGGTGGTAATTAGTCCCTTCTGACAGAGTTAGGGGATCTCAAACTGCATCCAGAACTAAACACCAGTAGAAGAAAATGATTTTGGCTGAGTGGTTGCCCATCTGGGATCTAACTTGCTGAAGCCGTCTTATAGATATCCGTCCATTGTCACCTATTCTCAGCTACTCTTGTCAACTCAGCAATAAATCTGTGTCTTAATGTTCTTGCATGCTTGTTTGATGTAGTTTGTCTTAGGATGTCTTTCTTTCTCCTGCCCAGGATCTTGCACTCCAATATTTTCGGTGACAAGTCGTAAAAATAACATTTCTTGGTATGTTATCCAATGATTATCAATTTTTTCAAACGTCTTTAAGAATTTATACATTTGATGTCTTTTCTGTCCAACTTATTCTTTGCATGCATTCTGTGATGCTACCACATGTCAAGATCTTCCAAGTTCTTTGCATGCATTCTGTGATGTTACCACATGTCAAGATCTTCCAAGTTCTTTGCATGCATTCTGTGATAATACCACATGTCAAGATCTTCCAAGTTCTTTTCATCACTTTTGTTTCCAAGTCAAATGTTTCACAGCCATGTAGTATTATGGGTCAGGTTTCTAGTATGTACCAATCAATAAGTAATGCAGTTCTTGCCCCATGTCAATGCACCCTAAGTTAACATGAATTTTCTCAATGAACATTAACCTTGTTGCACTCGCTCTCTTTCTCTGTTTGCTCACAAACATACGACTAACCTAACACTAAAAAAATATTAACATGAGTCACGGGTAAACAAAAACAATTATCCCTCCCCTCTCAAACAATAAAATCGACAAACAATGATTTAGGGGTGAACAAAAACACAACCATACCTTCCATCTCATGTATACAAAATCTGATGCTTTCAAAGCCTCATAATCAAAGTTGTCTGCGTTGAAATTCTTGGCAAATGCCAGAAAGGAAGCAAACTTGCCCTGAAAAATAATCATAAATATCTCCAATTATTATTTATGTTGGATGCTCGCTGGCTTTGGACTCAATCATAGTCCATACATGTGCTACTACTTCCAGTAGCTGCTACTACCAGGAAGTCGACTGGACAGATTTTTGCATGTGGATTAGCTTTCCTTTTTACCATTGTCTCTTGCTATCAGGCGAATCAACTCAAGATTTCTGAGGTACTTGTAATTTATCATGTCAAGTCAAGGACAAGAACATTTTAATCCAACTGACCAGTGTAGGGGATGAACCCGCAACCTAGTGCGATCTTATCATTCAGCCTTGTTAATGTACTCTCCAGTTATGATTCATTCAATTGTTTGTTGACTTAGAACCCCGACTCATATTGTTCGCTCTTATGACTTGAAATGGAGAGGACTGATGATGCCTAGGCCGCACCCTGGCAGGCAAGACTTCACATTCATTCTCAGCATGCTCATGACCTCTTCAAGCAATAACAAACCAATGGTGACAAGTGTCCACGGTCATAATTGGGAATGAGTGTAACTGTCTTGTAGTCTCCCAGATTGTACAGTTTGTAAACCTCCACAGGCTTTATCACAATGGAGGCAATGGTGGACCCGCCCTTCATTAGATAAACTAGTACCTGGCCAGCACGCAACAATGTCAAGGTGGAGAGAGGTCTTCATTAGCATGAACTCTGATCCTGACACACCAGCACCTTGGCATTTCTGATTCATTCAATATGAACAATTAAATCATTCAATGTGTACAACTACTTCATTCAATGTGTACTACTGCTTATCAATGTGTACTACTCCATCACTCTTCACTCATTATGTGTACTACTACTCCACTCAGTGTGTACTACTACTTATCAATGTGTACTACTGCTTAGTTCAATGTGTACTACTAGTTCATTAATGTGTACTACTACTTATGTGTGTCGAGGTGAAGCATAAACAGTGGGAGAGTGCCTGTTTATGGGCTTCATACGAGGGCGAATCAATAAGTAAGTCACACAGTTCTGTGGGATGGCAGGTAAATGTAGTTGGTGTTTTCTACAGGTGTCATTAAGTGACAGCAACATCGAACTTTATATTCCTGTTTGTCAGGTGGCACTAGGTGTCTCATGCACATGCGCAGTGCATAAACAAAGTGGCGACTGTACTTACGGAGTGTACAACCAAAGAGCAATGTGCTGTTGTGCGTTTTTTGTGGGCAAAAGGACTGCCTGCAAAGGATATTCATAAGGAAATGTTTCCTGTTTATGCTGATAAATGTTTGTCCCGTAAAGCAGTGCATAGCAGGGTAGAAAAATTTCCTCAAGGAGGCTCTAAAATTGTTGACGAAATCCGATCTGGTTGTCCTGTTGAGATTGCAACAGAAGCATCCGTGCAACAGGTGTAGGAGATGATTAGAGGTGACAGGCGAGTAATGATAGACTCTGTAGCATCTGCAATAGGATGCTCACATGGTTCAGCATACAGCATAATGCATGATCGGTTGAAATTTAAGAAAGTGTGCTCAAGGTGGGTACTCAGACAATTAAAGGAGGAACACAAAATGAACCGATTTGGCCTGTCCTTGCATCATCTCTGTCGATACGAAGATGAAGGAGAAGACGTGCTGAACAGGATTGTTACTGGGGACGAATCATAGGTACATCACTACCAGCCTGAATCAAAGCGTGCTTCAATGCAATGGAAACATCCTTCTTCACCTTGTGTCCAAAAATTCAAGGTTACGCCATCAGCAGGGAAGGTTATGCTGACAGTGTTCTGGCATTGTCGAGGAGTGCTTTTAACCAATTTCAAGAAGAAAGGTGACAATGTGAATTCTGAATCGTTCTGTGAAGTTCTATCGATGCTTCATGATGCTATTCGAAGAAAACGTCCAGGACTGCTGACTAGAGGAGTGTTGCTTCTTCATGACAATGCCAGACCACATAAGGCTCGATTAACTCAGGAGAAAATTAACCAACTAAGGTGGGAAGTTCTGGAACATCCACCTTACAGCCCTGACTTAGCCCCTAGCGATTTCCACCTTTTTGGTCCACTGAAAACTCAGCTTGGCGGGAGACATTTCGCGAATGACGCCGAAGTTGAATGTGAAGTGAAAACGTGGTTTAGAAAACAGAGCATGCAGTTCTATGCAGCCGGTTTGGGAAGACTGATAAAACAATAGGATAAATGTATCAATGTTGGTGGAAATTATGTTGAGAAATAAAGGGACAATGTATGTATAACAATAAACTGGTTTCAAGTTGTTATCATATTAGTTATTTTTCTACAGCCATTTGTGACTTACTTATTGACTTCCTCTTGTATGGTGAGATTCCCATGGACGCTGGTATTCCCTATATCTATCATTTACATGGTCGGCCTCTTTTTCTGCTTCCATCTGGTCTGTACATCATTGCTTGTTGTGGTATACTGTTAGTTGGTAGCCTAGCTATATGTCTAAACCATTTAACTTGAGGATTCTTCTCAGGAATCTCATTTCCATTGTTTTAATTTTCCTATTCTCTTTTTCTGTCATTGTCCGGGTTTGGCATTGGTAGCATAGAGTTAGTAGCAAGAATGTGTTGCAGGGTGCTTTTTTTAACATATACTGATACATGTTTGTTCTTTAGTAGTGGTATCATTTGTCCAATGAGTTGGTTTGCCTTATTGCATCTATTGTTGATCTCTTCTGATTTGCCATTTGATGATATTATACTTCCTAATGAGGAGTGGCTGGCCGAGTGGATAGAACGCCAGACTCCCTTGGTAAGGTGTGGGATTTTTTTCTGTCGGGGGCTAAAAGAAAATTCTAACCTGCACAGTTTGCGGCGACTGCACTAGCCAGGCGCCCTTAATTCCTCAGGCTTAAAGACCCATCTGCCATACACCGCAAGGTACTATGTTGGCAGTAAATGAGAGTTATACTTCCTAATACTTGAAACTCTTTACATATTTCAGTGACTCTTTACATATTTCAGTGGGTGTTCTTTTGTTGGTTTTTCTTCTTTGATTATAGTCATTACCTTTGTTTTACTGATGCACATTTACACATTATAATCTTTACACACGTTGTTTAGACTATTACGTGCGCTTGTAATTCTGCTTCTGATTTTGCTGTAAGTGTTTAATCGTCAGCAAATAGGAGTTTATCAATGTGTACTACTACTTATTCAAAGTATACTACTACTTCATTCAATGTGTGCTACTACTTATTCAAAGTATACTATTACTTATTCAAAGTGTACTACTACTTCATTCAATGTGTACTACTACTTCATTCAATGTGTACTACTACTTCATTCAATGTGTACTACTACTTCATTCAATGTGTACTACTTCTTCATTCAATGTGTACTACTACTTCATTCAATGTGTACTACTACTTCATTCAATGTGTACTACTACTTCATTCAATGTGTACTACTACTTCATTCAATGTGTACTACTACTTCATTCAATGTGTACTACTACTTCATTCAATGTGTACTACTACTTCATTCAATGTGTACTACTACTTCATTCAATGTGTACTACTTCTTCATTCAATGTGTACTACTACTTCATTCAATGTGTACTACTACTTCATTCAATGTGTACTACTACTTCATTCAATGTGTACTACTACTTCATTCAATGTGTACTACTACTTCATTCAATGTGTACTACTACTTCATTCAATGTGTACTACTACTTCATTCAATGTGTACTACTACTTCATTCAATGTGTACTACTACTTCATTCAATGTGTACTACTACTTCATTCAATGTGTACTACTACTTCATTCAATGTGTACTACTACTTCATTCAATGTGTGCTACTACTTATTCAAAGTATGCTATTACTTATTCAAAGTGTACTACTACTTCTTTCAATGTGTACTACTACTTCATTCAATGTGTACTACTACTTCATTCAATGTGTACTACTACTTCATTCAATGTGTACTACTACTTCATTCAATGTGTACTACTACTTCATTCAATGTGTACTACTACTTCATTCAATGTGTACTACTACTTCATTCAATGTGTGCTACTACTTATTCAAAGTGTACTACTACTTCATTCAATGTGTGCTACTACTTCATTCAATGTGTACTATTACTTCATTCAATGTGTGCTACTACTTCATTCAATGTGTACTATTACTTCATTCAATGTGTACTACTACTTCATTCAATGTGTACTATTACTTCATTCAATGTGTACTATTACTTCATTCAATGTGTACTACTACTTCATTCAATGTGTGCTACTACTTATTCAAAGTGTACTACTACTTCATTCAATGTGTGCTACTACTTCATTCAATGTGTGCTACTACTTATTCAAAGTGTACTACTACTTCATTCAATGTGTACTACTACTTATTCAAAGTGTACTACTACTTCATTCAATGTGTGCTACTACTTCATTCAATGTGTACTACTACTTCATTCAATGTGTACTATTACTTATTCAAAGTATACTATTACTTATTCAAAGTGTACTACTACTTCATTCAATGTGTACTACTACTTCATTCAATGTGTACTACTACTTCATTCAATGTGTACTACTACTTCACTCAATGCGTACTGCTCCTCTATTCAAGTACTGCTCCTCTATTCAATGTCTACTTCTGCTTCACTCAATGCGAACTGCTCCTCTATTCACGTACTGCTCCTCTATTCAAGTACTCCTCCTCTATTCAATGTCTACTGCTCTTCAATCAATGCGTACTCTCCTCCATTCAATGTCAACTGCTCTTCACTCAATGCGTACTACTCCTCAATTCAATGTCTTCTGCTGCTTTACTCAATGCGTACTGCTCCTCTATTCAATATCTACTGCTGCTTCACTTAATATTTACTACTCCTCAGTGACCAGAGAAATGAGCAGCACACCAACTGCATCCACTTGCCAACCAACACTGAAGTGGCACAATTAATCACTGTATCCTTACAGGTATGTGATGGAGGTGAGCAAAGCGTCTATGTATATGTCTTAAGAGCAAGGATGACAATTCACCCTGAATTTAAATGAACCTCACAAATTCAAATTCTCAAACCAATTTAGTCAGCAAACACATGAATGTGAGCATTACCCAATGTTTTCTATCAACATCCTCATCAGCATCCCATTTTCGTGTCAAGAAGGGGTGTCGACTGCTAATAATTTCACCATCAAAATATGTAGTCAAAGTCGGATACTCCTCTGTGAGACCTTTGATCTTCAAATAACCACAAAGGAAAGCCTTTTCTTCATCAACATGCTGAAATGAAAAACACAAATATATTAAGGAGCTGTATATATTTTACATGTGCATATATTAAGTAGAATAATTGCATGAGTTGAGGGTTCCAAATCAGCGATGGGCAATTGGAAGCAGTTCACTTTGTGCTGATTTTGATGGTAAGAGGCAAATAGTAAATCACAAAAAGCCAATAAATGCTGGGCTTGATTGCAATGTCCTGTAAAAGGACAAGCAACTAACTTTATATCATTTAATATACACACATATATAACCTGCCACATCAGTCTGCCAACAAATATTGTGGCTTTATTTACTGACACAACAGTGATCACTGACTGAAACCAAGAGCAAAGTAGACATGTGACATAATTTTGTACCTTCTTTTATGAAAATATGTGGATCAGTTGACACATTTGTAAACAAATACACAACTTAAGATTTGCTGAGGTATTGTGCATAAAATGGATGCTGATCAGCACAAACAGTTGAATGTCAATAAAGGAGCGATAGCTGATATCTACTCTATGCTAATAAAGTAATTAATATCTCCCCATTCTTACTATCTCAAACAATGT
Organism: Cepaea hortensis; assembly: GCA_963921405.1. Lineage (NCBI taxonomy): Eukaryota > Metazoa > Mollusca > Gastropoda > Stylommatophora > Helicidae > Cepaea > Cepaea hortensis. Next base: position 47,234,328 of record OY992876.1, read on the forward strand.
ATCGTAATTAACATCTCCTGCATTTTTACTATCTCAAACAATGTATCGTAATTAACATCTCCTGCATTCTTACTATCTCAAACAATGTATCGTAATTAACATCTCCTGCATTCTTACTATCTCAAACAATGTATCGTAATTAACATCTCCTGCATTCTTACTATCTCAAACAATGTATCGTAATTAACATCTCCCATATTCTTGCTATCTCAAACAATGTATCGTAATTAACATCTCCTGCATTCTTACTATCTCAAACAATATATCGTAATTAACATCTCCCACATTCTTACTATCTCAAACAATTTATCGTAATTAACATCTCATGCATTCTTACTATCTCAAACAATGTATCGTAATTAACATCCCATGCATTCTTGCTATCTCAAACAATGTATCGTAATTAACATCTCATGCATTCTTACTATCTCAAACAATGTATCGTAATTAACATCCCATGCATTCTTGCTATCTCAAACAATGTATCGTAATTAACATCTCCTGCATTCTTACTATCTCAAACAATGTATCGTAATTAACATCGCCCACATTCTTACTGCCGGTCTCCCTGGCCGAGGAGTTAAATGACTTTCTCCGTAATCCCATTTATCCATGAAGGGTAATGCAGCACGCAAGAATAGGAAGCGGTTCTCACTGTGTTGGTAACTTACGGGATAAGTGAGCCGGCCGCTCAGAAAGCAATGACAAACTACTGAGCGTAATCTTGCCAAGAAATCAACAACAGCGGTAAAATGTCCTGTAAAGGATATGCGGGAAAAAAAATATTCTTACTATCTCAAACAATGTATCGTCTGTGATCAGCTACTCACTCTGTGTACCAACGAAAGCTTCATGTGTGATTTACTTTTCACATTTAGTCACTAAAACATTCTGGCATCACCTGCGGCCATTATTTGCTGGAATTGTTTCTACAAGGGATCCATGGTCATGCAGTGGCTAAGACACTTGCCTGCCAGTCTGGTGGGTATGTGTTTTTAGGTGTGGCGAAGGGGTTACGGACAGCGATTTGACAGCAGATCGCCTCACGTTGGTTTTTTCTGAAAATGGTATGGGTGTTGGTCGTTTAGAAAGCAATGGCAAACCACTGAACGTAAACTTGCCAAGATATCACGAACAGCAAAAACATGCTGGGATTGACTGCCACGTCCTGCAAAGGATATACAACTAACAAACATAATCTTTCTTATAGGCCTCAAATTTCCATAGTTTCATTTTAAACTTAATTAAAACACATTATTGAAAAAAATCTTATTCTCTTATCCCTCACTATTCCCTTCACTTCTCTATCTGTGTACTCTCCCCTTTCTCTGTGCCTATATCCCACTTGTGATTTCCTTGTAAAGATTAACCTTTCCCCCTACTCTTAATTTCCCTTTGCTTACATCACTTCCACTAGCTGAGGGCCTGAGTGGTCTCGAGGTATGGTGTCTGCCTTGAGTGCTGGAGGTCCCGGGTTTAAGCCCCGGTGAGGGTCAGGATTTTTTCACGTGGACTTCTAGTAACAAAATTTTCCCTGGTCTCTGGGTAGTGAGATCGGACGCCCATGTGTATTGTTGCATACGTAAAAAATCCCTTGGCAGTTGGAAATTTTTAAAAAGTAGAATAATAGCGCTGCCCGGGCAAAATTTTGAGTTAAAAATCTACCGAAAGTATTTCAGGATCCTCGTCGGTGCTACGGAGTTTGTGCACTGAGCTGAGATTCTCTTTGACTCAGGCTTGAGTTAGGATAGAACGGAGCACTAATGGGTTACACCTGTGTGCTGTGATGTTGATCTTCAACTGAACTAAAACTAAAACTTCCACTAGCTGATCTCCAGAACTTATAATCATCAGTTGAGATTTGTGTGCTTATGATTCAGTTTGATATTTTTATGCCCTAGGATTCTAAAGATTCCAGGACCTCAGTGAAGTGATTTTTTTGTTATTTTGTAATGTGGTTTTTAAAGTTCTGATGAAGGTTTTCTAGCTGCAACATCTATCCTGTGATTGTGTTCTTGTAAAACTGACTACTTTTACTTTCTTCTTCTTCTTCTTCTTCTTCTTCGTTCATCCGGAGTTTTTTTTCGGACGTGATTGCGTTGTGCCTGTTTACAGCAGAGCTGCGTTCTTGCGCCGTTAGGCCGACACATCCGACTTCTGCGGGCATTTGTTGACCAGGTTAACCTTCCCGGCTTTTACTTTCTATTATTGTTAATTTACTCACTGTGAGGTAAATAACACAAGTTTGTGCTTGTTATTTCTCTGCAGGAACCAAATATACCTTTCTGCTTCATTTTATATTATTTAAATAGTTGTGATTTTGTTTGCTTGTGTAACTGCTTTGAATACTTTGAATGAGGATATCATAGGGAAACAAGTGCTAAAAACAAAATTTCAGTTTACACCATTCTAAATCTTGGCTTCTCTTAGTATGTGAGCATGTAACTACTGACCACATAACCTATCAATATAGCTAGAAAACAAATTTCAAGCTCCTTGTTTGGTTTTACATGCAACAAGGCATGTTCTACACAGGGTGTGTGCATATATGATGCCTGTGGGTGTGATGCCGTTGGGGTGTTGTGTTGTTGTTATTGTCTCTCTCGCTACTGCTGCAGACTTTTCTCGGGCGAAAAATGTTACATGACATTTAACCCCTCCCCCCTCCCCCCCCAACCAACCAACCAAATGGTTAAGTAGCCTAATGTCTGATAACTGATTCAGTGACAAACAAAAAGTAGGTTTGGACCAAACATGGGGCATAATCAAATAAACAATAATGTAAATTTCCGTTCACTGAACATTCAAACTGCAGAAGATACTACAAAACAAACAAATAACACAATGACCCTAGTATGGCGATATATTATCCTTCTGTCCAAATGACAGGTCAGATCTGACGATATATTATCCTTCGGCACTTATTTAATGAATGAGACCTAATTTTCTGTGCTGTGGATCTCACAGGTTATCAATAAGCAAACAATGATATTCACTCATCTTAGAAGACCTGTCTGTAAATTTATATGGTCATAAGGTTTGGTAGCTAGCCAGGACTTTTTATGACACCTGGAGGAATGGCCCCTCCCACAATATCAGAGGCCGGCCACGTAAACGCTGGATAAAGGGAATTACAGAGACCGTGGGAACCTCGATATATGAAGCCCATACACGGCCGCTCTCCCGCTGTTTATGCTTCACCTCGACACCGCAAGGTACAAGAGGAACCTGATGAGATGAGCAGTCTACTCAGACTCATCATTTGATTCGCTTACAAACTAGTAATATTTAATCTTGCATATATCCGTATATTACGTCTGCTGTGAATATCTTTGTACTACTATTATTATTATAAAATATATTTCGTCCTTCGGCGGATTTATCAGAACATGCTCCTTGTCTTTGAGTTTTTATAATTTACCTGCAGAACAACTTCGACATCGTAGCGGTTGCCTTTACTTTTTTGGTGGCCTTGAAATCGAGATCCATTATAGAGTAAAGATGTTGGAATGCCCAACTGATTTGAATATGCTGGCGGGGGTGGATCCAGCTCGGAAATATCGCTTATTTGGCATTCTTGTTCCATTTTAAATAGATAACTTTCACCGGCTGATTATATTGAAAAGTTCCAAGAGTGTATGGACAAGTCGCATACACCTTCTATCACTCTGTAGTTTCTTAACTTTTTGATTGAAGAGTCGTAGGTACAGTTCTGTCTTCACTTCTTTCGATTCATCAATTTTACATTTTATGGATTGTTGGGTGACTTGTAGAGGATTAATGTGATCGTTAGAAATTATGTGGAGGCTGAGGAGATGTGATTTAAATAAGAATGATGACAACACCAAGGACTGAGGGGAAAAGTTATAAAGATATCTTGGAAGCAATTAACTCACAAAGAGCAGTGGTTAATGGCATCAGAAGAGGACAGTCCATTTTACGTGGGCATGTCATGAGAAAGGTAAGGCTGGAGTACGTCGTGACAAAGTGAAAGCTGGCGTGCAGAAGGAGGCAATGAGAAGACCAAGAGAGAAGTTGTTGGTCAGTTTGACATCATAACTTAAGGCTGTGGACAGATATGATCAATCAATAAATCAATCATGTGCCATGCCGTAAAGCGTGGGCGATCATGACTCGCCATTTCACTTGATCACCAGAGTCGTGGATCAGCTCAGTGTTCCTGTCTCGTCCATGCCATGTGGCCAAGCCATCCAGGTATTTTCCTCTCCGTCTTCCTCTTGGTCTGTTCCCTTCGATCTTGCCAGTTGTCACTAAGTTCTCCAATCCATTTCTTCTCATAACGTGTCCAAAAAATTTTGACACAAATCGTCGCAAATGATATGATCGCAAACGTCAAAAGACATGGACAGTTAGAAGAATATCTTCGTTGCCATCGTTAATTTCACTTGTGATGATTCCAACAGAACAGATTTCTCTTTTCACATTGCGCATTTAAAAGTGATGTCGGATAGCATACAGGTGAAAGGCTTACAACGAGCAACAACATCGAATCTCCGAGGTGGTAGGAACACTTCTTTAATTATCAGTAATCTCATTAGATTATATATACTAACTTGCACAGTTCGCGGCGACTGCACTAGCCAGGCGGCCTTAATTCCTCAGGCTCAAGACCCCCCCCCCCCCCCACTCTACACTGCAAGGTACTACAGGCATTATATATAAAATGGTGACTCTGACTTAACATAAGTGTAACATAATGGATTCAGTCATGCACAGCTTGTCAACTCCACTTCAATAAAGAACACGTTTATCTCACGATATTACACGTCGAACACCTAACCTAAGCTTAACACATCTAATTATAACGATGTCATCAAGATATAAACCAGGTTAGCATCTCAAACTAAGAAGCCGATTGGTCACTTAGGCACACATGACTCAGAGAAGACGCCACTAAGCTTCATCCCCGCGCTGTATTCAATGTAGACGGACTGTGTTTTCGTGTGGTGGATTATTTTAATATTCCTGTGGCTATCCTCACTGGATTCGGTAAACTAGCGGCTTCATAGATCAACCTGAAAACCCTTTGTGGGGAAGTTCAGTGAGGAGAGTGGTGTTATCTCGGTGATAACAGCATGTATAGAAGAAACAGCCAGACTGTGCAGGAGATTGTGGAAGCTCAGGTCCTCCACCTGAGTTAGTGAGCAGTTTGTCGTCCTGTCCTAAAGCCAGGTAGAGTTCTAATAGATCCATCACTCAGTGGACCTAGTAACCGACGAAGGCTCAGTTCCCTTTTCCCCAGAAGGTTATCTGTTACAGCTGTAATGCAGAGCACTCTAGGAGTAATTGTCCCCTAATACTATCCTATATTGAAAAAGGGATGCCTTCAACATAATAGGTCATCTAATTGCTTCAAGATCCAACACTGAACACAAATGTACAGGGTGTTCAGAGCTATGTAGAGACATAATATTTATTTAGGTTAGCAGAGACATTTGACATTGATTTATAATTTGGAGAGAGTACCTGAGGGTGATTTTTTTCCATTACAAATGATGTCTTGATTTATTCAATGATTATTATGTATTCATTTGTGGAACCAGTATTGTTCTCTCTTCCACCTTTCTATCAAATTTGATGGTATATTAAACCTTGAAACTTTATTTAACTCTCACGTTCACTTGATACACTGTTAATGAAGTTCATGTTGTGTTTGATTAACATTTAATCAACACACTTTGCATTATCTGGGTATAATTAAGGCTAGGTGAACTCAAGTGGGTAACTGATTGCAATTATCCCATGGTAACGACCCAGGTTCCCAAAGTCCAACCAGGAGAACCCTTTCATTCATTCTAAACATTGTCCCACTGGACCATGTTGGATCAGTAGGGGCTAAATGGGGGTTCTGAGCTAATAAAGGTTCTTCTGGGGAAGACAAATATCTAGTGTGTTTTAATACTTCTCCGGGACTTCCCTAGACCTGCTGAGTTCATTATAGCCAATCTTTACACAAAAGTCTATTACACACCATTAGAGATTAGTCCCAGGACTCTAGCTGTAAAGGGCATGGGGGATACACATAGTGCGACTGAATCTAACCATCCTTATTACCTTACAATAAGGAATCGGAAAGAGATTCTCAACTTCATACATAGGGCAGACCATTGCAGAGAACAGCGGCGCCTATGTATTGAGAATGGAAGCAGAAGCAGTCACTGCAACGCTATGCGGATTATCTTAAACTCCACACATTGGAGTCGTTTGACAATAAAATATCTCAAACCTGTGGAAAAAATAATATCAAACTCGGCCATATCACCCAGTCATTATTTGTTATGCCGAATCCTGACTTGGTGACCCTAATATACCTGTCAGCTAGACATGTCCAGTTGGGACAGTGACGATATACAAATACAGGCGTTGAGAGTTCATTCCAGTATACCATTCGTGGTGGTTAATGTTTATGCCCGCAATGCCAGTGTGGACGCCCAGAAGTGGCAGTGCTTAAGTGGCATATTAGGCCACGAGAGAAATGTTATTTTCTGTGGTGACTTCAACGCTAAAGGCAGATCATGGGGAAACACTTCCTCCATTACACAGGGGGAGGAGCTCGAGACTGCACTGGAAACCATCGACCTGGTTTGTATCAACAGTGGCTGTGTCACCAGGACAGCAAGCCGTCCGGGCGATGAGGACAGTGCTATTGATCTGGCGCTAGTTTCACCTTCACTCACTACAGTGTGTAGATGGGGTGTCCTAGGACACCATGGCAGCGACCACCACCCTTGCAGCATATTGGTGGAGAAAGGCAGAACCAGGCAGTACAAGCTAAAGGTAAAGACTTTCCAGTATGACAGTACAGGGCAAGATGTGGTGAGTAAAATAAGACGTGACAAGCGCAGAACGTTTCAGGGCAGAAAAAAAAAGCTGGGAGCAGCCACCGTGGTGGAGTTTCGAGGTGGAGAAGGCTTGGGTGGATAAGCGTAGTGCTGTAAGGAGATGGCAAAATGCCAAGAAGAACAGAGCTGGTCATCCTAGTCCCTGCTTGCACTTAGAAAGAGAGATGCACACAAAAGTAAGCTACTTCAAAAAACTGGTCAAGGTTGTTAAAAGCGAAAAATGGGCAGAGGTGTGTCAAAGAGTAAGCACAGACACGTCACTGAAATTGTTCTGGCGACTACATAAAAGCATGAGTGGTGTAGTCAAGAATAAGAGCATTTCTGACTTCCAAGGTGCTGACCTCATCTGGCAGAGGACTGACGAGGACAAGGGCAAAGCCCTCTTTGAACGCTACCTTGAGCAAAGCAACCAGACAGACATGGGAGGCCGAAATCTGGCCAAGGAGGTCACTTCAGACAGATGCAAGGCCCAGAACACTTCGGATGAAGACACAGTGACAGTGAAAGAAATCAAGGCTGTGCTTCGACGATAAAAAAAACAGTGCTCCAGGTCCTGATGGCATAAGATACGACGACATAAATAGGTGTACCGACAGTGAGCTAGAGAAACTAGCAGACATGTACAACAACAGTATAGGGAGTCCTAGCATCAAGGAGGAATGGTTACACAGCTATCTGATTCCCTTGCCGAAGCCTGACAAAGACCACAAAAAAAATTAAGGGATATCGAATTATAACCATGCAGAATACAATAGGCAAGCTGCTGGAGAAGGTAATTGCCAGGAAAATATCAAGCCAACTAGAGAGGCAAGGTGTTTTCCCACCCACCCTGGGCGGGTACCGTCCAAAGAGAGAAACCTGGACCAATGCAGCAGTCTTTGCCCAGGATGTCTATGAAGGTTTCCACTCAGGCACTGAAACCGTTGCTGCAGCGATTGATCTTGAGGACGCATACAACAGAGTACCACTGGATTTTTTAATGTTTCAGCTTCTCGAACTAAACATAAGTCCATTCCTCCTTAGTTGGATCGCTGCAGCCCTCTTCCAACGGAAAGTAGGTTTTAGATGTGGCAGTTGGACTTCGGAACCAACAACAATATATCCTGGCCTACCACAGGGATCACCATTATCTCCAGTACTGTTCAACGCCTACACAGTGAGAATCACCAGTGAGCAGATCACTGGACCTGGCAGGACATTGTCATATGCCGATGATGTTTTAGTGTATCGTCAGGGGAAGGATAGAGAGGAGGTTGCTGTGGAACTACAAACCGAACTCAATCGCATAAGTACTTGGTGTGATGAAGCTGGGGCAATGGTCAACCCAACAAAGGCAACAGTGACTTGGTTCTCGTTGAATAATCATATTGTCAACACTCCAACACCAACTGTAATGCTGTGTTCAGAGACGGTGGAAAGAACGCAGGCAATGAATTACCTGGGGATACGGTTTGATCGAAGCCTTGCTTATAATGTGCACATAGACCAGGCGATAACAAAGGCCAAGCGGGGTTTGGCAGCGATGCGGGTGATGGCGGCAGCAAACTGTGAGCAGCGCCATCTATGTCTTCTGTACGAGGGGCTGGTCATGTCTGTGTTGGAGTATGCAATGGCAATCCTGACTCTCAGCCATAAGCAGATAGAAAGGATGGAAAGGATACAGAATGAAGCTATGCGCATTATTCTTGGATGTACAAGAGATACAGCATGCAGGGCGATGCGCTACCTTCTTGGTTTTCCAACCATTGAAGAGAGAATACAAGGTTGCAGGGCACGCGCCTACCTCAGAATTAACGCAAACACACAACAATCCACTGCATAGTGAAATTAGGAAGGTGAAGGGCAGCAGGTTAAAAAGAGGACGGTCGTGGATGGGTCAAGCCGAAGACATTCTTCAACAGGTGTGTTCACTTGAGGACTTAGAACCTGGCGAGGAGTGGGTGCAAGTGCCAACAGACTTCTGCACATCCTTTTCAGTTTGCATCCAACTAGATAGAAAATGCAGACATGAAAATCCGGCTGCTGTTGAGGCTGAAGTACAAGCGTTGATTTTCGAGAATTCGCTTGACGGTGACGCGGTCATCTACACAGATGGGTCGGTCGTCCGACATGTGAGAAGCTCATGGGCCTTTACAGCTCGGGCCGGAGGGAGAATTGTGAAGGAGGACTCTGGTGCTTTCACTGAAACCACAAGTAGCCTGACCATGGAAGTCATGGCAGTAAGTAAAGCAATAACATGGCTCGAGACACAGACATTCACTAGGGCTGTTTCCTTAGCAACTCAATGAACATGATCAAGAGGATAGAGGAGGGGTCGATCCGAAGAGAATGGTTGCTGCCTTTGGAGCGGTCTCGACTGGCAAAGATTAGTTTCATCTTCATGCCAGGGCATGCGGGAGAACAAGGAAATGAGCGGGCTGACAAGCTCGCAGGTGAGGCTACTGTGGAGGGCGGACGCGCCATGGACCAGTCCGACATTCTGAATGCTCTACGAGAAGTAAGACTTTTGCGAGAACCAAGAGATGACTGTGAATCTACAACAATGGCCAGACTGCGAGAGCAGCAAATTAAAAGAGGGGTGGCCAAACAAGAACACTACGCAGGAAGCCAAAGAAGATTTATAAACCAACACAGAACTGGCGTCGTTAGCCGCTACACGTTGCGGGATTTGCTGAGGAGGGGATCCGAGCACTTATGGACTGAATCGTTCGATGTGCAATGAGGATGATCTGTCGACTAACTAACTAACTAACTAACTATATACCTGTCCGCAGAAGTTCCTGTACTGGTCTTGCACATCCCGCTGGTCTCTGTGCTTGGAGAGGGGAATGAGAAATTTGCAACACATTCACCATACAGATGGTATAAGGTGTATGTTTAATGGTTGTACAGCGTTTGAAAATTTTGTCGATCCAAGTTTTGTATTCATTTTCAGTAAAGTTCATGCAACATAATAGGTAAATACAAAACTTGGACCGGCAATATTTTCAAACACTGCACAGTCATTAAACATACACCCTGTACTATGGTACCGGGTCGGAAGAAACGCCTCTATGTCAGCCTCACTCCGATACAAGCAAGCTTGAACTAAAATGTATTTGATTTAAGAGTTAACAGTCAGTCTTCCCGAGGATTCTCAGTCTCAACCAACCACATACACAGGGATTACAGTTGTGTCTGATTGTCAATTGTCAGGGTTACGTTCTTGGAAAGCGCGACTTTAAGTGAAACGACATTTAGCGAAACACTATTTCCCATAGAATTAAATGAAATACAGTGTATTATGTAATGTTTAGTTTAGTTTAGTCGACGGATCAACATCACGGCACATGGGTGTAACCCATAAGTGCTCCGTTCTACTCCTAACTCAAGCCTGAGTCCGGAGAATCTCAGCTCAGTGCACGAACTCCGTAGCACCGGCGAGGATACTGAAATACTTCGGGTAGATTTTTTAACTCGAAATTTTACCTGGGCAGCGCCGTTAGGCTACTCTTTTTCGATTCCCAACTGCCAAGGGATTTTTTACGTGCGCAACAATACACACGGTTTGTTACTAAAAGTCCATGTGAAAAAAATCCCGGCCCTCACCGGGGCTTGAACTCGGAACCTCCAGCACTCGAGGCGGACACCATACCTCGAGACCACTCTTCCCCCCCCCCCCCCCGAGTGTATTATGTATTGTTTATTTTGATAGCTGTTGATATTTATTTTCTAAATAGAGGTGGGTTGGAGGGAGAGTGGTAGAGTTATTGGGACGTAGAGGCATTAAAACCGCGACTCGCTCCAAAACTATCAGCAGCACTACTAGTACTGCTCCCACCCGCTTTCTTAGCTAGATCTTCATAGAGAGACTTTGCTTTCTCTTGGATAACCATCTTGCACACAGGCATATTCCGTTGGTTCTGGTCTTCAATCCAGACGACCAATAGTGCTTCCATGTTCTCCTTTGAGTGGTTGGGGGATGGGTGATTGGGGGTGTGTGAGTGGATGGTAGAGGATGTGTGGGTGGGTGAGTGTGTGTGAGATGGGGTGGGTATGGTATTTGTGTGGGTGGGGAGATTAGGTGGGTGCGGGATGTGTATGGGTGGGGAGAGATTGTTTGGGTGGGGGAAGTGTGGGTGGGTGCAGGTTGTGTGGGTTGACAGGGGATGTGTGTGTGGGTGGGGGAATGTATGGTTTTGGGATATGTGTTTGGCCGAGTGGTTGGGTGGGAGGAGGATGTGTGGGTGGGTGAGTGGATATGGGTTTGGGATGTGTGAGGGAGTTGGGAGATGTGTGTAGGTGGGGTATGTGTGGGTGGAGGATGAGTGAGTGGTGGGGGTATATATGTGTGCCTGGGAGTGTGTGAGTGGTTGGGGGTGTGTCTGGGTGGGTTGGAAACAGATATCTGTGTGTGTGTGTGTGTGTGTGCGTGTGTGTATGGTCATGTATAGTTGTTCATGTAGTTGTATCAGTATGTTTGTTGTTTGTATGCTGACGAAGGCTTTAGCCGCAAAGTCCATTCTGTCATTTGAGGTGGGTTCTAGTAAAGCTTACTAATTCTACTAGAAATCATTGATGATTCAACGGGCAAGACGGCGTTAACCTGCGAAGTGTTGTGGAACGTGATGAGCACGGCAAAGCACGTAGAGCGCCTTGGTCATCCACTGCACCTGTGTTCGTCTCCAATCGTCTTGACTTGTCCTGCCACTGGATTCAGCTGGACTCAGACGAGAGAGTGTGGTCGACGAATTGTGCAACTCTTCCTCACTTTAATCCAATTCATCACGCAAGTCATTCTTCATTCAATTTCATCTACCACCTTCAAGCCCTCAGATGGGCGAACGGCAGGCGTGGGAACGCTGGCAGTCGTAGTCGCAGACGTGCACACAAGCGGCTCAGTAAGGAGCTGTTGCTCTAATCATGACCCGTTGAAAGGTGTCTTCATCTCTTGCCATTTCCCCTGCCTCATACACCCTCATGCCTAAGGTGTCTTCATCTCTGGTCATTGCCTCCTGCCTCAGGCACCATCACGCCAAGGTGTCTTCAACGTACAGTGTTCATCTTCGTGCCGGTTAACCTCAACCTCATCTTTCAGGAACCATGACCGAGTGGTTGGGGGTGTGTGGTTGGGTGGGAGGAGAATGTGTGGGTGGGTGAGTGGATATGGGTTTGGGATGTGTGAGGGAGTGGGGAGATGTGTGTAGGTGGGGGATGTGTGGGTGGAGGATGAGTGGGTGGGGGATTATATGTGGGCCTGGGAGTGTGTGAGTGGTTGGGAGTGTGTCTGGGTGGGTTGGAAACTGTAATAGCAATGGACTCCTCCTCCTTCAGACTTGTGCTGAAGACGATCGCCTGATTGATTACCAACAAAATGTTCCGTCTTCCCATGAAAAATAGAACATGGTGGATGCACCCTCACTCGAAACACTGGTAAAAGTGTTAAAAAAAAAAAAAAAAAAATACAGTTAAAAAAAAAATGCGGCTTTCGTTTGAAAATCCGGAGAGTAGTGCAGTAGAAACTTCGGCACATGGGAGACTCCTGGCTGAGCAACAAAGCTGATGAGATTCAAAGCTTTGCTGACGACATGAAATGAAAAACTTCTACGACTCACTGAAAGCAGTCTATGGTCCTACATCACCAAGCATAGTTTCCCTCCTCAGTGCAGATGGGAGGAACACTGATCACTGATAAGAAAGAAATCCTTCAATGCTTGGCAGAGCATTTCAGCAACATCTTAAATGCAACCTCTTCCATCGATGATGAAACTATCAACTGCCTTCCTCAAGTCCCCACTAATGATACTCTTGTTGACCTGCCAATCATAGTGGAAGTAAACAAAGCTATCCAGAAACTTTGCAGCGGCAAGGCGCCTGGTCCTGACTCCATCCCGGCAGAGATATTCAAGACAGGTGAATCGGTTCTAATAGAGCAGCTTCACCAAGTCTTTACAACCATATGGGTAAACGAGACCATGCCACCAGATTTAAAGGACGCGTCAATAGTCCACCTTCACAAACGTAAAGGAAACCGCCAATCCTGTGACAACCACCGAGGCATCTCCTTGCTCTCAATTGCAGGGAAGATAAATAAATAAATGTTTGCATATCCTTTACAGGACATCGCTGTCAACATCAGCATCTTTCAGCTGATTGTTGATTTCTTGGCAAGATTACGCTCAGTAGTTTGCCATTGCTTTCTGAGCGGTCGGCTCACATACCCCGCAAGTTACCGACGCGATTCGAACCACTGCTAATTCTCACCGTCGTCACGTTACTTACGAGAGTATAAGAGATTACGGAGAAAAGTCGCTAACTTTTAGGCCAGGATGCCGGCGCGCAGGGAAGATACTCGCCAGAATTCTTCTCAATCGCCTCACAGCCCATCTTGACCAAGGTCTTCTTCTTGCGAGTCAATGTGGCGTAAGAAAAGAACGAGGAACTGTTGACATGATTTTCGCTGCAAGGCAGCTGCAAGAGAAATGTCAGGAACAGAACTCAGCAATGTTCTCCACTTTCATTGATCTTACCAAGGCTTTTGATACAGTCAGCAAAAAAGAACTGTGGAAGATTATGGCGAAATATAGCTATCCACGAAAGTTTGTCGAAATAGTGCGGTTATTTGATAATGGTATGCAGGCAAGAGTACAGGAAAATGGTGAACTGTCTGAGCCCTTTTCTGTCACCAATGGAGTGAAACAAGGATGTGTCCTGGCACCGACACTGTTCAGCCTAATGTTTTCAGCTATGCTGACTATTGCCTTCGAAAACAACGACATTCAAATAGACATCAACTACCGCATGGATGGAAAGTTGTTCAATCTCAGAAGTCTGAACGCCAAAACCAAAACTGCCAGCGACACAGTCAGAGAGCTCCTGTTTGCAGATGATTGCGCTCTATACGCCAACTCAGAGGCGGACATGCAACATAATGTTTCAGCTTTCTCACATGCCTGTGCCAACTTTGGGCTCAATATCAACTTGGAGAAGACTGTAGTTATGTACCAGCCAGCTCCTGGTGTTAATCACACTGTGCCTAATATCAAAGTGACTGGTCATAACTAAGTGTTATAGACAAATTCACCTATCTTGGCAGCACTGTGTCACAAGCTGCCACAATTGATGACGAAGTGAATGCAAGAATCTCCAAGGCCACTGCTGCCTTTGGCAGACTGTACAAGAATGTGTGGAACAGAAATGGAATAAGCCTGCAAGTAAAGCTGAAAGTCTATAAAGCAGTCGTATTATCCACACTGCTATATGATTGTGAAACCCGGACTGTTTACCAGTGATACGCTAGGAAATTAAACCATTCCACAGTCTGCCTTAAGAAGCTACTGAAGATTAAATGGCAGGACAAGATCCAAGACACTGAAGTCCTAGAAAGAGCGTCCATGCCCAGTATCCACACTCTACTAATGAAGAATCAGATTCACTGGCTGGTCACCTGACTCGCATAACAGATCACAGGCTCCCTTTTTGATTCTTTTTTTTACGGCGAGTTGCCGTGGTAAACGGTCTCAAGGTGGCCAGAGGAAACGCTTTAAAGACACCCTGAAGATCTCACTTAAAAGCTTTCGGAATTCATCACGACACTTGGGAGACTGCGGCCAAAGACCGAAATTCGTGGCGTACATCATTACGCAAGGGTGCAATCACTTGTGAAGCGAACAGAACTGCAAGAGCTGTGGGGAAAAAAAAAGGCTGGACAGAAAAACCACTGCAGGAGGTACTTCGTCCCGGAAAGTCGAGCATTCTTTGCGGACATTATCAAAGAACAGCTGGCGCCAAAATAGGTCTATCAGCCATCTTAGAACTCACGGCTCCATACTTTCAACCCCAATGGATGAAATAAATGGTCATCATCATTCTTGATGGACAAACAACACCGATTCTACTTCTCCTGTTTGTTGAATTATTCATATTGCAGTGAAAATCACTGCGGACTGTTGAGACAAATCGGGAGGGTACAAGTCTTACCCAAGTGCGAGGAAAAGCAATCTAAAGATTAAATGTCATGGCAGGGCCGAACAAGCCCCAAGTCTTGGTCAGCAACTGATCTAGTATGGAAGCTTCTGGCAGGCGGATAGTTATAGCATTTCTTTGCTGATCCGACAGCTTCTATAGCTTGTATTATTTCCAACGTACAGTATTGGTGTTTCCTTTGGAGGCATCATGCTGCACGAGCATCACACGATTACTAAATGCAACCCTGGCGTTGTGCTATGGAGATGTATAGCTCCATTGACAAAACTATCGGAGCCGCCACGGCAGGCATTTAACGATAGTAATGCATTTAGAACTTAGCAGACAATTGATCATGTTGAGAATCTGAAATTAAGTTAAGAACTATTCAGTATTACTTTTTCCTAATATAATTATTTATAGTCACGAGGGTGTAAACAATACTTTAATGTAGCGTATACCATCTTCACACAGAGCTGATGATATAAATAGATATGGCCAACAGTGAATGCTCACGTGAATCCTCTGGGAGACAGAGGCATGATACGATCCAATAGTGTAGCTTTGAGGATGTGAGGAGTAAAGGTAGAGACCACTCTTCTTCTGTGTTATTTCTTGAAAAGTGGCGCCTAGTTCATTTGTGCGATAAATGTCTTACTATGCGGTCGCAATTATAAGCTCGACAGTGTACCATACACAAACAATACCCGAAAGAGATTCTACTAGATTCTAGAATCTGTGTGGAAGCATAAGCATATAAGCTCAAAGGTGAAGAAAGTCAATGGAATCTACATTTCCAAATAGTAAAATTTGACCAGCATTACCCAAGTCAGAACAATCTCTCCTGAACGTTGAGGGCAAAATATTCTTCTCAGTTATGTACAGTAAAATCACAAAATCCCCTCTGCCGTGCGTCCACCTTGACGAGGTAGAGGGGCTTGCGCGTTCCAATGACCCCAAGAGTTATGCCGACGGTGGCACAGCTACTGGTAGGGTCACCCATGTCGGACAGGTCAAGGGAGAGGGACCAGACGAAGAGACGCACAAACCTGCTGCCTTGTAGGTAGACTGGGGACAGTCAAAGGCTAGGGAAAGCATCCCGAATAAATGCTTGTCGAAATCGGATGTACTGAGCCCCAGGCTTGACAAAGCAGTGCAACGTAACTTTATCATTTCATGATGCCACAGATGAAAATTAATCGATATGGTGCTAATCCCGCGAAGTCCCATCAGGCGGTGATAGTGCCGGGCCCCCTGCCTCGAGGGGGTCCACCCATGACTACTGGTGGTCACCTTCCCCTGTGCTGTGGAGTCAAGGCACAGAGGAGTAGGTTAAGAGCTATTGACCAAACACCCCGGACACTCAACATACTACAGTGGAATGCCGAAGGAGTTTATAACAAGAAAGTCTCCCTAACACAGCGTCTTCATACAGATAGAATAGATGTGGCATGCATTCAAGAGACACACCTCAATGCCGATCGCAAATTCTCAGTCAGAGGGTACCAGGCTACACGTTTCGACCGCCAAGGACACAAAGGAGGAGTTCTAATACTTATACGAAATACAATACCTTGCAGCGAAGTATCTGTGATCTCTGACAACCAAACGGAAATTATAGGTGTTGATATAATGATAAAGGACGTGAAAATAAGAATTTACAATCTGTATAGCCCAGCAGATAAGGACCTTACACTCTCAAACATGAAAATAACTGACACAAACTGCATTATTGTCGGAGACTTTAATAACCGTTCAGAAAGATGGGGATACCCAGATACTGACAAAAGAGGAGATGAAGTGGAGGACTGGGAAATAGACTCAAATCTCCATCTACTCAACAAAGCGGATGACACACCGAGCTTCTACTCCAGAAGATGGTTTACCATTTCTACTCCAGACTTAGATTTCTGCACAGGAGACATCCTCCACAAAATCGATCGCCATGTGCTTGACCAATTAGCAGGTAGTGACCACAGACCAATCAAGCTTGTAATGAATATGGAGTATGTTCCACAGAAGCAAAAGCCCTTGCCCCGCTGGAATTACAAACGAGCAGATTGGGACAGATTTGCCATGCTAACAGACAAATATTGTGAAAACATAAATACACGATATGACAACATGAAGCAAATGGTGGAAAGTCTAAACAGAGCAATAATACAGGCGGCCACTGAGTCTATTCCAAGAGGAGCGAGGAAAAATTACAAACCATACTCGACTGAAGAACTACAAATTTTGGAGGACAAAGTTGAAGATGCCAGGAAGACCGCAGAGAGAGAACAAACAACTGAAGCGAACATCTCTCAAAGCCATCTCAGCAAAATATAAAAGAACAGTAAATCAAACAACAAGAGATTGTTGGAGGGAAAAAACAGAAAACCTGAATTTTGACAGGGATGGAAACAAACTATGGAAACTAGTGAAAGCCATGAACAATGAAGGACCTAGAAACAAACAAATAACAATTAAACAAGAAAATGCCTTGCTTACAGGAAAAAAGGCTGCAAATGCACTAATGGAACACTATGCCAGTGCAGACCACATTGATATTGCAACTGAACAGAAGAAAGCAATCAAAGATAAACAGATACATCATAGTAATACAGAGACAGCAGCAGAATATATGATGGCAAATCTAACTATGGAAGAAATGGAACAGGCAATGAATACCCTAAAAAAGAAGAAATCACCAGGAAAGGATGGAATCACAAATGAAATGCTAATAGGACTAGGCACTAAGGCAAAAAAGAAACTACTAGCAGTCCTAAATTACAGTTGGAAGAGGGGAATAGTCCCACAGGCATGGAAGGAAGCTATACTAATACCAGTCCCAAAGAAAGGAAAAGACCTGGAAGAACCAAATGGCTATCGACCTATTAGTCTACTTAGCTGTGTAGGAAAATTAATGGAACGCATTATTAATGGCAGGCTAACATAGCATCTGGAAGAAAACCAACTCTTAACACCACATCAAGCAGGATTCAGAAAGTACAGATCCACTGAAGATCAAATAACCTATATAGCTCAGGAAATAGAGGATGCCTTCCAAGAGAAAAAGCACACACTAGCGGTCTGGATAGATTTAGAAAAAGCATTTGATAAAGTATGGAAGGAAGGACTGAAAGTAAAACTGCAAAAAATGCATGTTTGTGGGAAAATGTACAAATGGATCAGCCACTACCTTGAGAACAGAACTGCCAGGACAAAAGTACAAGGACAAACCAGCAAAATGATGCTGTTGGAGCAAGTTGTCCCCCAAGGAGGAGTTCTTTCACCAAAATTATTCCTAGCATATATAAATGACATGACAGAAAATTTTCCAGCCAGAGTACACACATCATCCTTTGCAGATGACCTAGCCATATGGACATCTGAAGAATATATTAGTACAGCTAACAGCAGAATACAGCAAGCCCTATTAGCGCTAGAGGAGTGGTCAAAATCATGGCTAGTGAAGATAAGTTAGGAGAAAACAACATGCAGTGTTCTCCCTCTCAAATAAAACTCAGCAACCTAAGCTGGTATTGAATGGAAAAATATTGCGCCATGAAGAAAATCCAAACTATCTAGGAGTCACCTTTGATCATCGCCTGACATGGAAAACACAGGTTGAGAAAAATCGAACAAGAGCAACACAAAGAATGGCAATCATGAAAAAGCTTGCTGGTACAACGTGGGGAACAGATGAGAAAGTTCTCAAGAAGTTATATACTGGACGGGTGAGGCCAGCACTGGAATATGGCATTGCAGCTTGGGCAACAGCAGCTAAGTTAAACTTTAACAAAATAATTAAGAGTCCAAAATCAAGGAATGCGAATCATAACTGGAAGCCTGAAGACAACGCCTATTAATGAACTAGAAAAGATCACTTGTTTACAACCAATGCAGGATAGAAGAGATAGCAGAGCCCAGCAACAAGCAGAAAAATTTAGAAGATTGACAGACCACCCTATGTACAACAGATTTAATGGTTTTGGAAAGGGAAGACTGAAGCGTAGCAACTTTGTAGAAACTGCAAAACGAAGGATTAGGGCAGATCCTATACTTAACGTATCAACAGTCAAACCCATTTACAATGCACACAAGTTCCCAGCTTGGAGACAGCAGCAACTGCCTGAGATGATAGAAAACATTCCTGGTATTGAGAAAAAGAACACTCGGCATGAAACCGAAAGAAGAGAAATAACCCTAAACTACATAAAAGAACATTACCCAAGCAGCAATTGGACCCATGCATATACAGATGGATCAGCAAAAAATTCAGTAGAGAATGGAGGAGGAGGAATTCTCCTAAATTTAAAAAATGGAGTGCAAAAAACACATTCAGTGGCAACTGGAAAATTTTCAAGTAACTTCAAAGTGGAAGTAGAGGCTCTGAAAACTGCAGCAGAAATGCTCCTGATGGAGGAAAATAAAGAGAAGCAAATAGCTATCTTTACAGATGCAAAGTCAGCTGTCTCAATACTGAAGAGCAATAACAGCACAGAACTAGATGACCTAAGAGCAGCACTCCATGGTCTATGCCAGAAATCCAAAAATGTTGTAATACAGTGGATCCCATCACATTGCAGTATACCTGGAAACGAAGAGGCTGAGACTGGCAAAAGAGGACTGACGACTACCACAGCCTGACATAGACATAACCTATAATGAGGCAAAGAGATTGATAAAAAGCACTTATAGAACCAAATAGGAATCAGAGCATCCAGGCCATCAGAAGGATGATGCATATTACAAACTCGACCGAAGAGAACAAGTAGCAATCTTCAGACTCCGCACAGGACATAACATGCTGAAATACCACTTGTTCAATAAACTAAAGATAGGAGATACCGATGAATGTAATTGTAGAACTGGAAAAATTACAGCAAAACATTTGTTGCAGGTTTGCCCAACATATGCAGAACAGAGAAAGATATTTTGGCCCACACCTGCTTCATTTGAGGACAAGCTCTATGGGGATATCAACAAGCTCAAGTTGACCGCAGCTTACTTTAACTACATACAGGTTGACATTTAAAGGTGCATGAAGAAGTATTCAGACTGCCACACTTCATACCACAGGTATGTCGGTTACAAAAGCGACCCAGAGGCATGAAATGGAATATTGCTTGGATAGCAAATCCATTATGTGGAAAGTCCAAATCGAAAGCTCGCTGTGTGGGCTTCATAAAGGTGGAAAAGTGTCCTAGTGGCACAAAATGGAATATTGCTTGGATAGCAAATCCATTACGTGGAAAGTCCGAATCGAAAGCTCACTGTGTGGATGTCATCTGCAGACTGCATTCTTCTGGTTTCCCGAAGAACAGCCTATGGTGAACGGAAGGCCCAATATACGGAAGTGAGGCTAAGCAGCCATGTGCAGGACGTGACGATTCCTTGGGTGAGCCCAGTACCAGAGCGCTATGTGTTGGTTCTGCAAGTAAGGAAGCCTCCTTGGATGGCGGGGAATGCCCATGGTCTGCCCCTGCCTTCCCTTGAGGGCTGACCAGGATGTCTTTGGCTGTTCTATATGGGCCAGCTGGGATGGGGGATAACACCACAACAGTGAGAGTAAAATGTCCTAAGAAACCCCCGGGATGGTTAACCCGGTCAACAAATGCCCGCAGAAGTTGGATGTGTCGGCCTAACGGAGCAAGAACGCAGCTTTACTGTAAACAGGCACAACGCAATCACATCTGGAAAAAAAAACTGGATGAACGAAGAAGAAGAAGAAATCACAAAATATTTGATGAGGAATTGGTATGTGGACACAACAGTACAAAAAAGTGGTATCCCTGGGGTCCACGAATGTGTTGAGCATGGTACCATGATCTGGGAAACTATTCTGAGAACAAAGAAAAAGAAGATAAATCTCCACGGGATGTGGTTGGACCTGGCCAATGCGTACGTGTCAGTGCCCCATCAGATGTTGCGGCAAGCCCTCAAGATACATCACATACCCGAGGAGATCACAACAATGCTAATTCAGTACTTCTTAGGTTTCTCTTTTCACTTTTGCACCTCGACAATCATGACTGATCCACATCCAAGTGGGTATAGCAATGGGATGCACAGTTTAGTTGATATTAGTTGTCATGGCTACACACAAGGTCTGAAACTCAATAAAAAAAATTAAGTTGCATGTCCTTCACAGGACGTAGCAGTCAACCCTAGCATTTTCACTGTTCGTGATTCCTGGGCAAATTTTATGTTCAGTAGTTTGCCATTGCATTTTTTGAAAAAACCAGCACCTCTGTGTTTCGAACCCGGGTATACGGGCTCACATACCGCATTCGCAAGCCCTTAGCCACTCAATAAGGAATGCAAAATGTCACCACTTAAGGTTTTGATGGAAGACATGACAATCCTGACACCAGAGGAGAGCCATACCTGCAGCATGCTCCTCAGACTCTATAAAGTTGGTGCAGGATGAGCTTCAACCCCAAAAAATTAAGAAGCCTGTCCATCATGGAAGGCAAAGTGGTGGTAAAGAGGGGACTCCTGTTGTGCTTGCTCCAAGGCGGAGCTTTTATCTCACTATTGATGACAGTTTTGTGGAACTGAATTCAGCTTCATTTGTAATACCAATGTTGAAATCAAGCTTAAACAACTAAGGTAATTAATCTATGTAAAAAGACAAATTTCTTTGTTAAAGGATGTGTTGGAGGAAAAGGTGCAGGGGAAACATGCAAAAGGAAGACAATATTACAGATAGACAGACAACATCAACAGATGGAAGAAGCTTATATGAGTGCACCATGAAAATGCAGGACAGAGGACTTTGGAGACTCATTACAGCCAACTATCAATGTGGAGATGGCACATGATTGATTCTTTTTATTAAACAATAACAACGATAAGATGGCAGGCCATTGTGCTTCAGCAAAAATGCCTCATCTGGTCCTCCTGTCACGCTTCAGCAAAATTATCTCGTCTGGTCCTCCTGTCATGCTTCAGCAAAAATGCCTCATCTGGTCCTCATATTTGTGAGTAAACCTTGCAGAATTTATAGAAAAGACATCAATATTGCAGAGTTACATGTTTTATATCTATGTCTCTTCTTTCATGTCGCCATCTTGTGGTGGCACAGGAGTTTGAATGTCTTAAAGACTTCAAGAACTGTGTTGACAGTTTGGAACTCCTTGGCAAGGTTTCTCAAATCAGACAGGGCAATGGATAGGCACTAGACAGAACGAGTCACAAAACCCGGAACAATCACTGTAAGACTAGGTAAGGCAAAATTGAAGGACATTCTGATAACACTTAATATACTGGACCATAGGCTTGACAAAATAATGCAATGTAATTTATTTTAAAACAAAATAGTGCAATGTAATTTATTTTAAATGTCACAAACTTTGAATATCTTGGCTCCGTAATCAACAGTAATGGGAACTATGCACTGGTTAAACAGTATTAAAAACCTATGGTACAACACTAGGAAACAAGTTAAAGTAAAATTGTTGAGAACATGCATCTTTTCCTGTGAACCATTGCACAATCACTCAAGAAGAAAAATCTGAGTTTAAATGTTACCGAAAAGTTCTTAGAGAATCTTGTTATGAGTGAATCAATAAAACAAAAACTAGAATCAGTAAGAGCTACTAGTCTAGTTCTAGTGACTCGAACACAACCGCGACTGACCAACAAGGTGAAGAGGCAGGCAGGTTAGTAAAATCCTGTCAGAACTGATTGTCTCTGGGCGTGGTTTGCTAGTACCTTTTCCCCATGTTTGGTCTTGCAGGACCTGGTTTTGTCACACAGTACTGAGCTGAGTGCTTGGTGTGACAGTGTGAGCTGTGAATTTCTTTCTAAATGCTTATAGTTTGTGCCCACATTTGCTGTGATGATTCAGAAAATGGTGGACAGCTGCCGGCACTTCAAAGACTGCCTTATAAGATAATTTTTTGTGCAGTGTTTTCTCTGACAGTTGTCCTCTTTGACAGTGAACTGCATTCTGATGTGAAGGACGGCTTGTTTCACATGGGACAATTCATATGGTTTGGCTGGCACAAGAACTCCAGTCACAAGTGACAAATCGAACGTTGCGGCTAAAGCCTACATCAGCACATGAACATCAATCATACACTGATATGACTACAAGAATAAATCTACATGAGAAGATATAAAGGTTACTCATCTGTAGTAAACAGCTGCCTATGTTATTGAGAATCTTGGACCAACAAACATAAAAATACTTGCATGTTACAAGACCTGCACATTGAAGAAAACTGGCTCATGAACAAGGTCATATCTCAGAAACGGAAATACTTTTGTTATATTAAACATCACAGTGGCGAGGCAAGAACAGTAATGAAAGGCATGGTTCCTGGAAGAAAAGAAAGGATCAACCAGCACGAAGATGGACACAGAACATTGCAGACAGCTTGGGTATGAGAGTGCATAAGGCAGGAGAAATGACAAAAGATGGAGAAAATGTTCGGCTGGCCATGTTTAGAGCAACATTCTGTAAAGGACCCGCTACATGATAATGATAATTCAATTTATAATCATGTTGCCTATTTTTTTATGTACAAAGGACCTGCTACAAGATAATTCAATTTATGATCATGTTGCCTATTTTTTTCTGTACAAAGGACCTGCTACATGATAATTCAGTTTATGATCATGTTGCCTATTTTTTCTGTCTAAAGGACCTTCTACATGATAATTCAATTTATGATTATGTTGCCTATTTCTTCTGTATAAAGTACCTCCTACATGATAATGATAATTCCATTTATAATCATGTTGCCTATCTTTTTTTCTATATAAAGGATCTGCTACATGATAATTCAATTTATGATCATGTTGCCTATTTCTTTTTCTGTATAAAGGACCTGCTACATGATAATAATAATTCAGTTTATGATCATGTTGCCTAATTTTACTCATTGTCACTGTTCACAGTCCATTTGATGGTAGGGAATACAGGGTAGAGAATGACAATCTGTCCATGCCAAGTGTTTCTCTTTCCTCACGTTTTTCTAGGCTACTTTGGCTTGCCAGTTTGAGCTTAGAAATCTGGTAGAAAAGCAGAAAATAAAAACAAGTAAATGTGAAGGCAATCAAATGTGCTCGTTTAAAAAAAAAGAAGCAATATGCAAATTTATTTCTTTAACTCAATTTTTAACCTATTTACTACAATATATAAATACATGAGTGAGAGAAGGTGAGAGGGACCTGGACAGAGAGAGAGAGAGAGAGAGACAGAGAGAGAGAGAGAGAGAGAGAGAGATCAACACCCCACACAGAGAATAGACAGTAATGCAGGTGTGCATGATGGCAATGGAGTAATCTTCATCATTATGTACTATGCCAATAAACTGTCGACTAAAATATATAGATAATATTTTTTACTGGGTTATTCCGGCACATTATGAGGAGAAATGGATTGGAAAACTTAGTGACAACTGGCAAGATTGAAGGGATAAGAGCAAGGGGAAGGCAAAGAGATAACATATCTAGATGGCTTGGCCACTTGGCTTAATCGAGACAAGAACACCGAGTCGATCCAAGACTGGTTATCATGCGAGATGGTGAAACATGATTGCCCATGCTTACTGACATGGCACATGATGATGATGATGCATAAACGTATCTTAATTGACTTTAAAACAGAAATAAGTATTTATGAAGAGAAAAACTATTGTATATGTTTTGCCCTTGCCTGACATGTGATGGTAAATATTTACACATGATCTTTTCTAAGAAATAAATTAACATTCTTATGTATAAGAAGAAAAAGAAAAAAACAACAGCTAAAATAAAAACACCAACAGAAGAACAGCAACTAAATCGCTTAATAAAAATGAGACTGATGCTTCATCATTATGTAGCAGGTCCTTTGTAGAAATTCACTTTCATCATGGTCCATCATAAAGACCTAACTTTTCACCAGTTCCACACATCATGCATTTTCTTGCCTAGGATGTCTTTAGTGTCTTGTGTCGACCTTGTGTGACGAGCCAGTTTTCTTTGATGTTCAGATCTTGTAGAATATCAGTGTTTTCCTTGATCTTGATCAGCAGTATTCTAAGAAGTTTTCTGTAATATTTAAGTTCAAGCCTTGATTTTCTTCTTTGGTGATTGCAAGATGGATCATGAATCACATCCATTTGTTGCCATAGGTAAACTACATGTTTTCAAAATGTGTACTGTTAGTGCACATGGTGTTGTGATATAGGCTCTTAATGTTGTGTAACCTCAACACTGGTATGATCAATCACATCCCGACTTCTTTTGAGTAGTCCAAATTGTTAATTATGGAGCCAAGGTATTACAAGTTTGTCACATCTTCAATGTTGTGTGTGCGTAGAAAAATAAATATAACAAAATGATGTGTCCCAAAAATGGGAAACAGTGAACAGAAAAACTGAAGAAAAAAAAATGAACAATATATTTTAGGTTGTCTACATACGATGGATGGGACTGAAAAGACAAAAAGAGAAGAAAAATAGTCACAGTTTATCTGATAAACACAAACTCATACCTATATATAATTTAAGACAAAACACATCTCTTAGTATGTGAAAGTGATATACATAAAAGGAGTAAATATAAAGCTGTTATATCTTTTCTGTGGTAAAAGATGCAATTAAAAGAGCAGTGAAAACGCACTGGCCAGCATGCTCTTAAAGTAAATGTTCTAAATAATGTAGATCTCCCTTACAATAGCCAAGTAAGCAGTGACCCGCGGTAATCATATCAACGCCATTGGTAGATGGAGCCTGTTACCTTGGAAGGAATCTGTCTAGAGGAAGCACACCTTACATAAATGCATGTCAAAGTCAGGCACACTGATCTTTGAGGTGCATAACTAGGTGTGATGCACTTCCCTCAAACTAATAATGAAGAAGAAGACGATATCATAGTAATCCATGAACCACATTTGATTGAAAGTACTTTTTTAACAGAGTAGAGTCTACATTTTTTTTATTATTAAATTTTCCACCACAGTGAACATTTGTCCTGTTTACTTTTTGTAACTCATACTTCTATGTATTAAAAATTTTAAGGGAGTCAATTGATGACTGATGCTGTGGAAATGTGAAAAAAAAATTAAAATTAAAAGACTGCTATAATGTTATAAAATTATAAATAATATATATTATAACCTCCCCCGATGGTGTTTCCACCTTGTCGTGGTGGGGGAGCTTGAGTTTCTCAATGACCCTGAGAGCTATGCCGGCGGTAGCGTAGCTACCAGCAGGGCCTCCCAAGCCGGACAGGTCAAAGGGTAGAGAACAGACAAAGAGAAACACCCTGGTCTTCCAGGTTGGGGGTTGAAGCGTGGGGTTAACATCCCCACCTTTGTATAAACCTTTCTTTGTTACGAAACAAATACATGAGCCTCGATATCGGACTGACTTATCTGGACAACGACCTTGGAACGTTAAAGGACTTTTGAGATTTGGAACATGGAATGTACGGACACTATATCGAGCTGGAGCGGCCGAAGAACTAACCCGGGAGCTGGTTGAATATCAAATGGATATAACAGCAATTTAAGAAATAAGGTGGCCAGGAGAGGGTACATTAGAGCAAAATGGAATGATTATAATATATGGAGGAAACACCCAAAATAAACATGAATTAGGAACAGGATTTGTCATCAAAAAAGAGTTATAGGGGAACGTTTTAAACTTTAAAGCTTTTAATGACAGGATTAGTAAATTACGAATAAAAGGTAAATGGAAAAATATAATGATGATTAATGTACATGCACCTACTGAAGAGAAAGAAGATGATATTAAAGAAGACTTTTATAATGATCTGGAAGATGTCATAGAAGAAACCCCCAAACAGGACATCCTGATTGTGTTTGGGAGACTTCAATGCAAAAATAGGTAGAGAGCAAACTAATAAAAAAGTGGCCGGTATGGAAAGCCTACATACAACTTCAAATGATAATGGATGGAGCATAGCCTACGATGGGTAGCGTTGTGATATTCTGTTGTGATAATTTGGTGTGTCCAGTGTGTGCCGCGTGGTTACACACCCGCTTCACACGCGTGATCCGGGACTGTTTCCGGATCCGGTCAGGGATATGCACTACTGATGAGCTCAAATGAGGGCGAAACTCGAGTATAGTGCTTCCATATTGACGTGGATAGGCCTTAGGTTCATACCAGAATGCGATCGGCGTTGCCAGTAGTGGGTTGTGCTCAATATTTAAATTTCAAATCCCGAAACAACCACATAATCAATGGATGGAGAGTCATCAACCTGGCAGAAGCCAAAGGACTGCAGATTAGCAGTACCAGACTACAAAGAAAGGATATACACAAACAAACTTGGAAATCATGTGACAAGAGAACCTATAATCAAATAGATCACATTTTAATTAACAACAGAAATGCATCAAACATACAGCAAGTCAGAAGTTATAGAGGAGCTGAGTGCCACAGTGACCACTTCCTCGTTGGAGCAAAATTTAAAATAAAACTTAAGAGAGCTTTCTATACTAAATTACAAAGATTACACCCAACATACAACAGAGAAAAACTACAAGACATTACAGTCAAAGAGAAATTTACAGATGAAATAAAATGTAAACTTGAAACTTTGCAAAACCCTTTGGAGGAAAGCGTTGACCAAACTTGGTTGAACATTAAGAATACAATTCAATCTACCGCAGAAGAATGTCTCGATGTGTTAACCATGCATAGAAAGAACAGATGGTTCAATCAAAAATGTGAAGAAGCAGTCATTAGGAAGAAGAATGCCAGACATGTATGGTTAAATGACATCAATAACATCCAAAAGGAAGAGCATTATAGAAATGAATGTAAAGAGGCTACAAAAATAGTCAGACAGCAGAAGCGAGAATATATGAGTAGTATAATCAAAGATATGGAAAATAATCACCAGAAAAATGAATCCAGAAAATTTTTTACAGAACTGAAGTCAATGAAACGAGGGCACCAACAAAACACATATGGTTTAACAGACAAAAATGGGAATATGATAAATACCAATGAGGAAATGTGCAACACATGGAAAGAATATTTTATTGAATTACTAAACTGTGAAGCTCCAAGTAACATTTTCCCACAGGAAGAGGTTCTAACATGCGAACCACAAATTGAAGAACCTACATTTGAAGAAATCCTGTTTGTAATCACACGACTTAAAAACAATAAGGCAACTGGGACTGATGGAATTGCTGCTGAATTTATAAAGGCAGGTGGCCATGCATTACATCTAAAGCTATACGAATTAATAATAAAAATCTGGAGGACAGAAGAATTACCCCATGACTGGAAAGAATCATTATTGATACCTATCTTTAAGAAATTATAGAGGAATATCACTACTGTCCACAAGCTATAAGATACTATCCGCAGTATTACTAAATAGACTAAAACCATATTCAGAAGACATATTAGGTGACTACCAGGCGGGTTTTAGACAAAACAGATCAACAATAGATCAGATATTTATCTTACGACAAATAGCAGAGAAACATTGGGAATATAAAAGAGATCTCCATAACATTTTTGTGGATTTTAAAAAGGCTTATGATAGTGTCCATAGGAATAGTCTATGGAATGCTATGTAGGAATTTGGAATACCAAGGAAGTTAATCAACATGACCAGACTATGCATGGAAGATACTTATAATATAGTAACATATAAAGGCAGGAAATCAGACTCCTTCCAAATAACATCTGGCTTGAAACAGGGTGATCCACTATCGCCGCTACTCTTCAATCTGGCTCTAGAGAAAGTTGTAAGGAAGATAAAGGAGGAATGTGATATTGGAGGAACATCCAAGCTGCTTGGTTATGCAGATGATATAGATATTATAGGGCAAAGTGAACAAAAGACATTGGCAATATTGACTCACTTAAAGGAAAAAGCCCAACAGATGGGGCTGGTTATCAACCAAGATAAGACAGAATATATGGTAATTTCAAGAGACGGAATGGCTAAAAACTCTGGCCACATACAAATAGATAATATGACCATTAAAAGAACGGAAACATACAAATACCTGGGTACAATCTTCAACTGCTCCAACATCATAAGGGAAGAAATACAAACTAGAATCAACTCTGGAAATAAGATATACTATGCACTACAACATCTACTAAAATCAAAGGCGCTATCTCGTAACACCAAAATCACAATATACAAAACACTGATCAGACCAGTTGTTCTGTATGGCTCTGAAACCTGGAGTACAACGAAAGGAGACGAAGCCTTGTTACAAACCTTTGAGAACAAAATTTTAAGACGCATCTTTGGACCCATTTGGGATACACAAAGTGGAGAGTGGAAAAGAAGAAGTAACAAAGACATTTATGATCTGTTTAAGTCCCCGCTAATCACTAGTATCATGAAGGCTAATAGACTACAATGCCTGGAGCATATAGAAAGAATGGAAGATAATAGGGAAACAAAACTCCCTTACACTCAGGAAATAAATGACCGTAGACCCCGAGGTAGACCAAGAAGACGGTGGAGAGATAATACATGTACAGACTTACAAGCACTTGGAATCAACGACTGGCAAGAGAAGGTCCACCAGAGAGACGAATGGAGACGGATTGTATTTGCAGCAAAGAACCTCAATGGCTCGGAAAGCTGAAGAAGAAGAATATATTATAACATTATAAATAATTTAAAATGTTTACTATGTTAAGAACCATTTATCAACAGTCTTTCTTTCACCCACTAGTACAATTTAAAAACACCCATAAGTCTTGAAATTTTCTGTCAAAATAATTGCAACTAAAATTAGTTGTAGAAACCCCCAAAAACCCTTTGGCAACCTATTTAGTTGTCGTTATCCACAGGTTAGGAATTGCTGAATTACAAGATGAAGAAGATGGTAAAAAAAAAATAAAGATGAATAGACAAGAAAAGAACTGAGAGACTAGACATTTTAATTTGGACAAAGATCATAAGGTATGCAGTAGAAATGGATTGGAAGGAAGAATGAAAAGCAATTCATTGAGTGTAGAAATGTGAATATGAAAAAAAAAATTTTATTGTTAAAAAATGAAAAAAAAAAAAAAAAATTAAAGAATTGCACATAATGTTCTAAAATGTGCCTGTAGCATTGAACACAAATAAAATGTAGAAACAAATTATTTTAGTTGTCGCACACAATAAATACTCCAGCGGCAAAAAAGAAATAAATAAATAGATATAAGATAGACTACAGTTCCATTTTACAGTAAAACATGGTACATTAAAAGTGGCAAAATATCAATGACAGAGTGTAATTAAAAAACAAAAACAACAACATAAATAAATAAAAGAAAGGGTTGAAAGACAAGAGGACAGAGTTCACTGCACCAGGTTCTAGTCTAACTAGTTTGGCCTCTCTCCGCAGAGGAGTTAGCTAACTGCCTGCCGAAAGCTTTGCACAAACTCCGTATCTCCAGCGATGAACCCACAACTTTCTGAGCATGAGACAGATGGCTTAACCACTTCAAGATGGAGACCCACACAACATAAATGAACTCGTTAACACTGCAAGCACAAACTTGTGTGCACATACAAATGGTGTCACAACATAAATACATTATCCTTTTTTACAAAACAAATACATTATCCAATTTCAGATACCAAAACATATACATACCGTCTTCAACTCCTAGTTTGAATATAGAATAAAAGAAATATGTACATTTATAATAAGTCATTTTTTATATGTGTAATCATTACAATTCTGATTCTAGATAGAAAACGCTTAAAGTCGCTTAAAAGTCGACAGGTCGACTTCATTGCACCGGGTTTTATCCCATATGGCTCGGTCTCTTTCCGCAGCGCGGAAAACGTCGCACAAAGCACGAACTCCGTAGCTTTTAGCGACGACCCACAGGAGTCTCCGAAACATTTAACTCGTAAACCGAAGGACGCGGCCCGGAATCGAACCCACAACCTTCGGAGCACGAGTCAAACGGCTTGATCACTTCGCCACAGAGACTCCCTAGATTGAAAACACAGTGCTGTATGTTATATTGTAATTGTTCACATGCAAAACAGACTTAGCATACTAAATACGAGGGGAAGTCAATAAGTGAGTCACAAATGGCTATAGAAAAATAACTAAATATGATAACAACTTGAAACCAGTTTATTTTATTCATACATTGTCCCGTTATTTCTCAACATAATTTCCACCAGCATTGATGCACTTATTCCATTGTTTTATCAGTCCTCCCAAACCGGCTGCATAGAACTGTGTGATCTGTTTTTTAAACCACGTTTTCACTTCACATTCAACTTCGGCGTCATTTGCGAAATTTATCCAGCCACGGTGGGTTTTCAGTGGACCAAAAAGGTGGAAATCACTAGGGACTAAGTTGGGCTGTAAGGTGGATGTTCCAGAACTTCCCACCTTAGTTGGTTAATTTTCTCCTGAGTTAATCAAGCCGTATGTGGTCTGGCATTGTCATGAAGAAGCAACACACCTCTAGTCAGCAGTCCTGGACGTTTTCTTCGAATTGCATCATGAAGCATCGATAGAACCTCACAGTACGATTCAGAATTCACATTGTCACCTTTCTTCTTGAAATTGGTTAAAAGCACCCCTTGACAATCTCAGAATACTGTCAGCATAACCTTCCCTGCTGATGGCGTAACCTTGAATTTTTGGACACAAGGCGAAGAAGGATGTTTACATTGCATTGAAGCACGCTTTGATTCGGGCTGGTAGTGATGCACCCATGATTCGTCCCCACTAACAATCCTGTTCAGCATGCCTTCTCCTTCATCTTCGTATCGACAGAGATGATGCAAGGACAGGCCAAATCTGTTCATTTTGTATTCCTCCTTCAACTGTCTGGGTACCCACCTTGAGCACACGTTCTTAAATTTCAATCGATCATGCATTATGCTGTATGCTGAACCATGTGAGCACCCTATTGCAGATGCTACATAGTCTATCGTTACTCGTCTATCACCTCTAATCATCTCCTCCACTTGCTGTACAGATGCTTCTGTTGCAATCTCAACAGGATGACCAGATCGGATTTCATCAACAATTTTAGAGCATCCTTGAGAACGTTTTTCTACCCAGCTATGCATTTTCCTGTCTGGGTCAAGATAGTGGGATGTGTTTTCTTCTAGCTTGGCTTAAAACGGTTGATCGACGGCTCGACAAACCACCCTCGTAAAACGTCTTGTTGTTTCAGAATCAGATTTCATGACAAACAACACAAATATGGGTATCCATTGGGTTGACAAAATTCTAGAAGACCTGGACTTTGCCGACAACATAGTGCTTTTGAGTTCAACTCACCCAAATGCCCAAGAGAAAATAAACAATCTCAAAAATTTTTCAGGACAAATTGGTCTCCAAATTAACACAGCCAAAACAATAACTATTGATCTTACCAACAGTTCAGACGACATCAAATTAAACAACCACGTTCTTGAAAAAGTCAACAGATTCACATACCTAGGAAGCAAAATGACATCTACAGGGGACTCAATACCAGAAATATCATCGAGAATCGCACTGACATCTGGTGCCTTCAATAAACTGTCAAACATCTGGAAGTCAAAGACACTCAGCAAACACACAAAACTTAAAATCTTCAACTCTTGTGTGATTCCAGTGCTAACGTATGGATGTGAAAGTTGGAAATCAACGGTAGCTTTAGATAAAAAATTAGACAATGTTGAGAACATATGTCTTAGAAGAATTCTAAACCGCCACTGGACAGATTTTAGAACCAATACATAAATAAGACAAGCGACTAAGCAAGATATTGTATCCAATTTTATAAGAAAACGCCATTTGAACTAAATCAGCAATGTACTCAGAATGGACAAGACAAGACTCCCCTACCAAGCCCTCATAGGGGCACCGATAGGGAAAAGAAAACGGGGAAGACTAAGAGAGACCCTGCATAGAACCATTATCAGAGAGGGCTCATTCAAAGGCCAAATAAAACAGGTGGCAGCGAACCGCCAGGCATGGAGAGCCATGACTTCTGCTCTATGCTCCGCCTTGGACTCAAGAGGCAAGACTATTCACTGCTTTACAGGACAAACATTTGTCAGCATAAACAAGAAGCATTTCCTTATGAATGTCTTTTGCAGGTAGTCCTTTTGCCCACAAAAAACGCACACCAGCATGTTGCTCTTTGGTTGTACACTCTGTAAGTACAGTCGCCATTTTGTTTATGTGCTGCGCATGTGCATGAGACACCTAGCGCCACCTGATGAACGGGAATATAAAGTTCGATGTTGCTGTCACCTAATGACACATGTAGAAAACACCAACTACATTATCTGTCATCCCACAGAATTGTGTGACTTACTTATTGACTCACCCTCGTATAATATGAATGATTGAAATTTGTAAGTCACCATATGTGAACAACAAAATTCACAACAAATAATTCAA
This sequence comes from Cepaea hortensis, assembly GCA_963921405.1. Classification (NCBI taxonomy): domain Eukaryota; kingdom Metazoa; phylum Mollusca; class Gastropoda; order Stylommatophora; family Helicidae; genus Cepaea; species Cepaea hortensis. The sequence continues at coordinate 47,267,493 of OY992876.1, forward strand.
TTATAAGCAGCATCCTTAAAACCAAAGTCACAATATCTAGTATTCTGTATGAACACCTAGTCCCAGATGGTACAAAATAACATCACAGATATTAAGTTCTCATGATGAATTTGACCATTTTTTTGGAGCGCTTTAGTTCCAGATAGCTTGGAATTTATTATTGATTCAGTGGGCTAGTTTATCTGTTTGAGCTCGCTGTACAGAGCACAGTCTTGCAGATCATGTTCAACAGCTTGCTGAGTCCACACATGCATAGCAGTGAGGCAGGCAGGTAAAGCTTAAGAATGTGTTTATTTCGTTATGCCTTGTCCTGAGGACAAGAAAGGTTATCTGTCCCTGCCAGTCATCAGCATGGTGGTCATCGTCAGATTGATTTTGTATCATTTCTTTTACAATTTGATATATAGCCTCTCTTGACTGAACCAAAGAGAGGGCAATGAGAAAGAATTACTGGAGATTTTTGAATAACATGAGAAACAACAGACATTTCAAAGCAATTTTATTAACTATCTCTTGTAAACTTGTTTGACTCGGTGAGGCAATGACATCATTTGAGTAATTCGTTTCAATCCTATGGCATCATCATCATGTGCCATGTCGATAAGCATGGGCGGTCATGTTTCACCATCTCGCACGATCACCAGAGTTGTGGATCAGCTCCGTGTTCTTGTCTTGACCATGCCACATGGCCAAGCTATCCAGGAATGTACTTCTCTTCCTTCCCCTATGTGCGTACATAAAATAATGGTATAAATGTGGTTCCAGTTTCCTACTATGGGTCTGTGATGTGATAAGGCCATCATATTTTGTAGGTCTAAATGCAAGGAAGAATAGCTGGCCAATCTATCCTTCACTTAGCAGGTGATGAGCCTAGGCATAAAAACATTATCCGAACGTGCTCATGACATTATCAGCGCAGCTCCCTATCAGCTTGGCTAATGCGCTTGCATGTGTACTTGTAACTTTAAGATAAGTCACAGTCACAGAAGGTGAGATGACTGAATGACACGGACACAAGTCAACAGATGACACAGATCAAATATAGTACAGTAACATTAACCCAGAACAATTATAGTACAGTAACAGTAAACCAGAAAAAAAATATAGTACAGTAACAGTAACGGACCTTTTTACAACCCTGCGGTGTATTGGGTATATGGTGCCAGCAATAAACTTTTGTTAACCACTCGGCACTCAACTTTTCCTCACCTCTTGGTTCACTAGTATTTGTTTAGTTCTTTCTATGAGATCTGCACTGGTGATTCTGACATATCAGTTTAGTCCCACTATTCTGCACATTCACCAGTTAATGAATATTTGTAATTTATTAGCAATTCTTTTAGTCGTGTTTCTAACCCATACAGTAGTACCAAATTAACACTGGAGTTAAAAATTCTAAGGTTAGTGCAGAGTTTAACTTTCTTTGACTTCCATACATTTCCTAGCACTGTGAGAACCCTTCTTGCCTTATGTATTCTTATTTTAATATCTCTATGTGTTCCCCAAACTTGTCTACATTGCTGCTCAGATAGGTGTTTGATTCAACCTCGTGAAGTGCAGAGAACAGAGGAAGCCATTATATATTGCCTTCATTGACCTCTCAAAGGCATTTGACCTCGTGAGCAGAAACAGCCTTTTTAAGGTCCTTGAAAAGATAGGATGTCCACCCACCCTTCTTAGTCTTGTGAAATCATTTCACGAAAACATGCAGGGGACCATTTTATTTGACGGCTCAACGTCTCAGTCATTCAGCATCAGCAGTGGAGTAAAGCAGGGCTGCGTGCTTGCTCGTACACTTTTTGGTATCTTCTTTGCCGTTCTCTTAAGGCAGGCATTTGGGACTGCCACTGAAGGCATATACCTCCATACAAGATTTGATGGCAAACTTTTTAACCCAACAAGACTCAAAGCAAAGACCAAAATAAGATCAAGATGCATAAGAGAACTACTTTTTGCAGATGATGCAGCACTGACTACTCATACAGCAGATCTCCAATGGCTTTTAGATCATTTTGCAACCGCCTGCAAAGACTTTGGGCTCACCATCAGCCTAAATAAAATACAGGTGATGGAACAAGATGCTGGTGCGCCTCCGTCAATCAAAATGTCTAATTATGAATTGAAGGTCATCCACGAGTTTGTGTATTTGGGGTCGACAATATCAGATAATCTTTCATTAGAGACAAATCGACAGTTGCAATGGAAAAGCAGCCACAACATTTTCCAGGCTAACTAAAAGAGTTTGGGAGAATAATAGACTAACAGAGTGTACAAAAGTTCAAGTATGTAAAGCTTGTGTTGTTAGCACACTATTCTATGGGTCTGAATCCTGGACCCTGTACTCAAGACAGGAAAGAAAGTTGAATTCCTTCCATATGAGATGTCTGAGACGTATCCTGGCATATCATGGAAAGACCACGCAACAAACAAACATGTGCTTGAAAGAGCAGATATTACTACAGTGCACTCCGTCCTCAAGCAGAGATGCCTCCAGTGGCTGGGCCACGTATCTTGAATAGAGGATGAACGTATTCTCAAAGATCTCATATACGGAGAACTAGCCAGAGGAAAGAGGCCAACCAGAAAACCCCAAATGCGATACAGGAATGTGTGTAAACAAGATATGAAAATCCTTGGCATAGATCCAGACACGTGGGAAAGAGTTGCAACAGACCGAATTGAATTGAATTCAATTGAACTTTATTTTAAAAGGGTTACAAATTGGGCACGTAGGCCCGTCTTACATTCGGCTCTTCCAATCACTTGTCTTTCTTTCATCAACAGTGCATGATACATTCATGTAGGAAAAAAAACATTGTCAAAGGAATGTTGTAAGCATAAACAATGCATATTGTCATGTTATGTGGCACACCCCCTCTCAACACAGACATCCCGCACCAACCCACACACACATCCCTCACCCACTCACAACTCCCCACTCACACATACCCCAACCCACACAAGCTCGCCCACACACACATGCTCCACCCACCCAATCACACACCCCCAACCACACACACATACCCCTCACACACACATCTCGCACCAACACACACACATCCATCACCCACTCACACATCACCCACCCATACCCACACATCTTCCCATCCACACACATATCCCCACACACACAGAGATGTTCTTGGAGAAGAGATGTACGAAACAGACTGGTGTTCTTTGAGCGCAATCTGATCCAACAAACTGAGGATAGGCGGCACAGGCTCAAAACACAGTCACTTAATGCGGGACTTGCCACGTCTAACATATGCGGAAACTGTGACAGATACTGTCACTCTCGCATCGGACTATACAGTCACCAGTGGGGCTGTCAGGTACCTCCCCAGCAGCACAACTATCTAGTCCTTCAGGACTGAAAAGCAATGAATGAATCACTGAAAAACGAGAAGTAGATTGTGAGCTTTACCAAACCACGACTACAAAAAACAGGACTGAAAGGACTTTCAGGACAGAAAGAGGCCTACTACTACTACTACTACTACACCAAGGGAGATCATATTATTATTTGCTTGATTTAATCTCATTATCTTGTGCACTCAATATACAATTGATAAATTTGGGATATCAATCATAACTTAACTCTTTCACTACCAAACAAAAACTGGGCTGTGACCAAACAGACATTTATGGCAGAAAATTGGAACTAGGGGTGTGTTACAATAATGCTTTTAAAATGGTTAAGGTGATAGAAGACCTATTGTATTACATATCAAATTAAAGAGGATTGCACAAGGAACATGACAGTGTTAATAATTAATTGATAGGTTACAAATATTATGACAATAATGAGAGGTTTAATAATAACAAATGAAATTAAAGAGGTAAAAATTATTTAAAAAACTGCACATATAAGGTGTTTTCTACACTCCTATACTGCTAATCATGTTTAATTTACTGAATAATCAAACAAACACCACTTGTCTTCAAGAATATAAACAGTATTGCGCATTAAGGTAACCCAAAAAGAAGTTTTGGTGCATATTCTGAACCATGTATTTTTCACAAATAATGACAAAAAATAATGGCTGAAATCTTGAAGGTGGGGTCTGTCACAGTAAAGTTATGAAAATGGTTACAATTGTAGCAGAAATGTTGTATTATATATCAAAATAAAGGGGATTGCACAAGGAATATGTTGGTAGGAGAATGTTTGCTTTAGGTTGTAAATAAAATAAAAATAATAATATAATTTGTAAAATAATTGGACAAAAGTAGGTAAAAATAATGTAAACATTGCACTTAGAATGTGTTTTCTACACTCCTATACTGCTAATCATGTTTAATTTACTGAATAATCAAACAAACACCACTTGTCTTCAAGAATATACACAGTATTGCTCATTTAAATCACCCAAAAGGAAGTTTTGGTGCATATTCTGAACCATGTCTTTTTCACACAAATGAAAAATACTAATGGCCGAAATCTGGAAATTGGTGTATGTCGCAATAATGTTATGAAAATGGTTAAAATTGTAGCAGAAATGTTGTATTATATATCAAAATAAAGGAGATAGCACAAGGAATATGTTGGTAGGAGAATTTTTGCTGTATGTTGTAAATAAAATACAAATAATAATATAACTTCTAAAATAATTTGTTAAAAAGAGGTAAAAATAATGTAAACATTGTACTTACCGAGGGGGCGTTGTTATCCAATATCCTGATCACTGCTAATCCAATTGAATTTACTGAACAAACAACACTATTCTAAACTATAAACACCATTGCTTCCAATCAACCATCCGAAAAGAAGTTTGGCCGCAGATTCTGAATCATGTATTTTTTTTTCAGACAAAAATTAGGAAAACACTTGGCAGATTTACATTTAATTGTCATGTCTGTTTGTTTTTATTTACTATATGTGGCAGTCTATTTGTGATAGGCTGCAACGCAAACTTTGGCGCACAAGTCTGGTCTATTAGTACAGCCGGAGCAAACAAAAGATGATATGTGTCGTTTAGTTCGAGTGCTGCAAAAAACACAGTCTCTATTGACACCGACAAATTCTATTAAATGCTTGGCTCATGTAAATCTTTCGGCATAATTTCCTGCAACAGACTGAAATTCTTCGGCAGGCAGAGTGTCAAACTTTCAGGAATACTCTGAGCTACTTCGCGATGAGCACTTTCCTTTACTTGAAATCCTTCTGTAACAATTTTTTTCCTCCTTTCTCTGTTTGCCATATGGAATGTAGGATGTGAGCATTGATCTGTGCAATTTCAAAGATCTAGTAGTAGATATTCTTCCACCACGTAATGGTTTTCCTATCATGGATATTATAATATCCAACCATTTGGTCCATTCTGTCGCAGCCATTCATCGCCGTTTTATTTTCATGGAGACCATCTTCAGCTTGCTTTGCGGTTTTCGCAATCCGCTCTCAACAATTCTAACTACAGACTTGGTAGAGACAACAATGCATGGTTTTTTTAGCTTTGTTTAGCCCTTCCACCAAATAATCATATCATCAATGGACACATTTTCAAATGGGTAAAATGCTTCCTGGATATTCTTCAGAGTCAACAAGAGGATAAATTTTTTTTTTTTTTTGGGTACCCTCAGGTTGACATACATGAAACATGGTGTGATAAATATATTATAATTTTCTAATTGATTACTGGGAAACGTAGTGGCAGTGCCACATACCAAGGAGTATATAAATGTGCACTTGTACACCGGTAGTCTTTGATACATGGTCTTGGATCAAGTCCCATAGCAATAATGACAGACGTAAACTTCAGCCATTCGTGCTTCGTTGTCAAACACTCAGATGTTGACGAACATTCACTGGTTTTTCTTTATCACCACGTGCTAAATCTTTAGACACAACTAAAACTACTTTCTAAATATTCACATTCACATATTATTATAAACAATAATCTAGCTTGATCTCAAGTCATACTACGTGGACGCAAACTGGTGGGCGTTTCCATTGTGAAAAACCAAAACAAACAAATTAACACTACCTTAAAACTGAAAATTCACAAGAATCCAAAATTAGAAAACGATTGACCGCTCCGAGATGGCGTAGAGATCTTTCGGCTGTACTACTTTTTAGTTTACTGTAACTTAAAATTCCGAAACGGAGCAGAAATATGTGAAATAAACCACTGATCATTTTGTGGCACTAAAACGGCGGACTGCCATCTCAGGAAATACAACGTGCCCACAGATGGGATCACGGTAGCGAAAGAGTTAAAGGACATTTCCTACCCTTGTGAAGCAGTCAATGCTCTTAACAACATAAATTCTAACAATAAACAACTTCATTTGGTAGGCAACATTATGAAAACTAGCAGCTGTCTACATATATTGCTATCAATCATATGTTATTTGTCAGAACTGTGGCGAACGGGTTATGGAACAGTTTGTAATCCTGCATACCACATTTAAAACACAGCAGGGGGAGATTTGGCAGTAGTCGGCCTTGCATTGGGTATTTTATAAAATAGTATGGGTGCTGGTCATTTAGAAAGCAATGGTAAACTACTGAATGTAAACTTGCCAAGAGATCACAAACAGCCAAAAAATGCTGGGGTTGACTGTGATGTCCTGTAAAGGATATGCAATTAACTTTAAAAAAAACATATGTTATTTATCGGGCCACTTTGTTCTCACTCGCTCACTCTGAACCTGAGCGTTTGATAGCTAGCACACTGACTCAGTGTTACAGAGAACTAAGGAGGAACTCAAGACAACAAATTGAGTTCATTATGACACATTACCAACATTCAAGGATATGATGTGACAACAAGAAAAACAATAAGGAAGAGAAAAACAAAGAGGAGAAATTCACTTACCTTGCAAAACTTCAAGGTCATCCAGCTCATCTTGCAAGTAACGCGTGAGATGAATGATCTCAGTGACCCTCAAACGATTACGGTCAATTTCCTCATTCTTATGGATGGTTTCCATCAAGTTTTTAAGCCATGTACGGATACCAGTTGACATGTAATCTTCTTGATTGTCTATCTTCAAGATGTGAATGTCATGTGATGATGTGATTGCAGACAATGCAGTATCTTTGTCAACAAGCAACTGGTTAGAAGAAACAAAGGCAAAACGTTAGCAAAACTTAAGTCACATAAACATTGGTACTCTTCTCTGTAGCATATCTTCTTCTTCTTGCATCCCTTATCTCCCATAGGGACACAGGCCCTCAACCAACACATTCCAAGCCTCCTATCCTTAGGTATCCCATGCAGTTCCGTGTATATATATATATATATATATATATATATATATATATATATATATATATATATATATATATATATATATATATATATAATTCATTGGCACCTTCCCGTCTTGACAGACAATAGTTTGTGCTTCAAAAAGGCTTAATAACTACAACCCATGGCGGTGGCGAATGTGACTGATAAGGCCAATTTGTGCTGTAAATGTTCATCCACAGTGGATGCATGTGAACACATGGTCATTTCCACCATCATGCACCATCTTACGTGTCGCATGCTCGGTGTGTGACTTATTTGCAATCATTTTCTTCTTTGTCTTTATTCCATTTCTGATATTTACCTTCCATGCAACACGTTCAGCTGCGACTTGCTCCCAATGTGCATTATTAATGCCTGTATCAACCATGTCCCGCTTACACACATCTTTGTATTGTAGTAGAGGCTGACCCTGAGTTCTATTACCCATCTGTAATTCACCAAAAAAGATGTCCTTTGGTATTCTACCACCATCCATCCTCCTAATGAGTCCTATCCATCTAAGTCTACGGAGACTGAGCAAAGAACAAACCATCACACAACCTGATCTTTCCAATACTTCAGTATTTGTATATATATAATCAAATGCTATATGCCAACTGGCGTGGGTGATCGTGATTGTCAAACAATTGCGATCTCTGATGGTATGGATCAATTTATGTGTTGACTCCTTTCTGTGCCATGACACAAGACTGTCAAGAATGTTCTCACCCTATCTTCCCCTATCTCTTTTTCCACAAATCTTTCAGGTTGTCATAACACGTTCCAATGTTTTTCTTCTTATAATGTGGTTAAAAAATTATGACTGCTTCTTTCTGACGTTTGTGATGTTTCTGATGTTTGACTCAGGCTCTGAAGGTTGTGGGTTCGATTCCGGGCCGCGTCCATCAGTTCACGAGTTAAATTTTTCGGAGACTCCTGTGGGTCGTCGCTAGAGCTATGGAGTTCGTGCTTTGTGCGACACTTTCCTCGCTGCGGAAAGAGACTGAGCCATGTGGGATAAAACCCGGTGCATTGAAGTCAACCCTGTTGACTTTTAAGCGACTTTTTAAGCGATGTTTATGATAAGTTGTCTTTGCGATGTATCCTCCTTCAAAATGTCCAGATCACTAATTTTAGCTGCCCAAGGAATTTTCAGCATTCTTCTATAAAATCAAACCTCAATATGTCCAGTACAAAATTTGTTTAAGTTTGTCTCGTACGCATCAGGATTTTGTCAGGATAACCTAAGACTAAGATTATTAAGTTTAGTAAACAGTGAACAGTATACATTTGATGTTTGGTGCTGGAATGGGCAAGTATCTGTAGTTTTTGCATGCTTTGGTTTTTAAAATGCCGTTGGACCAGTTTACTCCAGTGCATGAACAGCTTGTTGTGATGACATTTTTAGTGACAGAAGTGACCTGCTGCAATTCATCATCGTCTGTCATGCATGTTTGGAGAACAGACTGTAGCAAGCTCATCAGTGTTTGAGTGGTGTCAATGCTTTCGTGAAGGTTATGAATCTATCGATGATAAGCCCCCTGATGATTACTTAAAAGAGTCATTATGAGTGAAGCCGAAAAGGTTGCTTTGGACAATAAGCATGTCACTGTATGTGAAGTCGTGATGGCTACTGGCATAGGCAAACGTTCTTTGGACATTATCATTAAGTTGATTTTTGGTTGTTCCGGGATTTGAAATTTAAATATTGAGCACAACCCACTACTGGCAACGCTGATCGTATTCTGGCATGAACCTAAGGCCTATCCACGTCAATATGGAAGCACTATACTCGAGTTTCGCCAGTAGTGGGTTGTGCTCAATATTTAAATTTCAAATCCCGGAACAACCAAATAATCAATTTGATTATTGCTCACTGGATTTAGGGGGCTTGGTGTTCCTTGCTAGTGTGAAGTCCTGATCGTTCGGGTCCACATCGATTGACGGACGTCAGTCGTGGCGATTGGGCAATCTTGAGCATAGCCTACGATGGGTAGCGTTGTGGTGTTCTGGTATGATAATTTGGCGTGTCCAGTGTGTGCCGCGTGGTTACACACCCGCTTCACACGCGTGATCCTGGGCTTGTTTCCGGATCCGGTCAGGGATATGCACTACTGACGAGCTCAAACGAGAGCAAAACTCGAGTATAGTGCTTCCATATTGACGTGGATAGGCCTTAGGTTCATGCCAGAATACGATCAGCATTGCCAGTAGTGGGTTGTGCTCAATATTTAAATTATCATTAAGGGTTACCTCAATTTTCATAAAGTGTCCTGTCAATAGGTGCCAAAACAAATGAATTTTGACCAAAAAACAGATAGAATAGCTAAGTGCGTCAGGTAGTTCTATAATGGCTCAAGGACCAGCCAAAAGAATTTCATGCTGCCAGAAAACAGAAGCTTATGGGAAAATGTGTTGCAGTGGCAAGTGACTATGTCGAAAAATAGTACAGGTTATTTAAATTAATCTCATAGTTATCTAGAGATTACATCAGTTCGGATACTTACTGAAAGACTACCATATATATATATATATATATATATATATATATATATATATATATATATATATATATATATATATATATCTAAGTCAGGTCTTAGTCAGATATGACTGAGCTACCGTATAACAGTAGACGGTACTACCTGGTTTCTGTTAGCGCCGAACGTTGGGCGGCGCTTACCAAACCCGACACCCCACATTGTGCCAACGGCTTCGGGCGGAAGAGCGCAATTGGGAGGGTACAAGCCTTACCCTGGTGCGAGAAAATGCAAGCTAAAGACAAAATTGTCATGGCAGGGCAGACCAGGCCCTAAGCCTTGGTTGGCGACTGGTCTAGGATCGAAGCTCCGACAGGCGGACAGTTAGAGCATTGCTTTGCTGATCCGGCAGCTTCTGCAGCTTGTCTTGTTCCAGATGTAGGGGTGTTACCTTTCCTCTGGAGTGAACTAGACAGGCCGAGAGAGGGATCATGCTGCATGGGCAACACATGATCTCTATATTTTAGCCCAGGCTTTGTGCTATGGAGAGGCAATAACTCCATCCCTGGTCTTAACTGGTCTCGGAATCAAAGCGAGAGGCAACTGTTACGGGTTATAAGTCCTTGTCAGTTGGCGTAGACATGGGGCGCCACGCGTTGCCTCTGACGGTGGGAGACACCTATAGGTGTCACTGATCAGCTACCGCCCGCCTCAAGCTGGGCAGCCCCCAGCCAATTGGGTGCTGATCCGCCACAGCCTGCCTGCTTCAATGGGTGCTTGGGGCTAGGACAAAATCTGAATCGCAGGCTGTAAAACCAATGCACCAGGTACAAACAAAAATAAAAATAGAAACCTCAAGCTACGGCTTGCAACCTGGAACGTGAGAACCATGTGTCCAGGATTTTCCACTGACTTGACCAATATTGACGATGTGAGAAAAACGGCTGTGATTGATGCCGAACTCAATCGTCTTAACATTGATATTGCTGGCCTGCAGGAGACTCGCCTCGCTGAGGAAGGGTCACTCAGGGAAAACAACTACACCTTTTTCTGGAAGGGTAGAGGGCAGGCAGAAAAAAGGCAACACGGTGTGGGCTTTGCAGTGAAGAATTCGCTACTGGGAATGATTGAAATTCCAGCAGGAGGAAATAAAAGACTATTATCCCTGCGCTTGGCAACCTCTTGTGGGTTTGCCACCATTATTACTGCATATGCACCGACACTCGATTCCTCTGATGATGTGAAGGATTTGTTCTATGAGGAGTTAGACTCCGTGATCAAGGCAGTTCCAAAATCTGACTACATTTATATGCTCGGTGATTTCAATGCTCGTGTGGGCAAGGACTCGAGTTCATGGCCAGTGTCCCTTGGAAAATACAACATCGGTCGCATGAATGAAAATGGGCAAAGGCTGCTGGAGCATTGCACCAGTAATGACCTATGTATTACAAACTCTTTTTTTTAAACAAAAGAGATGCATAAGGTCACATGGAAACATCCAAGGTCCGGCCATTGGCACCAGCTGGACTTCATCATCACACGGAGACAACATCTGAACCATATATCATTGACTCGTAGTTACCACAGTGCTGACTGTGATACAGATCATTGTTTGGTTGTTGCAAGAGTTAGACTGAGACCAAAGAGAATCTACACAGCTAAACACAAATCTAGCCCCAGGATTAATATTATTAACACTCATGATCCTGAAAAGTGCTTTCAGTTTCAACAGCAACTTGAAGACGCTTTCACTGATACACCAGAAAATTGTACAGTAAATGAAAAGTGGGGTCAAATTAAGGAAACTCTTTATAAAACTGCCGTAGGGGTTTACGGCACTGTGGATCATAAGAGGCAGGACTGGTTTGCGGCCAACAGCGAGACTCTGCAGCCCTTGATTGATAAGAAGAAGAAAGCTCTCTTAAGAAACAAGGAAAGACCAACGCGTAACACTCTGAGTGAGCTAAGGCAAGCTAGGAAGGATGTGCAAAAGGCTGCCAGGCAGTGTGCAAATGATTATTGGATCAAGTTATGTGAGTCCATTCAAATCGCAAGTGATAAGGGAGACATAAGAAGCATGTATGAAGGAATAAAGAAAGCCTGTGGTCCAGTGATCAAAAGAAGTGCACCATTGAAAACCTTGACTGGAGAAGTCATCACTGATAAGAAACAGCAGATGGACAGATGGGTAGAGCACTATTTGGAGCTTTACTCAAGTGAGACCAAACTAGCGGATGATGCCCTCAACGCCATAGAGGCTCTACCAACTCTTGACCACCTGGACACACTTCCCACCATAACAGAAGTTAAGTGTGCTATAAATGAACTTGCATCTGGCAAGGCTCCAGGTAAGGATGGGATTCCAATAGAGGTTATCAGGAGTGGGCAAGACACACTCACTATACAGATCCACCAGCTAATAGAGCTATGCTGGCGTGAAGGACAAGTCCCACAGGATTTCAAAGATTCAAGCATCATAACACTGTACAAGAACAAGGGCGATCGGAGCGACTGCAACAACTATAGGGGTATCTCACTTATGTGTATTGTTGGAAAAGTATTTGCCAGAATTGTTCTGCGCAGACTTCAAGTCCTAGGAGATCAAGTCTACCCCAAATCACAGTGTGGCTTTCGACAGAACCGGTCTACCACTGATATGATATTCTCATTGCGACAAATGCAAGAAAAATGCCGTGAACAGAATCAACCACTGTTTATTGCCTTCATCGACCTCACAAAGGCATTTGATTTGGTCAGTCGTGAGGGTCTGTTCAAGGCACTAAAGAAGATTGGCTGCCCACCAACTCTTCTGTCCATTGTGGAATCGTTCCACACAGGCATGAAGGGTATAATCAAGTTTGATGGTGCAACTTCTGAAGAATTTGAAATCAAGAGTGGAGTTAAGCAAGGTTGTGTACTAGCTCCCACCCTCTTTGGAATATACTTTTCACTTCTACTGAAATATGCATTTCGTGATCAGGATGGTGGTATATACATTCACTCACGCTCAGATGGCGGCCTCTACAATGCTCAGAGATTGAAGGCTAAGACCAAAATTAGGAGGGTACTGATCAGAGAGTTGCTTTTTGCAGATGATGCTGCAGTTACGACCCACTCTGAGGAAGAATTGCAATGTCTACTATCTGCATTCTCCAATGCTTGTTCTGAATTTGGTTTAACAATTAGCAAAAAGAAGACACAGATTATGTCACAAGGTGCACATGGGGTACCATCAATCTTTATTGACGACGCCGAACTAGAGATAGTAGACCATTTTACATATCTAGGATCAGTGGTAAATAGCAAATTATCCCTAGATCAGGAAATCAACATCCGGATTGGTAAGGCAGCAACAACAATGAACAGGTTAAGAAAAAGAGTCTGGGAGAACAGGAAGCTTACTGCCAAAACAAAAGTCCTTGTCTATCAAGCCTGTGTCCTTAGTACTCTTCTCTATGGCAGTGAAACCTGGACAACTTACTCACACCAAGAGAACAATTTAAACAGCTTTCATATGCGGTGTCTGCGAAGAATTCTTGGTATTAAGTGGCAAGACAAAATCACAAATACTGAAGTATTGGAAAGATCAGGTTGTGTGACAGTTTATTCCATGCTCAGTCTTCGTAGACTTAGATGGATAGGACATCTTAGGAGGATGGATGATGGTAGAATACCAAAGGATATCTTTTTTGGTGAACTACAGATGGGTAAGAGATCTCAGGGTCGGCCTCTACTACGATACAAAGACGTGTGTAAGCGGGACATGATTGATACAGGCATTGATAATGCACTTTGGGAGCAAGTCGCCGCTGAACGTGTTGCATGGAGGGCAAACATCAGAAATGGAATAAAGTCAAAGGAGAAAATTATTGCAGAAAAGTCACACACCAAGCGTTTGAGACGTAAGATGGTGCATGATGGTGGAAATGACCACGTGTTCACATGCACCCACTGTGAACGGACATTTACAGCGCAAATTGGCCTTATCAGTCACACTCGCTACCGCCATAGTTAAAAGTTATTATGCCTTTTTAAAGCACAAACTATCGTCTGTCAAGACGGCAAGGTGCCAATGATATATATATATATATATATATATATATATATATATATATATATATATATATATATATATATATATATATATATATATATGAGGGGAAGTCAATAAGTAAGTCACAAATGGCTGTAGAAAAATAACTAAATATGATAACAACTTGAAACCAGTTTATTTTTCTACATAAATGTCCCTATATTTCTCAACATAATTTCCACCAACATTGATGCACTTATCCCATCGTTTTATCGGTCCTCCCAAACCGGCTGCATAGAACTGCATGCTCTGTTTTCTAAACCACATTTTACACTTCACATTTAACTTTGGCGTCATTCGCGAAATGTCTCCCACCAAGGTGGGTTTTCAGTGGATCAAAAAGGTGGAAATCGCTAGGGGTTAAGTGGGGGATGTAAGGTTACTCGCCTGTCACCTCTAATAATCTCCTCCACCCGCTGCATGGATGCTTCTGTTGTAATCTCAACAGGATGACCAGATCGGATTTCATCAACAATTTTAGAGCGTCCTAGAGAACATTTTTCTACCCAGCTATGCACTGCTTTACGGGACAAACATTTGTCAGCATAAAGAGGATCATAAACAGGATCCCACATTTCCTTATGAATGTCCTTTGCAGGCAGACCTTTTGCTCACAAAAAACGAACAACAGCATTTTGCTCTTTGGTACTCACTCCGTAAGTACAGTCGCCATTTTGTTTACGCTGCGCATGCGCATGACGAACGAGAATATAAAGTTCGATGTTGCTGTCACCTAATGATACCTGTAGAAAACACCAACTACATTTACTTGCCATCCCACAGAAATGTGTGACTTACTTATTGATTCGCCCTAATATAATATATAATACATATATATATAGAATTTCATGGGAAATTGCTGCACATATAGTGATTGGCTAAACAGAAAAACTGATAGCTATATGTGTACACATAGGTGTCTAGGTGGCTTTAGGAATTGTAGGAACTGTAGGACTACAGGAACAATTACGCTTATTCCTTCAGTGAGATGCTGTTATTTGAAGCTCACAGGTTCAAATCCTGGAGTTCCTATAGCTTTCAATATTTCTGTTGTCTAGTAAGTCTTCTCTCCCCCGATGGTGTTTCCACCTTATCG
>OY992876.1:47287396-47434896 GCA_963921405.1 Cepaea hortensis
GGAGACCAAAGGGAAGACCAAGAATGAAATACCTGGATGGCTTGGCCACGTGGCATTGTCGAGACAGAAACATTGAGCTAATTGACGACTCTGGTGATCGAGTGAGATGGCAAAACATGACCGCCCACGCTTATCGGCATGGCATATGATGAAGGACTTCAATACACGAGTCACTCCTAATGCTTTTAACTATTTGCCAACTCTTTTCAATGCTCTGATCTACTTATTGTTTCATGACCTGGTCCTTATTTTTCAGTGCTGTAAATAATTATAACTAAACAGAAAATAATATATGTTGGTTCTCATTCTATCGTGTGCCCATTTGCTCATTGTTTTCCTGACTTTTTCAGCTTTGTATGAAATTGATGTACTTCAAAAATGATGTTAAAATGACATTCTGACTGTATTAAGTAACAGCTCTTGTGATATTTCTGATATTATTCACTGAATGTCACTATATCATCATCACAAAATGAAGGAACCTTGATGAAGGCCTTGACAATTTGAATAATTGTCTCCCCCTTTTTTCAATATGTGTTTGATAATTTAACATTATTTAAATGCATTTTTTCGAACTTCCAAAATTTGGGCGGGAATATGATCAGCGTTGCAACAGTAGTGGGTTTTGCTTAATTTTCAAACCTCAAATCTTGAAACAAACAAATAAATCAATTTGGTTAAATATAAAAAAAGTAGTTTTCTCTATGCAACCCTTTAATCTATATCTATAAAACAGAGTGTATGTGACTTTGTTTGTGTGTATTTGATGCGTTCGATAACGGTACATCCGATTGAGATGAAATTTTCTACACGTCTTCCTTTCATTCCTGTGCAACCGACTATAATAGTTTCTTAGTGTAAAATCTTCTACTTATTTAATAACATTTACTTTTTCATTTTTCATTATATATTTCTATATAGCAGGGGGACTTCACTCTAGAAAAGTTATTTCAAGGGGCATAACTTTTAATAACATTTCTATATACTTTATAGTCATATTGTTGTATATAATTTTTCATTATATATTTCTATATAGCAGGGGGACTTCACTCTAGAAAAGTTATTTCAAGGGGCATAACTTTTAATAACATTTCTATATACTTTATAGTCATATTGTTGGACTTACTTGCACTATTGTTAAACTCTTTGTCTATAGTTATTTTCAGGCATATAAGTTATAATAAATAATGATATAATCTTTAAGGCATTTTCAAAGTTTTCATAAAAATAATGCATAATGCATAACATTGTAACCCATCTTTTTCTGCTTAAAGAACTTATCAACTGTCATGTCGGTGATTAGAAACAGTTTTCATTAAAAATAATGAATGGTGTGTGGAAGGACATTCTTTTAAGTTACTGTGCGCCAGGTGCTGGGCGAAACCACGCCGGGTCAGATAGATAGACAGACAGACAGTCGGGAACGGGAGAGCTTATATGACTACATATATGAATTAAATGAGATGCTCCCCACCAGGGACTGGGTGAAGCCAGGCCGGGACAGACAGATAGACAGACAAACAGATAGTCGGGAACGGGAGAGCTTATATGACTACGTATATGAATTAAATGATATGCTCCCCACAAGGGACTGGGTGAAGCCGGGCCGGGTCAGACAGACAGACAGACAGATAGACAGACAGACAGATAGTCGGGAACGGGAGAGCTTATATGACTACGTATATGAATTAAATGAGATGCTCCCCACCAGGGACTGGGTGAAGCCGGGCCGGGACAGACAGACAGACAGATAGACAGACAAACAGATAGTCGGGAACGGGAGAGCTTATATGACTACGTATATGAATTAAATGAGATGCTCCCCACCAGGGACTGGGTGAAGCCGGGCCGGGTCAGCCAGACAGACAGACAAACAAGCAGACAGACAGACTGATAGATAGATAGATCCCCTCCAGGGCCTGGGCGAAGCCGGGCCGGGTCAGCTAGTATGATATATAATACAACATTGACAACATTAACAAATTTACTGTCATTACTGTCATACACCCGTAAATCAAATTTTCAATATCCATTTTTGTTTATTAGAAATAATTATTTGTTTGGCGCTGAATCAGTTAACAGATTCCTCCATATCATTTGTTGATGTGTAACAATGGATCACAATCATGTTTATTTTCTTTTTGAAGTTCTAAATATTGCTGTTATTCTAGAACTCACTGCTTCCCACTCTAATAATAATGCCTCCTTTACCACTCTGGATAACATTAGGGCCACGCCTTCACTATAAGGGACATTTTCCTGTGTATGGTCTGAGAACAGCACTGTTTCACCTGTGCTTAGATGCTGTATGCCTGTTCCAATTTACCTTGTTTTGCATAATTGCAGTATGGTAATCTTATAATATTCCATCTACCACCTGCGCTTTCTTTCCTAATTCATACACAGTTTTAACATTCCAGGTGCCAATCCTGGAGATCTTCCTTGGTGAAAGGAATTTAATCAGCGCTCCGGACTCCTTGCAGCTTTCTCCGCAACGTGTTACATGTCTTTCAGAAGAACTTCCTTTCCTCTTGGTTGGCTGAGAAATTCTTTTTTCTTTATGCGAATTATTCTAGTTGGTTGGATTTTGTGGCAGCAATTTTCTATGTGATGGGGTAGCCAGCCCTAAGCACAACTCTTCCTTACTCACCTCTTAAGACATGTCTGATATGGTGTATCTTTGCTTTCCTTGCGGGCTCCGGTAACACATAGATGAACAACTAAACAGCTATACTGATTTGTATGTATGTAGGGATCACAACAACTGAACAGCTGTACTGACTTTTATGTGTGTAGGGATCACAACAATTGAACAGCTGTACCCGGGAAGGTTAACCTGGTCAACAAATGCCCGCAGAAGTCGGATGTGTCGGCCTAACGGCGCAAGAACGCAGCTCTGCTGTAAACAGGCACAACGCAATCACGTCCGAAAAAAAACTCCGGATGAACGCAGAAGAAGAAGAACAGCTGTACTGACTTTTAAGTATGTAGGGATGACAACAACTAAACAGCTGCACTGCTTGCTTGTTTGCTTGTGTTCGTTGGCTTGAGCTCCAACGTGAAGTCCTGTATGTCGGATGCAGGCATCCTGTTGTCCAACATCAGTGTGATGTCATACAGGACCTGAGGTTTGCATGAGTATCCATTGTCCCATGTCTGGCTTATTGGTGTGCAGACTGGTGGTTCCTCGCCATACAGGCAGACACTCTCCGACTTCGGAGGAATCGGCGATCCTACTGACTTTAGCCAGGACCCCGAAGGGACCTGTTGCCCAGGACACTCGACGAGGACACGTCAACTGACTTTTATGTATGTAGGGATGGCAACAACTGAGTTCCTGTTATAAGTGTTGATGCTGATCAGCTGTATTATTTACTATCAGATAATGAAATGCTAAACTGACTAAACATCTCCACATCATTACAGTTTGAAACAGTTCATTCTTGACTCCATCTAAAATTCCTGACAAACAGCGACCTAGGATGTATTCATGTTCATCTAATAATCTAAAAGGAATACCTCAAGCTGGTCTACCAGCTGAAGCTCAAGAAGCATAAGTCTGTCTGACAGAGCTGTAACATAAGTGTAAAATTCTTTTAGTTTGTTCTCCATCAGTTTTCCATCAGCCAAGGTTTGCAGTGAAGTAAACAACTGGAATGAAATAAGAAAATTGATTCTGCAAACACTGTATTTTAACTAAAACCTTAACAGATGAAATACATTAATTCTATAATCATGACAATGTTCAGAAGCATTCTTCTTCTTCTTCTTCCTTCTTCTTCTCTTCCTCCTCCTTCTTCTGTTCACTTGAAATATGTCTATAACAAATTTCAAGTGAACAGTCTTGGGCATTCTTGGAGTATGTACTCTGCTGTCTGCGATGCCAATCTACATGTGCACATGGCTGATTCACCAATCTTGAATTTTGTATACATGTGGTTGCGTAATCTATTGTGTTCTGTTTTGAGGTGCAGAATAATAACTTGTTCTGGTCTGTCCATAATGTGGTTGTCATCTTGAGCAGGAATTGGTGGCTTTCTGAATGATTTGATCATTCTTTTCTTTTGGTGGTATGTAACAGGCAAATCAGGCTGTTCTTCTTTTGCTCCATCCTTAGCCAATCGATCATCTCTGTCGTTTCCAGGTATTCCACAGTGGGATGGTATCCACTATATGGTGACCTTATGCTGACTGCTAAGTTCAGAAAGTAGTGTCCTTAGTACTGGCAATTTCCCATACAGGAGCGCCTCAAGTACTGATTTTGCATCTGTCAATAGCACCACAGGTTGTGTACCATGGCTGGTATTTAGTAACTTCTCTTTTGCTATCTTGATTGCATCAATTTCAGCATCATAGTTATGGCACTACTTTCCTGTTGGTACTCTGGCCATGTCCCTCGTATTATTTGGGTATTCTATGTACACTCCCGCTCCTCCATTTCAAACAGCATTTTGTGCTGACCCATCTGTGTAGACGCGGGGATCCAGAGGTCCTGTGGGTATTCTTCATCAAGGAAGCTGAGAGTGGCTGTTCTGCACTGCACACTGTTCTGTTCTTCCTTGTCAAATACTCCTCTCACTTTTGTCTGGATTTGTAATGCTAGACTATGTTCATCTTTCCATGGAGTTCGCTCTAGTATAGTTTTCAGGGGGATACCAACTGTGGGCAGATCGGCGGTTTCTCTGCAAAGTCGTTTGGCCTGGTGGATAAAACTGCTTCTTTTCAACCGCCCCATAGCTAAGTTTTCAAATCTGTTCTTCATAGGGTGACCTGGCAAACTGAGGAACTTTTCTGCTTGTATTAGCGTTTTCGTATCTCTGCGCTCTCTCATTGCTTGTGTCCTCCCCATCTTCTCTATCTCCACTATGGGGGATGATGTCATCCCTCCTGTGGTGACTCTAAGTGCTTGATTTTGCACCTTGTCCAGCTCTTGTAATGTGGTATTTGACGCTGAACACGACGCAGTTGACCCGTATTCCAGGTGTGGTCGTATGCTCTGTTGATAAACTTTGCTAAGTATTTTCCCACTGGCTACCCATGTGGTCCACTTAGTTTTCTCAGGATGGCTATTTTCCTTCTGGCTTTTGCTACTGCTTTGTTGATGTGCTGTCTCCATGTCAGCTTGCCGTCAAATGTTACTCTAAGGTATGTTGGTTCTTTGTCTTCTCTAAGGGGTATTCCATTTATCTGGATAATCCCTGCCTTTTGCTTCGCTTCGCTTTTGTTGGTACGAGTACCCCCTTTCAGCCTTCAACGTTTCGACTTGGCTATGCAGGGTGTCTATGGTGTAGCTTGAAGTTTCTCTTTCGTACTTTGGGCTGCTTGTTGTCAGCTTCCCGGCTTCTGATGGGTTGATTGCGTTCATTACTTTCTTGATGCAGTATTTCATGTTTGGACAGAGTTGCGCACTTGTTGAGGCCCGGAGTAATTGGGTACCCACCCCGTCATATGGTGCTATTTCCTTCAGGGAGCGTTACCAGTTGTTGTCTCTTCTGGTGTTCCTCCTATTTCCCCGTCGTGAGTTGCCTTCGAATCTTCTCGGTGATCGCCAGTCGGATCTTGGTGGTGAGCGATATCATTCTTCCTCTGTTGCTTCTTCGTCTGTTTGTGCTCTTGTATCCTCTGGTTCGGGTGTGGCTGTCTGGATGTTGAGCAGTTCATTTATCTTATTGAGAGTGATTTCTGTGTTTCGTTTCACATCTTGTACGTTAGATAGCTGTTCATCCGTCTCAGCCTTTATGGCAGCCATTCGAGCGACATCCTGTTCTATCTTCTGCTGCACTTGCTTCATTTCATCGAGAATGCACTGAAAGGCCGTTATCTGTTTTTCTTGCTTCTTGTGTTTTTCCTCCTCCCTGCTTGATAGCCTTTCTTCTGTCTCGGCTTTCATAGCAGCGATTCGAGCAACATCCTGCTCAATCTTCTGCTGAACTTGCTTCATTTCGTCCAGGATACGATGAGCGGCTGCGATCTGAGTCTCTTGTTTCTTGTCTTTTTCTTCCTCCATGCTGTTGAACTTTGATTGCAGGTCCTTCAGTTGGCCTTCAAGTTGCGCTTTGTCGCTTTTTGTAAGTCGATTGATGGCCTCGTACTGCCTCCTAGCTTCTTTATAGGGCAGGTTAGTCTTGATGGAGATCTTCATGGCTTCCTTGCTGTCTTGGTGTCATGGGCAGCCAAGGTACCTGGCACCGTGGTTGCCGAGGCAGTTGGCGCACTTTCTGTTAGTGTTAGGCCTCCTGAAGTCCTTGTCAATCTTTGTATGCTGGCACTGACTGTATGGATGAAGTCCAGAGCAATATCTGCAGACTTCAACCTCACTCTTGCAGGTGGCACGGGTGTGTCAAAACCTCTGGCACTTTGAGCACTGCAGCACTCTCAGTATGTAGTGCTCTGGAACTTGGTCTCTCTTGTCCCATCTGATGTACTGAGGGATCAATCGGTCCTCTGATGTTACAATGACGATAGTAGAGGGGATGTTGTTCTTTCCGATGATCCTCTCGGCACTGGTGATCTTGAATTTGTGGTTTTCCCTTGTCAGCAACTCCCTGATCTGGTCATTGGTGAGATGGTTCTTGACTCGTTTGATGACCCATCGTTTCATCATGTTGTGTTGGCTGGCTTCCAATAAGATGCCGTGGTGGAGCTTGATGTCGGCTTTCTCATCTTGTGTTATCTTCTGGATAAGTGCTGTGATCTTTGGGTTGTTGTTGAGGGAGACCACTACTCCCTCATGTGTCTTGTGCAGCTGGTTGATGCTGTGTCTTCCCAGCTCGTTTTCCAACAGACTGATTATCTTGTCTGTTGGTAGCGCCGACAGTTTAGCTTCACCCACGCTTGTCTGTTTGAGCAGTATTCTGCCGGTGAAGTCCTCAGATGTTGCTGTTGTTTCCTCCTGTGTGGAGGTCACTGGAAGATTGGGCTGCATCGTCTTGGAGCTGGTTGGAACTTCCCGGCTGCTGCTGGCTTGAGTTGTGGTTTCTTCATCAACTGGGACGGCTTCAGCTGGTGTAGGAGCTGGACTGCTGTTCGTAGATACAGTGTCAGCAGTCGTAGTGGCCTTCCTCGCCTCTACGTTCTTCTTCCCGGCTGTAAATAGCGCGTGTCTCTGCGCAGCATTTTTAACGCGAGGCATCCTCTGCGTTAACCGATAAGGTGACTTGATCTCGATAGCGCGTCGAGTCGACATGTGATGAAAAACCTGCCTTTTGTTTTGGAGAGAAGGTAAATAGAGTGATGCTGCACTTGTCAGTGTTTATGCAGACACATAATTTATTTGCCCATGCAACAAATGTATCTAAAGCTCTTTGTAGTGATATGGTGGCCACTGATGCATTTTCATTTGTGCTCCATAGAACCAGTCATCAGCATACTTTGCTGCTTTAATTCTATGTGGTAGATTAGCAACAAGATCATTGATGAAGATTAGAAAAAGTGTGGGGAGCCAAGACTCCGCCCTGGGGAACACCCTGATGCAGTAGTACTTTCTTGCTCTTGAGTCCGTCTATCTGTACTCGGGCTCTTCTACTGTGCAAGTATGCTTTCACCCATTTGTACATTCTTCCATTGACTTTACAATTTCTCAGTTTCTTCATCAGACCTTCTTTTCAGACTTTGTCAAAGGCTTTCTTCAGATCTATCTATTCAGCAAGCACCAGCTTCTTCTCTTGGAATGCATCCTCGATTTCTTAAGAGAGGTAGGATGTCTGATCTTCCGTAGAGAAGCACACTGCCTAAAGCCAGCTTCCTGTGGCACAAGGATGTTTTCACTGTCAATGTACCACTGTAGTCTGTGATTGATGCGCTCCATTGTTTTGCAGAGACAGCTGGTGAGGCTAATTAGTCTGTAGCTGGAGGCAATGGAACCATCTTTCCCTGATTTTAGGAGGGGTATCATGATTGCTTCTTTCCAGGCTTGTGGAACGCTGCGTAGGGTCCAGCTGTTATTGAAGATCTGCAACAGCTTTGCTTTGGCCTCTGTTCCTAGGTTCCTGATCATTTCTTTGGAGGTACCATCAGCTCCTAGTGACTTTCTCATTTTCAGTTTTGATATGACTAGTTCCAGTTCACTGATTGTGATAGGTGCCTCCAGAACCTTGTGTACTGTTTCATTCTGTCCTGTATGTTGCCATTTCTCTCAAATCTCTTGTTGTTTCTCTGCACTAATGTTGATATTCTTATCTTGTGCGAATGAGTCCGCAAAATGGCCAGCTGCTTGCTTTCCTGTTAAGATGTTTCTGTCTTTATGTAGTGCAATTTTTGAGTTTCTCCCTGTGCCCTCATCGTTAAGTTGTTTTATTAGCTTCCACAATTTCCTTGTGTCTCTTTCAAAGTTCAGAGACTCTGTTTTCTCCTGCCAGGTTTTCCGTCTAGCCTGCAGCTTGGCTCTTTGAAATTTGGCTTTTGCGTGCTGGTATTTATTGTGGCACTCTTGGCTGGGTTTGGCCTCTGCTTGCTTTCTACCACTTCCACATCATTATGCAGCTGTTCCAGTTCACTACTCTAGTAGGGTTTATAATGTTTATGGGCTCCTCTTGGTACAGTTTCTCGTGCTGCCTGTAGTATGCACTTCCCAAACTCTTGAACTACTTTATTTTTATTATTTATTTTATTATTATATTTTATTATTATTATGTCTTTCTCAGTATTCAGGTTTCTAACCAGTATGCTGGAGCGATGTTTGTACATTGCTCAGTCTGCTTTCTTGTAGTTCCACCTCGAGAGGGTGCTGCTTTCACTTACAAGCTCATTTTCTATAGTTAGAAAGACTGGCCGATGGTCACTGCCACCTAGTTGTTTCCCAACAATTCGTGTAATGTTCCACTTCAGGTCTGGTGAATGAAAAGCCAGGTCAGGTGTAGTTGTAGAGTGCCATGATCTCGAGTAGAAAGTATGTGGGTCGGGCGGCTTGTTAATCAAGATGAATCTATTCTCATCCTGCCAGTCTTTCAGTCTCTCTCCTCTCTGGTCCAAGTGATCATAGCCCCAGCTCTGTGAGTGGCTGTTGAAATCGCCACACACACAATCATTTTTTCTTTTAATGGTAGTGTATCCAGTTCCTGTGGTCAGTCACTTGGACAGTAGTAATTGATCAGATGTAGGTCTGTATTGCCTGTCTTAAGTTTAAGAGTCTGATACTCAGCCCCTTCCATGTAGACTTCGATTTGGGAAGCAGTGATGTTATTTTTTACAAGGGTCAGTATCCCACCTTTTCGCCTGTCCTTTCGGTCAGATCGGTAACACTGGCAGCCTCTCATTTTGAAGGCTATATTTTCGTTGAGGTGAGTTTCTTGCAAGCAACATACGCTTACTTTTTCTTGGTCCAAGATGTTTTATAGTTCTATTTTTTTGTTGCTGACTCCCTCCGCATTCCACTGCATTATTTTAAATCTTTATTTGCTATAGCCAGATGCTCTATTCTCATGTCCCCTGGCTCCACAGGACATCTGAGAAGGACCTCCAATAGCTGTGGTTAGACCCTTACGAGGCATAGGGCCCAGCACTGCACTTGCCTGGGGGTCCAAAGCAGGGCGAGCACCATAACGTTTAGCAGTGGTCGACATATTTCATTACGCGTAAGTGCGTGGCATCCTGATTTCTGTGGTGCGCCTCCTGGCTGGTTGCCTCCGTCTTCAGCACCTCTCCTTTGCTAGAACAGACTGTGGTCTTGCTCGAGTTTAGGTGTGTAGGCACACACACACGTGTCTGCGCATGCATGTACATGCATACACATCTAGAGCTTTCTGGTTATTTCTCTGTGCCAGTGACTCGCCACCGCCCCTTCTCCTGTTAGTTTAAACAGGTCCGCCACGTGAAGGCCAGGAGTTGGACTTTTGCTGCATAGGTGATGAATGCACCGAGCCATTGGGGTATTTATACAAGGTTGGATGCTCACCCCAACCTGTGCCCGGCTACATAACAGCAACATTTGGAACCCATTATGATTCTGATTCTACATCTTTAAGGGCCAGAAGAATTAATACGTAGGGCATGTGTCCTTAGTGACTCAATGAGTATGCTGAGGATGATAGAGATGGGGTGGGTCCGATGAGAGTGGCTGCTGTCTCTGGAGCAGTCTCAGTAAAGATTAGTTTAATCTTCGTAAGTAGCTGGGAATATGGGATGGAATCGGTCTCATTGACGTGACAGAGGCGGAACTAAACCGCTTCATTAATTATGTCAATGACTTCCATCCATCGATCAAATTTACCACAGAAATTTCCACCACCTCTGTCAATTTCCTTGACACCACTATTAAATTAAACCCTACAGGCCTCACGACCTCCGTGTACTACAAACCTACTGATGCTCATGGTTTCCTCCTGTACAGCTCATCCCACCCCAAAAGCAGCAAAGATTCCATCCCATATTCCCAGCTACTCCACCTTCGTCGTATCTGTCAGGATGATAATGACTTCCTCAAGAAAGCCCGCGAAATGCTTGACTTTTTCCGCAGATGGTCCTACCCAGAGGACGTCTTGTCCACAGCTTTCTGTCGCATGACCCAAGTCTCGAGGGAAATGTCCCTTGTAAAAAAAACGCGACCTCCTAACAATGAACCTAAGCTCATCCTCACCTTCCATCCACATGCCTATGCCATCAAGAATATTTTCCTCAGACACTGGTCTATCTTGTAATCTGATCCAACCACTCGTGAGGTATTCTCCAATGGCCCTAGGGTAATTTTCTGCCGTAACCAGAGTCTCAGAGACCACTTTGTGCATAGTCACCTCCCCACAGTTACTTCATCTGTGGGCACATTCGAATGCCATCGTAAGAACTGTCTGACATACCCATACGTTGTTCAGACGCTGGTGATTGCATTCCCCCTAGGCACCTTCTCCTTGAAAGATTCTTTTACTTGTACATCCCGCAATCTGATATATGTCATCATCTGCAAACGATGTGACATGAAATACATTGGTCAAACTGGCAGACGCCTTGCTGACCGTTTTAGAGAACACCTCAGAGACATTAATCAGGGCGCTGACAAACCTGTCCCCAAACATTTTAATTCTTCCAACCATAATGGAGTCGACGATGTATGTGTCACTCCATTGAAACCTTGCTTCTCTAACAGCTCCGTTAGGCTCAAAATTGAACGCCAGTTAATCAACAAACTGGGATGCGTCCATCCAGCAGGTATCAATACTGTCTGTTTACACTGTCTATTACTATGCTGTCCCCCCCCCCCCCCCCAATATTCATACCTAACTGTCTCCATACCCTTATATTTTCATATCAGACTGTTCGCATAATTTTGGCGACGTAAATCCTATCTGGCAATATACTATACTTAAACTCTGCAGCCAAATAGTGCCTTCGCAACTGGCAAATCCGCCTTTTCTGCTCCCGCATGGGAACGTAGTAGTTGTGTTTTTTTAAAAATTTGTTTTTTATATTTCGTTGTTCTATCTATCTGTGTTGTCCTGTCCTTGACAAAGATTCTGAGAATCGAAACGTCGGCCGTCCTGTGTGTCATATTGTACGCATTTGTGTGTATTTTATTTTATTAATCATTGTATATATTTACTGAGTGCTTCTGATTTTATATTTTCACCTGGATTTCGGGATACGATGGATCTCCTTGTAAGATATGTGCAACGTGTTGATGTTTAGTACGTTTCTTCTCACAGGAGCTAAATATACCTATTTGTTTCCAATTCATATTGTTATATCCTGCTGCAGCCGCTGCTTTTTCTTCTATTCCATATCATTTATAGTATACCAGTAACATTTATAATACTAAAGTTGCATCTAAAGTTGCAATTGAGCGTGAGAGTGAATGAGTGAGCGTGAGAGTAAATGAGTGAGTGTGAGAGTGAATGAGTGAGCGGCAGAGTGAATGATTGAGCGGGACAGTGAATGAGTTAGCGTGAGAGTGAATGAGTGAGCGTGAGAGTGAATGATTGAACGGGAGAGTGAATGAGTGAGCGGGAGAGTGAATGAGTGAGCGGGAGAGTGAATGAGTGAGCGGGAGAGACAGAATGAGTGAGCGTGAGAGTGAATGAGTGAGAGTGAATGAGTGAGCGTGAGAAGGAATGAGTGAGAGTGAATGAGTGAGCGTGAGAGTGAATCAGTGAGCGGGAGAGTGAATGATTGAGCGTGAGAGTGAATGAGTGAGCGTGAGAGTGAATGAGTGAGCGTGAGAGTAAATGAGTGAGTGTGAGAGTGAATGAGTGAGCGGCAGAGTGAATGATTTAGCGGGACAGTGAATGAGTTAGCGTGAGAGTGAATGAGTGAGCGTGAGAGTGAATGAGTGAGAGTGAATGATTGAACGGGAGAGTGAATGAGTGAGCAGGAGAGGGAATGAGTGAGCGGGAGAGTGAATGCGTGAGCGGGAGAGTGAATGAGTGAGCAGGAGAGACAGAATGAGTGAGTGTGAGAGTGAATGAGTGAGCGTGAGAATGAATGAGTGAGCGGGAGAGTGAATGAGTGAGCGGTAGAGTAAATGAGTGAGTGGGAGAATGAATGAGTGAGCGGGAGAGTGAATGAGTGAGCATGAGAGTGAATGAGTGAGCGTGAGAGTGAATGAGTGAGCGGGAGAGTGAATGAGTGAGCGGGAGGGTAAATGAGTGAGCGGGAGAATGAATGAGTGAGCGGGAGAGTGAATGAGTGAGCGTGAGAGTGAATGAGTGAGCGTGAGAGTGAATGAGTGAGCGGGAGAGTGAATGAGTGAGCGGGAGAGTGAATGAGTGAGCGTAAGAGCGAATGAGTGAGCGTGAGAGTGAATGAGTGAGCGTGAGAGTGAATGAGTGAGCGGGAGAGTGAATTAGTGAGAGTGAGAGTGAATGAGAGAGAAAAAGAGAGAGTGTGTGTGTGTGTGTGAGCGTACGCATGAGTGTGAGTGTGTGTATATGAAAGAATACAGAGAGAGAGAGAGAGTGAGAGAGAGAGAGCTGAGCAGATGCATGTCATGTAACACGCATGTTATGTAACACGCGAATCCATATGTTTGTGTATTCTCATCTGTCATATTATAAGTTAAATACCATTTGATTTTATCATGTATAATCTAAACTTATGTTCATTACTGTAGTTTGAGTGAGAGAGTGAGTGAGTGTGAATGAGAGACAGAATGAGTGAGCGTGAGAGTGAATGAGTGAGCGTGAGAGTGAATGAGTGAGCGTGAGAGTGAATGAGTGAGCATGAGAGTGAATGAGTGAGCGGGAGAGTGAATGATTGAGCGTGAGAGTGAATGAGTGATCGGGAGAGTGAATGAGTGAGAGTGAATGAGTGAGCGTGAGAGTGAATGAGTGAGCGTGAGGGTGAATGAGTGAGCGGGAGAGTGAATGAGTGAGCGTGAGAGCGAATGAGTGAGCTGGAGAGTGAATGAGTGAGAGTGTCTGTGTGTGGGAGTGAATGAGTGTGAGTGAATGAGTGAGAGTGAATGAGTGAGCGTGAGAGTGAATGAGTGAGCGTGAGAGTGAATGAGTGAGCGGGAGAGTGAATGAGTGAGCGGGAGAGTGAATGAGTGAGCAGAAGAGTGAATGAGTGAGCGGGAGAGTGAATTAGTGAGAGTGAATGAGTGAGCGGGAGAGTGAATGATTGAGCGTGAGAGTGAATTGAGTGAGCGTGAGAGTGAATGAGTGAGCGTGAGAGTGAATGAGTGAGCGTGAGAGTGATTGAGTGAGCGTGAGAGTGAATGAGTGAGAGTGAATGAGTGAGCGTGAGAAGGAATGAGTGAGCGTGAGAGTGAATGAGTGAGCATGAGAGTGAATCAGTGAGCGGGAGAGTGAATGATTGAGCATGAGAGTGAATGTGTGAGCGTGAGAGTGAATGAGTGAGCGGCAGAGTGAATGAGTGAGCGGGACAGTGAATGAGTGAGCGTGAGAGTGAATGAGTGAGCGGGAGATTGAATGATTGAACGGGAGAGTGAATGAGTGAGCGGGAGAGTGAATGAGTGAGCGGGAGAGACAGAATGAGTGAGCGGGAGAGTGAATGAGTGAGCGGGAGAGTGAATGAGTGAGCGGGAGAGTGAATGAGTGAATGAGTGAGCGGGAGAGTGAATGAGTGAACGGGAGAGTGAATGAGTGAGCGGGAGAGTGAATGAGTGAGAGTGTGTGTGTGTGAGTGAATGAGTGAGAGTGAGAGTGAATGAGAGAGAGAGAGAGAGAGAGAGAGAGAGAGAGAGAGAGAGAGAGAGAGAGAGAGAGAGAGAGAGAGAGAGAGAGAGAGTGTGTGTGTGTGTGGGACGCGCTGGCATCACTACTTTTACGTCACATACTTTTTATGTACACATTTTTCTCCATGTTTAGGCTTGTTTATGTTTACAACATTCATTTCACAATGTTTATTTTTCTTCCTATGTAAATGTATAATGCTCTTGATGAACGAAAGACGAGTGGTTGGAAGGGCCGAATGTAAGACGGGCCTGCGCGCCCAATTTGTGACCCTAATAAAGTTGATTTGATTTGATTTGATTTGATTTCTATAGTATACTAGTAACATGTGTAGTACTAAACAGCATCTATGGTATACTAGTAACAGTTATATTACTAAAGCAGCATCTATAATATACCAATATTTATAATACTAAAGGTAGTAGCGGGTAGCGGGGGTAGGGGTATACCCTATCAAAGGAGAAGTAAGGTGCCTCCTTCCCTCCGCTAGCCTACGGGACACCCTTGGGCAAGGTGGAGTACCCGTTTAGCCCCCCCAACAGGGTAACGTGAAGCCATGGGAGCAGGTGGTGGATTGGACTTGGGAGCAGCCGACAGATAGTTGTTGGTTATGGTTTCAAGTCAGTGACGGTGGGCAGAGGATCTCTCAGTAGAGACAATGGCTACGGTCATCCGATCAGTATGGTCACTGCCAGGAAGGAAGAATGGTAGACTTCCCTCCTTATTGATTCCCGGGCAGAGGAGGCTCGTTAGCCTTGGTTGGTATCTCTTCTAAGAGAGGGAACTCTAAATCTCAAACCTCCGCTGCCTTGCGGGTATACCCATATGGGAAAGGCTTCGGGAGTAAACCCTGAGGACAAATCCGGAGATGGAGTCCCTAAGGCAGTTCCATGTTGTAAACAACATAGTTCTGGCAACTCCTGCGACGGCACCGATGCCAAGTTGCATTGGCTACTGCCTTTCCCTTGGTCAACATCGGCGACGTGGAGAGGGGGAACCTGCTACTGGGCAACAGCTGGTTCTCCGATTTCCATTGCCCAGGCTTGTGCCCTGAAGAGGTCACTTCAGCACCGCGTAAAGCGGTGACACAACACGGGAAGTAGCATTTGCCGGTTATAAGTCTTAATGCTCGATTGGCGTAGAGCAAGGCGCCAGGGGCTACTTCCGACGGTGGGAGAGATCATCGTATCTCACTAGACAGCTACCGCCCGCCTAAGCTGGGCAGCCCCCAGTCAATAAGGTGTTGTCTCGCCACGGTTCATCTGCTCCTGAGGGTGTGTGGAGCTTAGGGGGAAATCCTGACACATGGACCGCAATCTATACACCTAACAGCAAGAAAAAGACAAAACAACCGGCCCTAAGGCTGGGAACATGGAACGTAAGAACCATGACCCCTGGCATCTCAGACGATCTAAATGAGATTGTGGATGCCCGCAAAACTGCAGTGATAAACAACGAACTGCTAAGACTGGGGATAGACATTGTCGCCCTGCAAGAGACCAGACTCCAAGAATCTGGAAGCATCAAGGAGAGGGACTTCACTTTCTACTGGCATGGCAAGCCGTGCGGAGAGACCAGGGAGCATGGAGTTGGCTTCGCTATCAGAAACAAGCTGCTCAATTCCATCATACCACCAAGTGATGGCACTGAAAGAATATTGAAGCTCCAACTCCAGACAGAGGCAGGCCCAGTTAGTATTATAAGCGTTTACGCCCCAACACTAACTGCAGCATCAGAATCTAAAGACAAGTTCTATGACGACCTTAGCAAAGAAGTCAGTGAAACACCAGAGAAACAACATCTTTTTATCCTGGGGGATTTCAATGCCAGGGTTGGCTCTGACCACGAATCTTGGCCTTCATGTCTAGGACAGTTTGGCGTTGGGAAGATCAATGACAATGGACAACGTCTCTTGGAATTCTGCAGCCACCATAATCTGTGCGTGACCAACACCTTCTTTGACACGAAACCTCAACACAAGGTGTCATGGAGGCACCCCAGATCAAAGAACTGGCACCAACTCGACCTGGTGCTCACTAAACGCAGCAACCTCCACAATGTACGGATGACTCGCAGCTATCATGGTGCTGACTGCGACACCGACCATTCACTCGTCTCCAGCAAGGTGAAGATAAAGCCCAAGAGAATCTACAGAAGCCGAACAGAAGGAAGACCACGCATTGACACCAGTGGCACCCAAAATAAAGAGAAGGTCAACAAATTCATGCAGGCTCTAGCGGATACTCTGCCCGGCCCCACAGACGGAGATTCCACCGAGAGATGGAGTCATTTTCGCGACACCATCTACAATACAGCACTATCAACATTTGG
Source organism: Cepaea hortensis (assembly GCA_963921405.1). Classification (NCBI taxonomy): domain Eukaryota; kingdom Metazoa; phylum Mollusca; class Gastropoda; order Stylommatophora; family Helicidae; genus Cepaea; species Cepaea hortensis. The sequence continues at coordinate 47,303,848 of OY992876.1, forward strand.
CAAGAAGCAAACTAAGTCAACCGACTGGTTTGAAGCACACTCTGAAGAGATGCTCCCAGTCCTGGAGATAAAGAGACATGCATTCTCGATGTATAAAACATCACCTTCAGAGAAAACACTGCAGGCATTGCGAACGGCCAGAAATAGAGTACAACAGATGGCAAGAAGATGTGCGAACAGGTACTGGCTACAGCTCTCTGCTCAAATTCAAACTTGTGCAGACACTGGAAATATAAGAGGAATGTATGAGGGCATCAAGCAAGCTGTCGGTCCATCAAAAAATAAGATGGCCCCTTTACGATCAACTGAGGGGGTAATCATAAAAGATCGAGCGAAACAAATGGATCGCTGGGTAGAACACTACTCAGAGCTATACTCAGTGGATAACACTGTCAGCGAAGAAGCTCTGGAAGCCATCGATCAACAGTCCGCCATGCATGCCTTGGATAACGAACCTTGCCTCACAGAAATCAGCGAAGCACTAGACTCTCTCAAATCCGGCAAGGCACCTGGAAAAGATAGTATTCCACCTGAAATTTTAAAATGTAGCAAAGAAACAATCATCCCAGAACTGTATGCAATATTACAGCTCTGCTGGAGAGAAAAATCAATACCACAAGATATGAAAGACGCAAACATCGTTACCCTTTATAAAAACAAAGGCGACAGAAGCGACTGCAACAACTATCGCGGCATTTCCCTTCTCAGCATTACAGGCAAGATTTTTGCCAGAGTAATCCTTAAAAGATTACACATTCTTGCTGAAAGAATCTACCCCGAATCGCAGTGCGGATTTAGACCCAACAGGTCCACCATCGATATGATTTTCTCACTCCGGCAGCTCCAAGAGAAGTGCAGAGAACAGAGGAAGCCATTATATATAGCCTTCATCGACCTCACAAAGGCATTTGACCTCGTGAGCAGAAGCGGCCTTTTTAAGGTCCTTGAAAAGGTTGGATGTCCACCCACCCTTCTTAGTCTCGTGAAATCATTCCACGAAAACATGCAGGGGACCATTTTATTTGACGGCTCAACATCCCAGTCATTCAGCATCAGCAGCGGAGTAAAGCAGGGATGCGTGCTTGCTCCTACACTCTTTGGTATCTTCTTTGCTGTTCTCTTAAGGCAAGCATTTGGGACTGCCACTGAAGGCATATACCTCCACACAAGATCTGAGGGCAAACTTTTTAACCCATCAAGACTCAAGGCAAAGACCAAAATAAGACCAAGATGCGTAAGAGAACTACTTTTTGCAGATGATGCAGCACTGACTACTCATACAGCAGAAGATCTCCAAAGGCTCATAGATCGTTTTGCAGCTGCCTGCAAAGACTTTGGGCTCACCATTAGCCTAAATAAAACACAGGTGATGGAACAAGATGCTGATGCGCCTCCGTCAATCAAAATCTCTAATTATGAATTGAAAGTCGTCCACGATTTTGTGTATCTGGGATCGACAATTTCAGATAATCTTTCATTAGAGACAGAAATCGACAGACGCATTGGAAAGGCAGCCACAACATTTTCCAGGCTAGCTAAAAGAGTTTGGGAGAATAATAGACTAACAGAGCGTACAAAAGCTCAAGTATATAAAGCTTGTGTTGTTAGCACACTACTCTACGGGTCTGAATCCTGGACCCTGTACTCAAGACAGGAAAGGAAGTTGAATTCCTTCCACATAAGATGTCTGAGACGTATCCTGGGCATAACATGGAAAGACCACATAACAAACAAACAGGTGCTTGAAAGAGCAGATATTACCACAGTGCACACCCTCCTCAAGCAGAGACGCCTCCGGTGGTTGGGCCACGTATCTCGAATGGAGGACGAACGTATTCCCAAAGATCTCCTTTACGGAGAACTAGCCACAGGAAAGAGGCCAACCGGAAGACCCCAAATGCGATATAGGGATGTGTGTAAACAAGATATGAAAACCATTGGAATAGATCCAGACACGTGGGAGAGAGTTGCAACAGACAGATGCTCCTGGAGAAGAGATGTACGAAACGGATTGGTGCTCTTTGAGCGCAATCAGATCCAAAAAACTGAGGAGAGACGGCACAGGCTCAAAGAGCAGTCACTTACTGCGGGACTTGCCTCGTCTCACAGATGCGGAAACTGTGACAGAGATTGTCATTCTCGAATTGGACTATACAGTCACCAGCGGTGCTGCCAGGCACCTCCCAAGCGGCACAACTCTATAGTCCTTCAGGACTGAAAGAGGCCTACTACTACTACTAATACTAAAGCAACATCTATAGTATACTGATAACATTTATAGTACTAAAATAACATCTATAGTATACAAGCTGGTCAACCTGCAAGCCCAGTCCATAAATAAATCTTCCTGGATGGAGAATGAAACATATGGCCACTGATCTGACTTTCAAGTGTGCTAGCTACTGCGATACTCCGGCTCCCATAGCAAACATATGGCCACTGATCTGACAGGCAAATGTGCTAGCCACTGTGATATTCCAGCTCCCCGTAGCAAACAAAAGTGAAATTTAAAAAAGGCAATACTCAAACAAAAAGTTAGAAGACTTACTTTATGTTTCTCTTTCGTGTATTCATGGATGGCAGCCATTGCCAGTGCCTTATTTTCTACTTTGGCCTCATTTACACAGTGCCAGAACATGTTCGCTTCCTCTTTCCTTTTCTCATTCTCCTCTAAGCCGAACATAAATAACCTCATGCAGATCTCCAACAATTTCTCCTTGTATGTATTTTGTTCAGGAAATTTCATAACTATTTGACCTGCACCAGAAGCATATTGAGGACGTTTATCATGAAGTCTATGATCACAGTTTACTATAGTGAAGTAATAGTGTAGAGAGTTCAAGATGCAATGATAATAATAACAGGGAAAGTTTATCACAAATAAAGAATGAACAGGAGATTTATTGTTAGATGTGAACTGCCAGAATCTATGGCTTAGGGGTTAGTGAAACACAGCGTCACAATTCTCTGACATACAGAGTCCAGGGTTCGAAAACAGCTGCACACAATTTGGAAGCAGATCGTTTTGCATTGATTTTGATGGTACAGAAAGCAATGACAAACTACTGACCACAAAACTGTCCAGTAAACCACAAACAGCCAATAAATGCTGGGATTTATTGCACCTCCCTGTAAAGGACATGCAATTAACTATTTTTTTTTTTTTTTATTACCATCCAATACTGAATATTATTGCTAAACATGATACCTCAAAACAAACAAGTCCCCTGATAAGCAAAAATGAATTTTGAATAACAAGAATTTAATAAGCCAAGGGGCCGTGGGACTAGGAATCAATAACAATTACTTGTCACAGTGGAGCTACAACCTTAGGCAAGCTCTTTCACAATGTACTATGTTATCAATAAATCACAGGCTCAAATTATATTACACTGACTGCCTTTTCTATCATGTAGCGAAAGGATCACAACAATAAATGCAAAAGACAAAACTTAAAGACACCAACTACTAGAGGTAGACTGATTCCTCCATCTTGCCTTTCCACATAGATGTGACTCAAAATACTTAAAAAACATATTGACTTATACACCCATATTGTTAGTATATGACCCTCAAAAGCACTTCTAGGAAATATTGACTTATATAACCATCTTGTTAGTAGATATGACTCAAAATAATTCTAGGAATTAAGGATGCATACATCCATGCTGTTACTAGACATGACGCATAAATACTATTAAAAATTAGATAACTTATACATCATTCGTATTAGTAGACGTGATTAAAATAATTCTAGAAATATGGAAGAATACAAATGTGACACAAAATACTTCTGAAAATTATATAACTGGTACATGTGACTCAAAATAACTCTAGAAATTATGGATGAAAACAGATATGACTCAAAATACTTTTAGAAATTATGAAACTTATACCCATCTTGTTGATAGATGTGACTAAAATACTTCTAGAAACTATAAACATATATACCCATCTTGTTAGTAGATGTAACTCAAAAATACTTCTATAAACTATAAACTTGTATAACCCATCTTGTTAGTAGATGTGACTAAAAATACTTCTAGAAACTATAAACGTATATACCCTCTTGTTAGTAGATGTAACTCAAAAATACTTCTATAAACTATAAACTTGTATAACCCATCTTGTTAGTAGATGTGACTAAAAATACTTCTAGAAACTATAAACGTATATACCCTCTTGTTAGTAGATGTAACTCAAAAATACTTCTATAAACTATAAACTTTTATAACCCATCTTGTTAGTAGATGTGACTAAAAATACTTCTGGAAACTATAAACGTATATACCCATCTTGTTAGTAGATGTAACTCAGAAATACATCTAGAAACTATAATACTGCTTGAAACATTGAGACTTAAACGTCCATATCTTAACAGCAGAACTAACTAAGAAATACCACTAGAAAAAGACACATTTATTAAAAGCCTATACTGTCCAGGAGACAAAAAAGTATGCAAAATAAATATAATAATAATAAAATACCAAACATATAAATTTCACAAAAAGGGAAATAGTTAACTATAGCCATACAAGAAATGTAACACCAGAAAGACAGTCATAAACAAGAGATTAAAACAACAAGACATCTTTATATGACAACCCACTTAAAAATTACAGAGATTTTTCTAAAGTTAACATGAGTTTTTAACAGTTTATCTTGCTGAATGAGTTAACATTAGCTTTTAACAGTTTATCTTGCTGAATAGCAACAAAACAAACAATATAAAGGATATTGTGATACAATCTCTTCGGCCCCGGGCATCTCATTCAGTTTCTGCCCATCAGGATCATTAGCGTACATCTCTACAAAGAGTTTGTCTGTATTCAAATATTCCACAAATGCTTCCTGAAAGGAAAAACAATAGCAATGCAGAATCAGACAACCTTCTACACCACAAACTCAACAGTCACATGCACACAAAGCATGGAAAATAAGTAGACAAGATGAGAAACATCTAATGGAGTGGAAATGTGATTTTAGAGGAAAATGCAAATACGATGGAAAAAAGGGAAAAAAAAACAACAACGAGCAAGTCCTACAAGAAAAAAATGAAAACTGCAGTGATTTGAGAAATTAGGTATAAACAGTCAAGATATTATGGGCACAATATGAGAAGAAGTAAACTGGAAAACCTAATACAACAGGCAAAATTGAAGGGAGAAAAGCAAGGCAAAATTGATGGGAGAAAAGCAAAGGAAAGGCAAAGAGATAAATATCTGGATGGCTTGGCCATATGGCAAAGTCAAGACAGGAACACAGAGCTGGTGATCTTATGAATTGGCGAACCATGACCGCCCTCACTTATCGGTATGACACATGATTATAATGATGACACACAGCTAATGAGGGTTCTTCTTCTTCTTCTTCTTCTTCGTTCATCTGGAGTTTTTTTCCGGATGTGATTGCGTTGTGCCTGTTTACAGCAGAGCTGCGTTCTTGCGCCGTTAGGCCGACACATCCGACTTCTGCGGGCATTTGTTGACCGGGTTAACCTTCCCAAGGATGAGGGTTCTATAGCAATGAGAACATGAGGGAAGTGGCATAACACATATCAACACTGTAGCAAACACAGCTCAGAAAGGTCTGTTCTACGGCTGGATGAAACAACCCTGGATGTCAAGTTCTTTGGAAAGGAGGTAACAAGGCTGAATGGATCAAATCCCCCGTACATCCGGTGTGCTGATGCTGAGGGAGGTGGCTCAAACCCTATTCCAATCAGTAGGACTAAAATGTGCACTTCTTGTCCTTGACTTGGGGACGTAAATTACAAGTATCTTTAATGTCAGAGTGGGTTCGCCTGATGGTGAGGGACACTAGTAACAGGGAAAGCTAACTCACATTCAAAATTCAGTCCAGTGCTACTAGAAGTAGCGTGTATGTTCTATATTTGAGTACAAATCGAGCGAGTGCAAACAAATAAATTCTACGGAAGCCTCTAGAATCTGCAGAAGACAATTTAGTTCATGCAGGAAACAAAATTAAAGATATAGGCTGAAACAAAGTGAATGAAAAGAAGAAGAGGAAGAAGAAGAGGCAAATTTCTCAGCAAACTGATAATGTGACACAGAGCATTCCTACAACAGAAAATGTTTTACCACCATTTCCACTGTAAAGTTTTAAATTTTGCTAACGCTTTTGTTAATGCTTCATAATATATTTTATAATGAAAAAGTAGCATTGAGCTGTGATGTAATTTTAAAGAAAACAATTCATATAGGAAAAATGGTTAATATTAAAGAAATAAATCAATAAATGTCTATTTTCTGTTGTGCAGCAACTACTTTAGATATTTTAACGGAATCCTTGTGAATAAATTTATGCTGTGGCATAAAAAAACTTCCTGAGACAGAAGGGGGTTCATTAAGAAGCACCAGAGACACATAGAGTTACATTATTAACTAGATAAAAATAGATCATATAAAAACTGTCTGGGACACAGAGTCGAAATAACCGTGGAGTTTTTCTTGTGATTACAAGCCACATCTTGAGGTTATAGGTGTTTTCTATCAAGTATCTAAACTGTGTATTACCAAAACACGTGCAAGAGGAAACATATATTAACTGATTCAGTGCCAAACAAAATGTAGGTTTAGACCAAACATGGTACCCAATTATCATCATCTTCCACTTCTGCTGTCAGGCGTCCTGGGGAGGAATAATTTGCGCCAATCAAATGAATATTATACGATCAATTTCTGTTCACCGAGCATTGAAATTGTGGAGGATACCACAAAACAAACAACACGATGACCCTAGTGTGCCGATGTATCATCCGTCTATCCAAATGGGAGGTCACATGTGGCAATATATTATCCTTTGGCACTGAATCAATTAATTTAGTAAGCATCGGTTCTTCCCTCTGGCTTTGGGTCAGAGGATACTAACAATGAAATACCTAAAATTCATGGAGGCAACATAACCAACCTAGTCCTAATCTCAACCAGTCTGTATATACTGTGCTGAATCATGACCTGGTTATTTCCAAATATGCCTAGCCACAGACGTAAAGTTCCAGTATCTATATTGCTCACTATCATAGTTTAGAAAGAATTAACTATGACAGTAATCTCAGGGTAGCACGAGAAACGCTGACGTCAAAAGTGGCTGCTTGGAGGTGACTGGGAATGAGTCCAGAAAGTCTTAATTATGACGGTAATCTCAGGATTATCATCATAATTAACTCTTTCTGGACTATGACACAAACCCCACCAGTTTCTAAACTTGGAGAGGGGAAGGAGAGCACTGCAACACAGTTCTCCTGGAGATGGTACTTCGGTACAGAGTCAGAAGAAAATTCTCTGCACTAACCTCACCCTGTTAGATGCCCATTTTCAGGGCTCAACCTGAACGCCAGTACATCTGACATAAGAGTTAAAGCTAGCTACTATGATTCATTATCACCAAATTAAAATAGAATATATTCTGGGTATTATTCAGCTACGTGTTTTTCGTGTCTCTGAACGGCATACTCACAATGTTAAATTTCCCGATTATTTCAAGATCGTGTTAATATTAGAACCTATTACTTGACATTGTTTTTCCCTCTATACTTTACAATCTGCACTTATCTTGCTTAAGTTATATTCATTTTAAACCCAGAGATATAGACTGTCTTTCTAAGACGAAAGTAGACATGCAAATAATGTTTTATGTAGACGTCTTTTGGTTGTTCTAGTATGTATTATTCAATTTAGCATTCATTTTTACGTATATTGTGTAATTTTCGACTATTAAAGTTGGAGGGAACATCCCAAACTAAAATCATGAAGATTGCATGCTGTAATGTGATATTTCAATGGCGGGAAATATCCGTTTCATTGTCATACACCAGCAATGACTATTTATTATTGTTATGGAATATTCACAGTGATTTAAAAGCCAATTAATGCATGTTTGCTTTCAACACCCATTATAGTATTTATGTGTAATCTTTCATCACTTTCCATGGGTGGGACTATTTATCTTTGGGTAACTTTTCAACGTGACTTCTCTGGTCAAAATGGATCTATCTATGGATTTATCTATATATATATGCTGGCTCCCTGGCCGAGGGGTTAGCAGCTTTCTCCGTTAATCCCGAATACTCTTGTGGTTGACGTGAGCGCACAAGAATTAGAAGTGGTTAGAGTCGCGCCAGTGACTTATGAGAGTATGGAGCCGGTCGCTAAGAAAGTCGTGGTGTGCTGATGAGCGTAATCTAGCCTAGGAATCAACATACAGCTGAAAGATGGTGTTAACCGCAATATCCTGAAACAGGATGGAAACGCGTAAATAATATATATATATATATATATATATATATATATATATATATATATATATATATATATATATATATATATATATATATATATAAAATTGTTTTATATCCCTGACAGGACGTTGCAGTCTACACCAGCATTTTTCAGCTGTTGTTGATGTACTAGGCAAGATTACGCTCAGTAGTTTGCCATTGCTTTCTTAGCGACCAGCTCACATACTCCATAAGTTACCAATGCGGCGAGAACTGCTACCAATTCTCGCGCACATCACATCACTCACGAGAGTATACAGGATTATGGAGAAAGACGCTAACCCCTAGGCCAGGGAGACCGGTATTATATATAAATAATATAGCTTATGTGTTAAAAACAGTGATGTGAGTGTTTAGGTCACACTTTGTCAAAGTGCTCAAATAGTATTTTCCTCTTTGTTCATATTAAATGATAAACAGACACACAAACATTAAAATCTCCGCTTAGAATTGACCTACAGACTTGAATAAAGTACCATTGGATGTGTTTTTTCAAGAGGTGTCTAACTAAGCAGATTGCATAATTAAAAAGCAATTTAGAAAATGTTACTAAAATAACTAGTTAAAACTCTCTGTCCTCAAGATATTTCACCATCCATCCAATCACACAAAGCCTCCCATAAAAATGATGACAAAGATAATAACATAAAATCTACTATAATAAAAACATACAACATCCTGCGACGCAAACCTTGTGGAGTTGAAGATCTTTTTCTTGCCGGAGTTCAATGTCTTGCAACTGTCTGGCCTCCTTATCCAGTTCATCCTGCTCCTGAACCTTTTCCAGAAATATCTCACTTGCTTTTGATTTCTAATAAAAATGTTGCAAGATAAAAATGTTGCAAGATAAAAATGTTGCGTAATAAAATTGTAAGATAAAAATGTTGTAAAACATATTTTCTCGTCCAAAAATAAAATAAACTTTATTAAGATTTTTTGCTGAGATAAAACAAGGGCTATTCATCATCATGTGTCATACCGATAATTGCAGACATTCTTGGTTTGCCATCTCACATGATCGTCAATGTCTAGGATCAGGTCTATTTTCCTGTCCTGAATATGCCATGTGACCTAGCCATCCAGGTATTTATCTCTTTGTCTTCCCAGCTTCACACCCATAAATGTTGTCAGCTGGAACTAAGTTTTTAAGTTTATTTCTTCTCATAATGTTTTCCCCCAAACTATTGACTGTCTACGTCTAATTTCTCTAACCAGTTAAAGCTTTATACTTTACATTTGATTTTTGAAGATTTGTCTCATTTGTTTTCCTGTCTCTTCATGGTATTCTTTGTATTTTTCCACTGCAATTCGCTGTTTATCAGCTTGTCATCTCATTGTCTATGTTTCACATGCAAACAAAAATATATGTTCTATGTAGAACTTGAACACTCTTGTTCACACTGCATATGACTGCTTTTTATTGGCGTGTATGTTTTCCATCTTGCAGTAGGCTATCTTTTCCATGGCGATTTTTGCTCTAATCTCTACAAAGCATCTTCCATCAGATGCTATAACTGTGTCAAGACAGTTATTTTACCTGTTTAAGAATTTTCCCATTTACTTGGATGATACATTATGGTACTTCTTTCTTCTTGGAGATGATCACAATTTCTCTCTTGGAGTTCGTGATCTGTCTGGGGTATCAATCCACATGGCTGATTTGTCAATCTTAAATTTGTTATACATATGGCTGCATAATCGATATGTCCTATTCTGAGGTGCAGAACAATGATTTGTTTTGGTCTGTCCACAATATGGTAGTCGTCTTGAGCTTGTAATGGTGGGTTTCTGCTTGATTTGATGATTTTGTTTTCTTTTGGTGGTATGTGACTAGTACATTCAATTGCCCTTTTGTTAAATGATTCAATAATTCCCTCCTCAAAGCAAGAGTGAATGTAATGATGGGCAACAATAAGTCTCACCAGGTTTTGATCTAACAGCTGGTAATCCAAAAACTGCAACTTGGGAAGGAAAGCTATGACAAACAAGCGGTAGTTTTCTTGAGTGCAGATTGGATTGTGTCCAACATTCAATGTCTTCAGATTTGGGAAGCGGCGCAAGTAGATAATCTGTGACAATGTGGAAATAATACACATCAACATCTAAATCTGAACAAATAGAACAGAAATTGTCAGCCTGGTATAGCCAGGCAGAGGAAGACAGAAAAAAATATATTTGGTAAGCTTAAATGCATGGGTACAAATAAAATAAGCAACACCAACTTAACAATATATCTGATGATAGAAGATTAGAGAGCCAAGATCATCAATGTCTGGCCAGGCACCTGAAGAAGAAGAAGAATAAGAAGAAGAAGAAGAAGAAGAAGAAGAAGAAGAAGAAAAAGAAGAAGAAGAGCAATGCAGAAGCAGAAACAAGCGTAAGAAGAAACAGAGAAAGAAGAAAAAGAAGAAGCCTGGTTCATTCAACCATAATTTTAAAAAACAATAATATCTTAACAGAAATGTCTTACCGGCAATGTATATTTTATAAATTAATCTCAGGTTGTTTTCATGTTCATTATGCATTAATATTTTCCCCAGTGTATTCATCATTCTCGTAAAGTGATATCGGTTCTAAACTCAACTCAACTTTTCCCCTCAATCTTGCAGTTGTCATCAAGTTCTCTAGTTTATTTCTTATCATAACGTGTCCAAACAATTTTGACTGTCTGCATCTAATTTCTCTAATCAGTTTACAGTTTGCATCTGCTTCTTGTAGGACTTGCTCATAACTATAAAAGTTAAAATTAAAATGTTCAGTAAAGAGTTTAAAGGGGAAAGATTTACTTCATTGCATAAGATTTACCCCATATGGCTTTGCCTCTTTCCGCAGGGTGGCCTGCTGAAAGTTTCACATAAAGCACAAACTCTGTAGCTCCAGTGATGACACCCATAAGTCTTCTAGAACACTGTAGGCCTACTCATGAAAAGAATGACAGAGTCCAGAAATGAACCCACAACCTTTGGAGCGTGAGGCAGATGGTGTAATTACTGTGCTATGGAGACCCTTGTTCAGTATTTAAACTAAATCTGATGAATTGTGCAAAAATGAAGGTAAGTTTACATGACTGCCCATGCTTATCGGCATTGCGCATGATGATGATGATTGTCCAACAGCATTGTTCTAAATTAAAGTTGCATGTCCTTTGCAGGATGTCGCAGTCAACACCAGCATTTTTTGCTGTTTGTGATCTCTTGGCAAGTTTACATTCAGTAGTTTGCCATTGTTTTCTGAATGACCGGCACCCATACCATTTCGTAAAAAACTAATGCAAGGTGATCTGCTGCCAAATTGCCTGCATCTGTGTTTCAAACGTGGGTATACAGTATTACAAACTGCATCCATAACGCCTTCACCATGGAGCTGGCATATTGTTCTAAATATAGTACAAATAACAAAGCTAAAAACAGACAAAAGAATAATGCAGATGTTGATCAAATAAAGCTGACCCCCTCTCCCCAAATGAGTAAAGTCTCTTTTGCAACAAAAATATGTGTAGTAATCATTACATTGTTGAAGACTAACAAAAAATATTTGAGGACCTTGTCAAGAGGTAACGTTAGTCTCTCTCTAAGATATTAGTTCAGGCGCTATAATGCAGCAACGTTCACCTCAAGATCTGTGTGGCTCTGGGGTATGATCTCTGTGAAGCTAAATGGCATGCGCCGACATGACTGCACACACACGTATAGGACAGCCTCACTATGCTGACTCCAACATAAATCTAACGACAAAGTCATTCGAGTGAACTGAGATATAATTTATCGAAGGCAACTTCAACAGCAAACGTGAGCAAGTGAGCACATCCAGGCTTCAGTCTTTCGCACCGCACTTTCGCTCTTGCTTATCCATCGCACATCATCTCCCTGGGCTGCGTAGATAGTTGGGCACCAAGCTGGCCGCCTGCTATAAGAATGAATGCATGACAAAAGCCTACCTTCCACTGTCATATAGCGAATACCAGATATGCCAGCGACCATGGCGTCAGTAGAGCCAGGAGTACCTGTAGTTGATTGCCGGACACAAACTAGAGCGACTTCATGTGGAAACCAAGGACTGGCAGCAGTATAACGGCCGGTATTCTGTGAATGGTGTTGAAGCACGTCCTAACGCTGTCTTTGCTGGATCACACACTGGCCACCTAACCGTTACAGTGTTAGGTGACGTATTACAATGACGTCTTTATTGCGTTCAATGTACGTGTCACTACGTGCAACGTATGTGACACTCTGTAACTTGCTCTTGATGCGCTAACTCATCAAATAAGTCTTATGCTACTGTCATTTGCTATATGACAGACCTCACATATTTTGTGTAAGATAAAAATATAAATTTTCATCAGAAAAAAATAAATAAGAAAAAATGGCTTTATCATAGACAAGAGGCCTAAAATAAAAACAGGTGAAAACTGAATAATCAGAATTTAAATTAGGTTAGAAATTAACACAAATTTAGAACAAAAACAGCACACATGCAATGTGTAAGGTGTTATGTGTGGTAGACATTCTGGCAAATTCACCCAGAATGAAATAAACTAAATGTTAGCATTGCTTTGAAGAAAAGAATGTCATGGCCTTAGGACATTTGTGGAAGTCAAAAGAAATTGAAACTGGTATTAAACTTAAGAGTATTGAACTCTAATGTTAAATCAGTACTGCTATACGGATCAGAAACATGGAGAATAACTAAAACAATTACTAATAAACTACAAACCTTTATTAACTGGTGCCGGGGAAGAACCAAAAGAGTAAAATGGTATGCCAGAATCACTAAAGTGGAGCTTAGGTAGCAAACTAGACACATTCCAGTGAATCATGAAGTGAGAAAAAGATAAAGAGATAGCAAAAGATAGGATGGCTTGTTATCAGTTGTTTGAGGGTCTATATGCTCTAATGGCGGATACAGGGCAGAAGAGAAATCAGCTTTGCCGTAAGGAAATTCTTATCCTCTACATGAGGCACACGTTATAAACAATAACATATGAGCTTCATCAAACAGGATAGAAATGTTACTTGTTGAAACATAAAAATTTAGTAGACTTCACTGTTTCTGAAGATGTCAGAATTTCCCAAATACAAACATATCAGAACAGTAACGGAGTTTATTGTAACTAGTGAAATTTTGTTCTAATATGGTGGGAAAATGAATGAATGACAGTGATGATGTACAGAGCCTATCAGAACATTTTGTGTGTGTGTGTGTGTGTGTGTGTGTATGTGTGTGTGTGTGTGCGTGCGCGCGCGTGTGTGTGTGTGTGTTTTTTTTTTGACAGCAGTCTTTGAATTAATTTGCAACAATTTAACACAACAATGAACTTTGAAAGTGTACCCACATCTTTGGTATCTTTTATGTCATTATTTCCAATGGAGAACACTTGGAGTTCTTGCTGAGCATCCAGATTCTCAATTTTGCTGATTCGGTTGTTGTACAAAGTTAAATCTCTTAGTTTAGTCAATGTGCTTAAGCCTTCAATGACCTCAATGTTGTTAAATGACAAATCTGAAGCAGCAAAATAGGACTAAGTACAAAATTGCAATATAAGGAATGCTGGTCACTGTATTTTCAATTACACATAAGCCATATTTTTAACTTCATCCCATGCGGTATTGTTAATAAACCTAATGTTGCTTTTATTTATCTGCTTACTTATGTCTCTGTTTCTTTAGTGTTTATGTCTTCACTACAATCTTTTATAAATTGTATATCATCTTCTTCTTCATTCCTCCTTTAAGGAGAATGTCTCACACCTAATTATGTATCTCTTTTATCCCTGAGGTCTGTGTCTCCAACTCCAGAATGCATCTGTGTAAGGTTTACTTCCTCTAGAAAGATTCCACCCATGGTAACTGGCTTTATTTACCCTTGGGTTGGTGTTTTTGTTGTTGAACATTATATAGAAGAATAATGATTGGGGGGCTGCGTGGTCTCGAGGTATGGTGTCCGCCTCGAGTGCTGGAGGTCCCGGGTTCATGCCTTAGTGAAGATCAGGATTTTTTCACATGGACCTCTAGTAATAAAATTTCCCTTGGTCTCTGGGTAGTGAGATTGGATGCCCGTGTGTATTGTTGCGCACGTAAAAAATCCCTTGGCAGTTGGAAATCGAAAAAGAGAAGCCTAACGGTGCTGCCCGCGTAAAATTTCGAGTTAAAAATCTACCCAAAGTATTTCAGAATCCTCGCGGTGCTATGGAGTTTGTTTGGTTTGAGTTAGGAGGAGAACGGAGCACTTATGGGTTATACCCGTGTGCCATGATGTTGATCCATCGACTAAACTAAACTAAACATATAGAAGAATAATATTATTGTCAGTTCTTGAGAAAATATTAAGCAGGATCATTCTGAAAAGATTAAGGTTTGCAACTGACAAACAGGTAAGGGATAAACAGGCAGGCTTCTGACCAATTATTATGCATAATAAAGAGCAAAGCGTCAATCCTAATTTGCCACTTTCATTGAATTTATGGACTTTTCAAAAGGCATTTGACAGCACTGATAGGGAATACCTTTGGAAACTTATGAGACACTCCGGGATCCCACAGAAAATAATTAACTTAAAAAGGGCAGCATGTTAAGGCATGAAATGCATATTTCGTGGAAAGGGGGGGAGGGGGGGGGGGGAAGAGAGAACAATGACTAACTGATACATTTGAAATAAGAACAGGAGTGTGACAGCAGGGATATCTTTCATCACCTTTATTATTCTTACTTTCTGTACACTATTATAAAGACAACAATGTAACTACTGCCAGAAATGACATTAAATGGACTGACAGAGCAGCATGATCATCTGGATTTGGCTGACAACATTGTTCTTCAGCCTGTCTCACACAAAATCAGTTGCAAGATAAACTAAACACACTTGGCGGAAGATCACAACAATTTGGTCTAAAAATTCATAGGAGAAAGACAAAGATAACGAGAAAGGATCAAGATAATTATAACCTGATATGTCTTGGTGAAATCTCACTTCAAGAGATGGAATGATATGTCTTTGTAGGCAGCAATGCAAAGTAATGACCATGTACAATACTGGACCTTATGGCTGGAGATAGCCTTTGACAGCAGAACACATAAATGTAGCTCACAGAGCACATCAGCGAATTGAAACGTAGCCCAGAGTCCAGGCCATGGAAGCAAGCACAGTGCTCGTGACAGGATAAGGTGCTAAATGGAGATGGCTTTCCACAGTGAAGGTAAGAGTGAAAGGGAAGGAGAATCCTAGCTCAGCAGCGTAATATCAACCAAGGGCAAGAGCCTACTTTCTCTTGGTGGAAGTGTGGTACTTCTAGCTGAAAATGGGGCAAGAAGATAGTAGCATGGCAACAAGTGTTTGTGATACTTTAATATGTTAGGCTGTAGAAGATGGCGACAGAAGCTAAATGGCTGAGGGAAAGAAGCTCATTTCTGCTCAGTCTAGGCTAACAGGTACCATGAGATGGAAAAGGATCACAAAGCAAAGGTCTCATGAGTTCTGAAGTCCCTAGGGACAGCATACATGGAGGCAGCATAGCGGGATATTTTCAGTGGTATACACAGGTTTTATATAGCTAACACTCATGGATGCAAACAACAGGAGAAACATGCTTGTGAGTCATGATGCAAATCTGCCTCCTCTACTAGAATTTAGGAGGATAAGGAGGCCAAACCAAAAGATTTACAGAAACCTTTGTTATGCTTTCTCTACAGTGGAGTTTATACTGCATTGAAATCAAATTAAGTACATACCCAAATGTCAGTACGGTACATGCATACCTGAGCAAGCATGAACCTTTTTATAGTTTTAAATATCCAAGTTTTATCAATACATTCACTAGTTTTGATGTAACATTGATTAAAAGCATGTTAAAATAGATGTTAGTTCGTTGATGAATACTGCAGATTTATCTCCGACATGGAAGATACTGACATAAACTCACCTAACCAGACAAGATTGACCAATAGATCCAGTCCTTCAATCTTCTCTATAATGTTGTTGTCCAGCTGCAGTTTGGTCAGTGACCTGAATTCCCACAGGTTATCAATAAGCAGAATATCTGTTTGAAGACAAAATAGGGTGGAAAAAGGTATGGCTTGGAGGTAATGAAGAAACAGCATGTAGCTTTGATTCACTACCCCAGGATCAGGAGAGAGAATGCCATCCTTTTCTTATTTGTATAAAAAATCTCCACAGTTCAAACTGTGAAACGAACCAGGTCTGCATGAGTCAGAGGCGGACATTATAACCTCTAATCCACTCCGCCTTCAATTAACTCTTAATGGACCATAAGCGAGTATTTGGGGCTGATATTTCCAAGCATACTTGATGGCAGGCCATTATTCTTCACCAATAATTATCACAAGCATTTCCTTTTCACACTTTTTTCTTGGTTATAATTTTACAATACTCCCTTTTTAACAATGCATAACGCTAATTTCAGGGAAAGCAGATGTTAAGGTCTCTGTCTCAAGGAGACCAGGATTGTCTCACGTTGTTGACCATTTCGATTTTTACAAAATAATAAAGAAAAAGATGGAACACCCCCTGATCCTAGGGTAGTGGATCGGATATCTAGGCTTCTCGGACAAGGGTGAAAAAACTCAGAGGATCTGTGTGCATATTGCACATATTAAAGTCCCTCGGCAGTTGGACATTGAAAACAGCAGGACAAAGAGGACATTGCCTTGGCAAAAACAACAAATTATAAAAGCAACCCACAACAAATGTATAGCATGTGTGATTCTGTTATACACATGTTTGGATCCCTGTCCGTGTTATGGGATTTTGGCACCGTGCTGAGATTCTCGTTGTGTCATCGATAAGAGAAGACTGGAACACTTAAGGAGATATCCACATGCATTCAAAGTGATCCTTTACAAAACAAAATAAGCCAGTATTACATATATCTCTAGTGTTATTACTACAAAGTGTTCAGTATACTGCGTCCTGGGTGTTTGTGTTCATTCAGCATAGAGCTGGTTTTCATTGTCGGTGAGTGTACTTTTTTCGTATGTTAACAACATCAAATAGATATTAACCAATGCACATAATACACACAATAAAAAACATTTGTTATGAAGCAGTTTCCTGCCACGTGTCTGGGATTTTATGGGGTCATGACATTTTGTAGGCCTGAATGCATAGAGTAATCTTTCCCTTACTTTAGCACACATCTTATCAGGCTTATGACATTATTGGCACAGTTCCCTATCAATTTCATTAAAACGTCTGCTATATAATACACAACTGCACACATATTTATGAACAACCGAGTACATAATTACTTCTAAAGTCCAGCCTCAGGGAAAGAACATCTCCAAATCTTAATCCTTCTCTCTTTGCAATGTTTTTAGCTTCATCTTTAGGTCCTTGTTCTTCAACTGCTTCTTCTAACATTTTCGAATCTATAACCGAAGGTTCTACTTTTTCATACTGTCTGCTCATGTTTCTGACAAGAAAAAAAAAGATCATAATTATATCATCTTACGTGAGTTTTACATATATTTAATAGACATATAAGCTGACATGACTATGAACTATTATAATACAGAGTGTTTGTAAAGTCACTACACTTTGTATGTAGAACAAATTTGAAAAATGTAGTACATGATGTCATACAAAATGCACTCCACATTCCATCGTGAAGCAATATTCAGCAAATGGCTGTCATCTGCTGAAATAATTCTTTGCACTCCAAACAGAATGATGTTATCAACGGAAGAATTTTTTTCAAATTTGTTCTACATACATAGTGTAGTGAGACTTTACAAACACCTGGTATTAATAGGCTTTGTATTTATTTCCACCCTCTCCTCCTCATAGTTAATGCGATGAGTGAGTCAACAAAAGCTAGAAGTAGAACTGGTAAGCTTTACTAGACCACAATCACAGGGAACAAATGGATATATAGGCTAAATACTTCATCAGCACACAAATAAAAAACATGCAGATACAACTACCTGAAAAAATCTACATAAAAATATGAGGGGAAGTAACCAAAATTTTATTATAAAGCGCATGGGAGAGTATGGACAACAGCAAATCTTATTTCAGGATACAAACTGGCTCTTAAGCAATACCCCATGTAGGGGTCGCGAGAATCGGGAATTTTGCACATGCCCAATAACAATTACAAAATGGATGCCCCACTATTGACTTGTATCATAAAGAACAAGGCATTATTTGTTTTGTGTCTGAAATTTACAGAATAATGATGGTTCAGTATGGAGACAGTTGTTTGAGTCAGGGGAGTGTGTATGTATGGGTAGAAATATTTCAAAATGGAAGATTCTGGAATCTGCTGGGAAAGTCACGATGACCATCTTTTGGTCATCATGACACAATATTGGCACTATATTGGTGCATTTCCAGGAAAGGGGTGAACAAACTGAAACTCGGAATATGATAAAAATGCAAGGAATTCTCTCAGAAGAAGAATTGTTTCTGCATGACAACGCCGCCACATAATGATTCACATACAGTAGATTCACTACACACTATGAAATTTGAGGTCTTGAAAAATCCAGTATACAGTCCAGACTTGGCGCCATCTGACTTTTTTTGAACTCTTGAAAATACATTTGCAGGGTCAGAGGTTAGCTAATGACAACGAGGTAATGGAGACGGTGCAAAATTGGTTTAAGGTCACACTCAAAATAGTTTTCCTAGAAGGCGTCAACAAGCCAGTGGACCAAGTGTGTGAAACAACACACAAAATTTCTGGTTCACACTATTGTGAAAAAAGGTCATTTGTAACATTTTTGTAACTTGATAACTTCCTCTCGTTTGTATAACAAGCTTGTGAAGGTCTGCTGTACTGTGGACTCGACATGTGGATTCAACAGGCCTCACATGTAGATAGAAAATAACATGCCGGTAGTGCGTGATGAAATGGAACTCATTTATCATCATTATAAAGTGCCTTGCCAGTTGGCACCATGGCCTCCAACAGAATGCCTCAGTTCATGTACTGAGATACAATTATATATATATTATATATTTATTTGTTTTTTATTTGTTTCAGTCATTCTCCATTTTTGTGATCCATGCAGTAGTACTGATTCAATGTTAGAATTGAATTTGCTAAGTTTAATTTCTGTTGACTTCTATAGATTTCCTAGTGCTATAAAAGCACCTCTTGCCTTTTACATTCTTATTTTGAAAGCTGTATCTGTTCTCCCATCTTTGGCTATGTTGCTGCCTTGTTAACTACATAGGTACATGGCTCCGTCTCTTGGAGTGAATATTCTCCAAAGGCGATTGGGTCATGATTTAATCGTTTTTTCCTCATTATCTATGTCTTTTCCCAATGATTTGTGTATGGATTTGTGGAAGGAAAAGGTACAAACAATGCAATGTATACATTATGAACACTATTAGAAAGATCACTAGAGACAAAGAAAGACATATATTTGTGCTTCATAGATTATACTAAGGCATTTGATAAGGTAAAAGATGAAGAACTGATTAAAATGTTAAAAGATATTAACGTTGATGGGAAAGATCTGAGAATAATAAAAAATATTTACTGGGACCAAATAGCAGCAATTAAAATGGGAAATAAAGAAGGAAATTATGAACACATAAAGTTGGGAGTAAGACAGGGATGTGTTTTGTCACCGGATCTTTTCTCCTTCTATAGCGAAGTAATAATGAGAGATATCAAAGAAAAGCCAGGAATAATATTCGGAGGTTATAATATAAATAATATACACTATGCAGATGACACGGTAAGATAACGGGTAATGTAACAAACCTACAACAATTTTTGGACATTGGGTCTGCAAGGTGTGGGCTGCACCTGGCCCTGCAGCCAGCAGGGTTAGGATCGGCTAGCCTCTCCCAGGAGGGGTGAAAAGTTAAAATTAGTAGCCTGCCGATGACCCGCAGGCTACACAAGTCAACCTCCACGCAGTGCAGACTGGGAAACCCAAACCGTGAGGTCATGGGCTAACGGGGATATGGCTCGCCATAGGGGATGGACTCCCTATGGTCAGATTTCTGTCCTAAACCTGCGACTGGCCTAGCAAGCCGACAGGGGATCTTCATACTGCTTGTAAAAAAACTAAGAAGTATAAACGGACTGACCCTAATGGATATAGACCCAGCAATGTTAATGGACTACGAGATAGATCAGCGATTCAAAAATTAGGCACTATGAACATCTGCGGTTTTAATAGTAAAGAAGAAGAACTTATAGAAAAATGAAAGAGAGGAAAATTGGACTGATGGTAATAGCGGACACCAGAATAAAGGGGGAAGGATGCAAGGAGATCCACCGCAGTTACACGTTTGTCTACTCTGGAGTGGAACAGCAAGACACGGTGTAGGAATATTCATTGAACCATGGCTAGCAAGAGGAATACTAGAAATAAAATATATATCAGAAAGAATCATAACAGTGAGAATAAAATAACAAACAATTACAACATATGTACAAATATATGCACCACATAATACAAACAATAATGAGCAAGAATGTGAGGACTTCTACAAAGACATCCATGATGTGCTAAATAAAATAGATAAGCAGGACAACATCACAGTTATGGGAGACTTCAATGCAAGACTAGGACATAACAGAGTGGGCATAGAAAAACATATTGGAGCATTTGGAGACCAACATAATGAAAGAAACGATAATGCAAGTAGACTGATTGTGGCGGGACAGCCCCGGCAGCATCCGAATGACACAAGTTTGAAAGGAATTAAAGAGCCCACAAGAATTATTCTATCATTCTCTATGTAAAAGAATAATTATCCACCAGAAAATAATCTAGTCCCCAACCAAGGAATAAGGAAAAACTAACAGAGATTGCAAACAAGAGAAAATTACATTTTGACCACGCACGCCCCATCATTTCTGTAATGCTAGGTCTGAGAAAGCTTTGATGTCCAGATCAAACGTAAAACTCAGACATCACGGCACCAGTCAGCGGGCGCTATCAAAGGTTGACAACTCATTGTTTTCAGTACCAGGGAAGAGAAAAACGGCAAAGTGTGAAATCTGGGCTGGGGACGACTTTGATACATGGCAGTGCTACTCAGGGGAAAACCCCGTGTGATCCAAAGACGGCAATTTAATGCAGGCCTAACACCTATCTAAAAGTCCAGACTTTGTGGAGCCGGGACAACGTCTGTAATTGCCACCACAAAGGAGCAATTAGGACCAGATACTTAACACCTCTCCGCAATACTACGGGGCAAAGTAGAAACACATGGCTGACACATTCCTGCCAGCAACCGGGAAGGCTGGTGTTACCAGCCTATTGGAATGTAATGACGCAACTGCATTGCCGCCAAAGCAGGTTTCATTGTTTCAGGCGTGGGGGGCATCGGTCAATTTGATTGACAGATGAAACTACCCTTCACAGGAAAGGAGGAGGGGTGAAAAGAATTTGGCACTTAATCCATCTAGGTAAATCATCTTACATGGAAAAATAGGCGGAGTTAATGAAAAGGGGAATATTAATTAGCCAACCTGGAAACTAGCCAGGAATTGAATAGAATAAAACTACGAGCAGTGGCCAGCAAGACTTCAGACGCATTCACAATAGTGTACCAGGGAAGCCGGAATTTTAATTTCTGGTGAGAGATTACCCTCTCGTTTTGTTACTTCGATACAATGTCGTATGACAGGATTTCCTAGCTATAACCCAGGTAATACCATTACTCTGATTAGTTTGTCTGCTAGTCTGAAGGCTTGTGTAGTTTCTTGTTCTGCATATTCTCCAAAACTTTACACTTGTGGATTTTCTTTGTACTTAATGTTCCAGTTCTAGCTTTACAATTTCACTGAGAACTATTTTCTTCTTTCATTCACCACTTGGTTGTCTGATTTGTTGTATGTGATAATTTGGAGAAATCCATTATCCAAGCTACATGAGCGTGTGGCTTATGCATGTACAGGAGATACATTTAGATTCATCCTGTATGATGTTAAACATTGGGGAGACTGACTACTTAGGAGAAATTCCTGAGAGCTACCAGTCTCTTGATAGCGTCCAATTAACATTGATTATTTGGACCAACACTTTGAGTGCCTACCAAGATTATGGTGAAACCACTTGGTTTGAGGAATGGCACCAGTTCACCTTGTCTGCATGATGTCTGCATGAGGACAGACATGACTTAGGACATTCAATATCCCAGACAGATTCAGGGAAGGCATTTAATGTTCGACAGGACTGTGCGACCAGCCCTTCCGACAAGACAGTATGAATGAATCAGAAAGGGAAAGAGTAAGTGAGGTGAACTTATATGGGAAACACCCCATTACATAAATGTATGTGAATATGTATGTTTTAAGCTATAGATGTTCTAAATAGTTGTATTAATATATACATATATATATTTATTTATTTAGAACTGATATATGTTTATGTAACATGCCATCATATATATCATCATACCATCATATATTATAACTTGTATGTATGTTTATATGAATGTATAGACATATGTGTTTGAGATGTGTAGACGTAGATACTACCCATCTCCGTTCGTTTCATTTCAGATCTCTTAGGAGCAATGGACAGTCAACAACCCATATCCGGAAGTGACTTAGCCTTGTGAGGGACCAATTTGGACTCCTTCAATCTGACAGTGAACTGCGTCTCACTGGGGGAAGCATGACCTATGTGCTTCTGAGCTTTTCAGCCAGATGAGTTACGTATACCATAATATAATCATCATCATTATATGATCATCAATAGCAATAATAAACACAGTTGTTTTATTGTAAACTCAGTTGTCTGTATAATTCTAAATGTTTATAAATGTTTGTGTAGCGTAATCAAGTACACACATTTTGTATCATTTAGTGGGGGTTCGCACATATTGTCCAGAAGTGGGAATCTATGTCCGGGAGGTATCTTGCCTATGCAGTCATAAGTAACCAGATTACGTTGCATGTCTTAACTCCTCCTTTCTCACTTCTGGTGATACCAAGTACAGCCAAAACTATATAGATATATTCTATCTTCAACGAGCCACTTCTGGGCTGTTTTCTTGAGTATCAGGGACAGTGTCTTAAATCAGCATAAAAGACATTCGTTCCACGTTTTCTCTCTGGGATCTGGGTGGTAACTAGTCCCTTCTGACAGAGTTAGGGGATCTTAAACTGCATCCAGAACTAAACACCAGTAGAAGAAAATGATTTTGGCTGAGTGGTTGCCCATCTGGGATCTAACCCCAGCCAGTTGGTGACACTGATAGAGCTATGCAGCCAACACGACCTCTTTATATCAAGTACATTCTATAAACACAAAGACTCACAAATATACACCTGGTATAAATGTAACAATCTAGATACTAGAAGCCAAACTGATTTTATATTAACAAGAAATAACAGAAAGAGAAATATATTAGATGCAAAGGCAGTGCCCAACTTAGGTATAAACACAGACCACAAAGCAGTTGTTGCCACAATAAGAATCATCAGTAGAAGGAAGCAAAGACCAGGAAAATACATGCCATGCGAATCAGTAAACTTAAAAAATCTCAAAGACGAGGCAGTGAGGGAAAATTATGAAACAGAGCTAACTGAAATCTTTGTAAAATTACCTATAGAAAGAAAGACAGTGGAAGAAGAATGGGAGATGTTCAAATCAAGCATTTTAAATACTGCACAAATAACATGTGGAACCACGAAAAAACGCAAAACACGGATAAAGAAAATAACAAGTTGGTGGAACGCAGAAGTAAAGAAAGCTATAAAAGACAAAAAGGAAAAATATAAAAAGTGGTCAACGAGCAAACAGGAATGTGATTACATAGAATATAGAATAGCGAGAAGACATGTGAATAGAATAGTAAAGAGAGAAAAACAAAAAGACTGGGAGGAGTATGGAGAAACTCTAAATAAAAACTACAAGGAGGCAACTAGAAACTTCTATAAAAAGATAAGTGCAATGAGAACCAGGGGAGAACCCTGTGATCCAACTGAAATAATTAACAACGAAAATGGAGAACCAATAAGTGAACAAAAACAAATCCTAATAAGATGGAAACAGTACTTTGAACAACTTCTCAACATCCCATCAGATGTCACAGGTATTCAAGAAACCGACAAAGATGCCACCGAAGAACTAGAACCAGACATATACTGAAAGAAGAAATTATAGAAGCTGTCAGATTAGCCCCATTGAACAAATCACAAGGACAAGATGAAATACCAAATGAACTAACTAAAGTAGCAAGAGAAGTAGGAACAGCACGGTTACATAGACTATTCAACCGCGTTTGGGTAGAACAACAGACATCGCGAGACTGGGGAAACGCCATAATTATCCCAATTTGGAAAAGCAATGGCAGCAAAAGAGACTGCACACAATACAGAGGCATTTCACTGTTGAGTCATACTGGGAAACTATT
The DNA here is from genome assembly GCA_963921405.1 of Cepaea hortensis. Taxonomy (NCBI): domain Eukaryota; kingdom Metazoa; phylum Mollusca; class Gastropoda; order Stylommatophora; family Helicidae; genus Cepaea; species Cepaea hortensis. The sequence goes on from OY992876.1 coordinate 47,328,497, forward strand.
TTGCAAAATTCTTGAGAAAAGACTGCGAACTATTATAGATCAGTTCAGTTATTCAGTTATCAGTTGGGGTATCTTCGTTGCACTCCGGACATGTCCATAGGTGCTCAGATCCTCCCCCCAGCATATGCATCAGCGTCCGGTGGCTAATAGTGCCAGTTCTGTGTTGGTTGACGAGGCACTTTGTTTTTCCGATGTACCTCTCGCATCTGGCTGTGCCGATTCTTACTCCCAGGTCTTTCATCCTGGACAGCGATGTGGAATCACTGACGTCAAAATCCTCTGTTCTCGCCAAATCTTTAAGGACGTTAATAACATCGGCACGATCCATGGGCTGGCCATCTACAGGGGGTGCAGAGCCAGCCAGTTTGTCAGCTCATTCATTTCCCTTGACTCCTGCATGTCCCGGGACGAAGATGAAGGTGACTTTACGGACAACAGACTTCCGCAGCGATTCAGTCCACTGTCTACGTACAGATCCAGCTTCGACCTTCTGAATCATGCTCATTGAATCACTTAGTACACACACATTGGTATAATGCTGTGATTCCAGCCATATGAAAGCCTGTGTAACTGCCATCACCTCCATCGTCATGCTGCTCGTGGTCATAGAGTGGGCACCACTGGATTCTTGAACGGTTCGGCCCTCTGAACGGGCTGTAAATGCCCACGCACTTCTCTGCTGCTTTACAACATATCCATCTGTATAGATGAGCACTTTGGGGCTATCTGAGTGTTCATAGATGAGCGCGTTAACCTCTGCATTGACAGCGGCAGGGTTCTGCTCACTGCACCGTCTGTCGAGTGTGATAATGCAGGAGAAAGTGCACTTAAAGGCTGGAGGCACCGGCACCCATTCCTTGCCGGGGTTGATACTGGTAAGACTGCAGACCTGTCTGACGACATCTTCCGCCCGACCCATCCATGATTTGCCCCTCTTTAGCCTGTCACCCTTTTCTCTGAATATAGCGTCATGCAGAGGGTGCTGCTCATCTGCACTTATTTTTAAGTATGCACGAGCTCTCCAGATCTTGATCCTGTGTTCCATTGTCGGGAAGTCAAGAAGGTATCTCATTGCTACACAGCTGGTGTCTCTCGTGCAGCCCAAAATGATGCGCATGGCTTCGTTTTGTACCTTTTCGAGTCTTCCAATCTGTGTAGGGCTGACAGTGAGGATGGCCAGGGCATACTCGATGCGTGAAAGTACAAGTCCTTGGAACAGAAGTATTAGCAGTCTTTGCTCGATATTGGCAGTCGCCATGACTCTCATTGCTGACAAACCTTTTCGAGCCTTCGTTATGACATAATCGACATGATCTCTGAAGGACAGGCTACGATCAAGCCTCACGCCAAGATATGTCATTGACTGGGTTCTACTCAAACTGCTCCCATCCATTCTTACTGCCGGCAGGTCTGTTTTCACAATATGGTTGTTTAGTGAGAACCATGTAACCGTTGCCTTTGCAGGGTTGACAAGGGCATCGGCATCAGCACACCATGAGGAAATTCGATCCAGTTCGCCCTGCATATCATTGGCAACCGCCTGTCTATCTCGACCCTGTCAATACACGAGGATGTCGTCAATGAATGACAGAGTCCTACCCCTCCCGTCCAACTGTTGTTCAGTGATCGGCACCGTATACACGTTGAATAGTACTGGTGACAGTGGTGAACCCTGCGGCAATCCTGGACATATCGTTATCGGCTCAGAAGACCAACTCCCACATCTTAGCACCACCTTCCTTTGGAGCAGAACTGCAGCTATCCATCGTACAAGGTGAGGGTGCACTTTCAGTCTGAGGAGGGTTTGCGTCAAGTGCTCGAAAGATACTCTGTTATATGCGTCCTCTAAGTCTATGGCGGCCGCACATGTCTCTTCTCTGACCTGAAAACCTTCGTAAACATCTTGAGCAACGATAGCCGCATTCAGCCATGACTCTTTGTTGCGTCTGTATCCTCCAAGTGTGGGCGGGAAGCAGCCGAGCTGTTCCAAGTCCCAAGCAAGTCTGTGTGCTACAATTTTCTCCAGTAGCTTGCCAACAGTATTCTGCAGCCGCTTATCTTGGAATGGTCTTGTTCGGTTTTGGCAGCGGCAGCAAGTAGCTGTGTAGCCATTCTTCTTTGACCTGACCCCTCTGGATACTGGTATTGAATTCTCTGGCCAGTTCTTCCATGTCATCATCTGATATCACCAGTAGGTCACCATATCGGATGCCATCTGGGCCTGGGGCGGTGTTAGGTGATTTCTTGAGCATCGCACGCAATATCTCAGCTGTGATTGTCCATTCTTCGTCTGTCCCGACCCTCTCGCACAACTGAGAGAGTGTCGTCGTGGTCCTCTGTCTGGCGGGCTCATCTTTCTGGTCAGTCTGTTCTATGTAGCGTGCAAGAAGGGCCTTACCTTTATCCGCATCCGACTTTTTCCATGCGAGGTCTGTGCCTTGAAAGTCTGGAATACCCCTACGTTGTGCAGCACCGTTCATGCTCTCGTGGAGGCGCCAGAATGTCGTAAGAGATCGCTCGGAGCACACCTTCCTGCAGAACTCGTCCCATTTCTCGGCCTTGGCCTGTTTGGCGCAGGATTTGAAAAAAGTCGTCGTCTTATCGACCTCAGTCTTCAGGTTTATATACTATTATAGAACCCCAGCTAAGTGAAACACAACTTGGATTTAGGAAAAATAAAGGATGCACAGATGCCATTTTTGCTCTTAGACAACTTATAGAAAAATCAATCGAATTCAATGAAACACTCTACTTAGCCTTTGTCGACCAAGGAAAGGCATTTGATAGAGTAGATAGAAACAAGCAGTGGGAAATCCTTAAACAATATGGAGTGAGTACACATCTAACAAACCTATGTAGAAGCTTATACAACAACAGTGAATGCATAGTGAGAGCAACTGGAGGACACTCAGAACCCTTCACCATAAGATCCAGAGTACGACAAGGTTGTGTCCTGTCCTCTCTCTTGTTTATAACATATATAGACAACATATGTAAAGGAACCAGCCAAACAGAGACTGCAAGAACACCGCATGACAAGAACACAGAAGAATAACCATCTGCAAATCTAACCATTAGAGAACTCCTGTTTGCAGACGACCAAGCACTAATAGCAAAATCAGAAGCTGAATTACAAGACCACATGAATAGTCTAAACGAAATGTGTAGGGAACATAACATGAAAATTAGCACAAGTAAAACAGATGTATTGACTATAACTAAAGAAGAAAAAGCAACAACAATTCACCTAAACGAACATCCTTGAAACAAGTAAAGAGTTTCAAGTACCAATAATATCATCAAATGGCAGATCAGAAGACGAAATCGAAAATAGATGCAATAAGGCAAACCAACTCATTGGACAAATGGCACCAATACTAAAGAACAAACATGTATCAATAACTACTAAGAAAGCACTTTACAGCACAATCTTCCTCCCAACTCTATGTTACCAATGCCAAACCTGGACAATGACAGAAAAAGAGAAAAGAAAAATCACAACAACAGAAATCAGATTCCTGAGAAGAATACTCAATGTATCAAGAAGAGATAAGATCAGAAATGAAGAAATGAGGACTAAAGTGGGGGTTATAGCTGCACTAGATTATATTAGAAGGCAGCAAGTCAAATGGTTTTGGCCATGCAAGAAGGTTACCAACTAACAGTATACCACAACTAGTAATGATGTACAGACCAGAAGGAAGCAGAGGAAGAGGCCGACCACGTAAATGATGGACACAGGGAATAACAGAGTCCATGAGAATATCGATACATGAAGCCCATAAGTAGGCACTCTCCCGCTGTTTATACTTCACCTCGACACCTCAAGGTGCAAGAGGAACATGATGAGATGAGATGAGTAGTAACAGAGAGTGCAAAGAAAGGGCTCTGCTTGAATATCAAGAAAACAGTAACAATGGTGATGTCAAAGAAACAGGTGACACCCAAATGTTAAGTAGAGATAGAAGGGACATTTCTTCACCAAGTGGATAGTTTTAAATACTTAGGGACATTTATAACATCAGATGGAAGATGCACAACAGAGAATAAGAGCAGAATAGGGCATGCAATGGCTACATTTCAGAAAATGAAGAATATCTTATGCAATAAGTCACTATTATTGAATGTAAGAAAGAGAGTGCTGAAGTGCTATATAGAACCTGTTTGGCTGTATGGCTGTGAATCTTGGAATGTAAATGAACAAATTAGGAAGACCCCGGGAAGGTTAACCCGGTCAACAAATGCCCGCAGAAGTCAGATGTGTCGGCCTAACGGCGCAAGAACGCAGCTCTGCTGTAAACAGGCACAACGCAATCACATCCGGAAAAAAACTCCGGATGAACGCAGAAGAAGAAGAAATTAGGAAGATATTTGAAGCAACAGAGATGTGGTTCCTTAGACGAATGTTACAAATTCCTTGGACTGCCAAAGTAACTAACAACGACTGCCTGAAAGAGGCTAATGAAACCATTATATAAGAAAAAGACAAACAGCTTTTTTTGGTCATGTGATGAGAAGAGAGGCGTTGGATTACACTGTGACAACTGGAAAGATCAAGAGGAAGAAAGGCACAGGCAGACAACGAGAAATGATGCTGAATGGATTGCAATGGTGGCATGGAGGAATATCAATTGCAGAGTTGATCCAGAAAACCAAAGACTGAGGTCTGTGGAGAGTCATGAACGCCTAGGCCAGTCGGCATGGCACTTGATGATGATGATGATTTCCCAATGAATTTTTAACCTAATTGTTCTGACCTCATTTCAATGTATTAGTTTATCCTGCATCTGATTTCATGTCTTGGACAGGAGAGTAATGTTATCAGTGAAGTCCAGGTCATCTAGTTGCTTAGTCAGAGAAGTTCATTGAATTCCACTCCTAGCAGTGCTTGCTACTGTCCTTATAATCCAGTCTATGGTCAGAATAGCAGAGGTGACAGAAGGATGCATCCTTGTCTCACTCCCCTTCTTATTTCAAAAGCTTCTGTTAGTCCCCCCCCCCCCCCCCCCCCTCACAGAGGGCTCTCCACCTCACACACATCTCTATATATTGCCTTTAATAAATTAATGATTCACTGTGGGCTCTCCACCTCACGCACATCTCTATATATTGCCTTTAATAAATTAATGATTCACTGTGGGATCCAATACTACCTGATAAATTTCCAAAGAGATTCCATAACAATCCTAACAATTCTGATGGATACATGTACAAGCCATTTTCGTGGCGCTTGCGACCCGAACTGCAACAATTACAATGCATCTGATATAATCATATATATTAACAGATCATTGGTTTGCTTCAGATTTATCCCATTTACTGTGATGTTGTATTCTTGAAAAAGTATTTAACTATTTTCTTTGTGATTTCAGTTACCTCCATTTTACTGCCATTTGGACTCGTTTTTGGTTTTCTGTTACACATATAAATATTATGCAAATTATAATGTTACCTAAGCCAAAAATTTCAGAATTCACTCCACGACTCACACACACTGATGACTGATGGCTGAATGTCAGAATGATGTTGTGTGTGTGTGAGTCGTGACTCACATCGTGACTATTTAAAACATAAAGGAAGTGTCTATTCGCAGGGCCCTGCGAATAAACAAAGTGTCTATTCGCAGGGCCCTGCGAATAAACAAAGCGTCTATTCGCAGGGCACGGCTGGTCACGTGATTTAACGTAAGTTTGCAGCTATATTATACATTTTCGTTGATTGGAAAACGTGTCGTCAGTGGCATAGTTGATAGTGTCCCCGCCAGACGGGTGGGAGCTCGAGGTTCGTTTCCTTGCCGGACATTTTTTTAAAAATTGTTCAGCAATTAATTGGATGAAAGTCAAATGTCTATCGTTCGTTTCCTTGCCGGACATTTTTTTTTTTTATTGTTCAGCAATTAATTGGATGAAAGTCAAATGTCAATCGTTCGTTTCCTTGCCGGACAATTTTTTTAAATTTTTCAGCAATTCATTGGATTAAAGTCAATCCTTCATCTCTTTGGGTAGTTAGAATTGTGTTGTTTAAAGTGAGTGTAATTTAGTTAGTACCAGTTTCTCCAGTATTGGTCCTCGTTGCTTTGCACTACGGCAATTCCAATACCCAACCCACACATTTTTGAGTCCCAAACGATCCGTTTTCCTTCTACCCCTTCTGGCTCCAGCCTTCTTCTTCCTTTTCCTTCCCCCCTCTCCCCTACTTCTTCTCCTCCGCTTCATTCTCTGTTGTCAAAAGTATCGAGCACAAAGCACGCACTCCGTTGCTTCGGCGATAATTCTTTGTAATATTCATAGTTGGTTAGGTAGGTGGGTAGTTAGACACGAAAGTGGTTAAGTAGGCAGGTAGGCAGGCATACAGACAGGCGGACATACAGACATCTCTCTCTTCTTCTCTATCTCCCTCCCCCTCTCTCTCTTTCTTGTCTTTATCACTTTTTTATGTCTTTCAACACATCTTTCTCATATCTCTGTCTCGCACACTATCTTCATTATCTATCTCTCTCTTCTTTCTTTTCAACCCGCTTCACATATACCAGGTTTTCCTGCACTTTATATGCGTAGCATTTCCTTGTTTATTTGTTAATTCATGAGGCCAGTCAGTCGAAAGCAGTCAGTCAAAAATCGAATAAACAAAGCGTCTATTCGCAGGGCCCTATGTGCTGGTCACGTGATTATTCCCGGTGAAGGGCACTGCGAATAAACAAAGCGTCTATTCGCAGGGCCCTGCGAATAAACTCTCCCAAACATAAAACCTGGCTACAGTGAGAGTATATATTTCATAAAAAGCAATTTATGAAACAAATATATCTTTGAGGTGGTCATCTATTAGAAAAACTTACAATTAAAAGACGCTAACAGCTTGCAACAAAATGTACTAAATCAACAAAGACACGATTACTCTGAACAGAAATTAGCGCATCAGACTTGATCTCCTAGGAAACTGACGCTTCCGCTCTCGGTTATTACAAAATAGCGACGGAATAAGAAGGCACGAATTACATTTCCGCTTTCGAACAGCACACAATAATTTATAGTCGATTAGTTTAGTATTGATTTGTAGGGGCGATGTAATTATTTGTAATGATGTTAGCAATCTTTCTGTAAAATTTAGAGTGATACTTGTCATTAGGTTTGGTGTCAACATTTTACAAAGCGCTTAAACATCGATTTAAACGTAAACAATTTCTGTCTCAGAGTCTCAGACACTCCGACTTACTTTTTCAGAATCAATTCCCCTCTTCCTTCAAATGTACGTATCAATTATTAATAATATTATTAATATATTTCTTCATTGTGACCTTCGTGGCAGATGGTACCAAGACATTCCTGTCTTATCATTCTAATTTAATCTGTTGTTCTTTAGTGAAAGTGCATGACTAGTTTCAGACCTAGTCTTTCTCCAATTTACTAATTTCAAAATTTACATCTCTTATACTCTTATAGTTACTCCTGCAGCTCTTCCAAGGCATCTCATCTCTGTTATGATTTTGCACACAATAGTTGCATTAAGTTAAGGGGAGAGTTTATTCACAATCGAACTGCGAATAAATGAAGTCTCTATTTGCAATCGAATTGTGAATAAACGAAGTGTCTTTCGCAATCGAATTGCGTATAATACTGAGCAAGAAGGATATCAAATATGTTCACAGCCAATACAAGAGTGAGACAGGGATGTGTGCTCTCTCCCCTGCCATTTAATATCTACATGGACAGAATTTCCAAAGAAGCAAGTCTCGGCGGAACAGATTCAGAAAATTTAGAACTCTTTACTCCAGATGAAACAAATGATCCACAGGAAATAAATGAACTTCTATTTGCAGACGATCAGTGCCTGTTTTATAGTGACAAGGGCAGACTGCAAAATCATATTAATAATCTGAGTTCAACATGCAGAAGATACGATATGAGTATAAATACAGCCAAAACCGAAGTAATGCGAGTTAGCAGATCGCCGGGCCCACTATGTATACAGATAAATAGCACAACTCTGAAACAAGTTAAAGAATTCAAATATCTTGGAATTATGATCACAGAAGATGGCAGATTGGACAGAGAAATCGAAATCAGATGTCACAAAGCTAGTGCACTTACATATAAACTATCACCCTTACTGAAACATCCAAATATACCCATGTCCGCAAAACGACAGATAATAAACAGCATATTCACACCAACCCTATCCTACCAATCTCAAACCTGGACTTTATCCAAATTACACCTTCGCGAAATCAACACCTGCGAAATGAGATGCCTGAGGAGAACTGCCAACTTAACAATCCGAGACCGAGTAAGAAATGCTATTATCAGACAGACTGGGATCAACACCTTGTGCCACATTTATTGAAAGACAGAAGATCAAGTGGTTTGGCCATGTCGTTAGAATGCAACACCAGCAACTACCATCACTGGCCTTACATCAAAGATCATCTGCGACGAGACCAAGAGGACGTCCAAGAAGAAAATGGATTGACGGCATCAAAGACATAGTACAAGCACACGGAATGACACTATCCAGTGCCGTCCACCGCTGGAACGCAAATTATTCCTCCCCACGATGCTTGTCGGCAGAAGTGGAAGATGATGATGATGATGACTGAGTGTTTGATAGAGTAGATAGAAACAAGCTGTGGGAAATCCTTAAACAATATGGAGTGATTACACATCTTCTTCTTCTTCTTCTTCAGCGTTCCGAGCCATTGAGGTTCTTTGCTGCAGATACAATCCGTCTCCATTTGTCTCTCTGGTTGACCTTCTCTTGCCAGTCGTTGATTCCAAGTGCTTGTACGTCTGTATATATATTATCTCTCCACCGTCTTGGTCTACCTCGGGGTCTAGAAGTTTATACAAGTAAGTAGCCATGTGCGGGGAATGCCCAAGTCTGCCCTTGCCTGAAGTCTGAGAGGGTTTACCTGATGGCGAGGGACAATGGTAATAGGAAAAATAATCCAGATGCAAAAATCAGTCCAGTGCACTCTCCAGTAGTGGCAGCTATTAGTAGTAGTAGTAGTAGTAGTAGTAGTAGTAGTAGTAGTAGTAGTAGTAGTAGCAGCGCGTATATTGGCTACGCTTGAGTTCAAAGCGAACGAACAAACAACAAATTCAGATATCCTATAAACCTCTCATGATATATTTGATATCTCCGTGTCGATCAATATGTTTCAATGAATTAATCCTGACACTGATTTATGGCTTGGTTCATGTTTGATATTGATAGTATACTATCTATAATTTCTGCCAAAAAATAGTACTTATGAGATTTGCTTTAGTGCTTATACTTATAGGTATCTTTCTATGTGACATAATTGGCAAACAATATCAGATAACACAAAGTAATGCAGCTTTACAGAACAGAATTACGACACATACAGGACGTTGTGATGACTAGCCTTCATCAGCAAACGCATACATACACAAAACACAACATATAGTCAAGGAGAAGACCCTCCGGTGACTACATTAAGGCGTGATGACGGGATGTGAAGAATAAAAAGATGAACAAATGAAAGTAATGAAGAGAAAATGAAAATTTGAAAAAAAATGTTCCTACTTACCTCAGAATCCTGAACTGGGTATTGTTACATATATTGTTACATATATTGACATAATTGGCCGTACACTAAACAAAAGGCTATGGAAGTACATGATGACCAATTCCACATGACAGACTATCAGAAGAAAAAGATATCACACACATTTTATACAGTATAGCAGCATCGTTAATTATGTCTACTTTACCTCAGTTTCTTTTGCCTCTCTACAGATTTATGGAGCATTGTGTTTTTGTCCACTAAATGACTATTGTGTCTGTACATGGACACAGTAAACTCTGGATCTGTTTCATAACTCAAATTGAAGCATTCAAGTTATTGTCCATTAAATGTGACGTCGACAACTGTACACCTGCTTCATAAGCTGAAACAACATTATGTTATATAATTGTGGCCATGAACAGTGTAAACTAACAGTCCAAGATTATGGAGTCAACAACTTGCAGAATGTCGTGGAATGTGTTTCTACCTGACCAAATTTTGTGTGAACCATCATGCTACTTAATAGGCACAGTTTATCATCACATGAACATTATATGTGTTCATGGAATAGTGACCAAGAAAAATCCAAAGCTACACGCTCACAGTATTGTTGGCTACTGGCAGCTGGCTGAAAATGAAAAGCCAACATTGTTTGAAGACCGAAAACAGTTAATAAACATTAGATTCATTGTGAAAAAATCTGCACAGCAAAATATAGTCTGTTGTAGGTTAGAAATGAAGTTGGCTTCAGGCTGCTTGACTGTTCACCCTGTTACATGTATAATTTTTAACTCGCATGAATTAGAAGCTTCACATATTTTGCTGCATTGTACGAAGAATAAGCACAATGAAGGCAAGAATGATTACCACAGTGATAAACTTGGATGTTCAGAGAATCCTGTCAGTGTTCTTGCCAGACATTTGGAGGAGCAGCAAATCAAACCACACACAGATTCTGGTGTGAAATCATTGTATAAATCATCGCGACATATGCCAGGAACACTGATTAAACCACTGCAGGCTGTTCCCTTCTTCTTGACTTGGATTGTCAGCTGTATTGGATATTTTGTGAGTGTTGGGTAAGTTATCAGGGATATTGTGTATTGTTAATGTCGACTGTATTGAATATTTTGTGAGTGTTGAGTAAGTTATCAATTTGTTGTGTGTTGTTAATGTCATCTGTATTGGATATTTTGTGAGTGTTGGGTAAGTTATCAGGGATATTGTGTATTGTTAATGTCATCTGTATTGGATATTTTGTGTGTGTTGGGTAAGTTATCAGGGATATTGTGTATTGTTAATGTCATCTGTATTGGATATTTTGTGTGTGTTTGGGTAAGTTATCAGGGATATTGTGTATTGTTAATGTCATCTGTATTGGATATTTTGTGTGTTGGGTAAGTTATCAGGGATATTGTGTATTGTTAATGTCATCTGTATTGGATATTTTGTGAGTGTTGAGTAAGTTATCAATGTGTTGTGTGTTGTTAATGTCATCTGTATTGGATATTTTGTGAGTGTTGGATAAGTTATCAGTGTGTTTTGTATTGTTAATGCCTGTAACAATATATCTTGTATGACACAGAGTGTCAACCTTTCTTTTCTTTCTGCACACTCTTTACCTCGCCTGTACCCCCAATTGATCCTAGCTACCTAGACCTAGGACCTTACGCGTATTGGGTGCTAGCCCCATATTCTAATAGACTGATTGACACCCGATGGGTCATGTGGTCAGTATCATGCTAGCCACCTTTTCGTCCCAGGGCATTTCCTGGTACCCATTTAGGCTGGGTCAACCTGGGAGATCAGGTTAATTTAAAAAATCTGCTCTGCCAGATCACTGGGAACATGGACAGTCTGTGGCTGCGATACATGCTAGATCTTCTATCAGGCTCAGAGGAAAGGCGAGACGGACATATAATCAGATTGCTACTGGAACTATTAGTGTTGGAACTCTTCGCTGGCTGCTGGGGATGGGGACGGAGCGCTTATGGGAATGTCCCGAATGCTGTGATGTCGGTTCCTAAATCAATCAATCAGGTCTTCAAATGTGCTGGCGGTATGTTATGTAAATAACAAATGATTAGACCCTCTCAGTATCCTAACATAGAAATAAGATTACAGTGATAGTTAATGGAAGAGCTGGTGTGTTAGCATCAAAAACATGTGTAGTAAGGTAGTGGATATATGAGTCTAACTAATGGTGAAACAATACAGTTGTCGTGGACAGTTCAGGAAAAGTGACACACAACTAGTGTAACAACAAATCTGAGATGGCTGTCCGTTGACATTGAACATGCAAAAAGCTTGTGACAAGCTACGGACCCAATTATTATACCACAGGGAAAATGATCATACTTACTGAGCATATTATCTAAAGTGCAGTTAATATTGGTTCTATTTGTCATCATCCTGTGCTGTCTGTGACATTGGGGGTTGACTGTAGTGACTCACCAACACTGTGTCTTACATATTCACAGTGCATTCAATTCAGATTGACTTAGTCCAGTTCATTTCTAGACGTCCACCTCGTTGGTCCACCTCCTCTACCAGAGTGATGACAACTACATGTAAAATACTTTTATTGGATAAAAACAACTTCTCATCTATTTCTTCTTCTTGCACTCTTGTTCTTCACTCTTCCCATGAGCACATCTTTCAACAGGAAGCTTTATATCTGAAGCGCTTTAATTGTCTGACCTTGATTTAATTCAGTAATATTTTCCTCACTTGCAGGTGTTATAATACTTTTTTTTAACCCTCTCTTGCTAAGAGATTCCTTCCCTGTACAGATATAACAATTTGACAGCCTCAATTCTGCCTTCACATTGAATTCTTTGTCCATCTTGTGCACCATACAATAATGAAAAGTAAATGTAACACACGATCACTCTTAATTCATAATTTAGTTGTGTAGATGTGAGAAGCTGTTTTATAATGTTGAATGTGTTTACAAACAAATAACAAAATCATATTATTCAGGGTGTTTGTGTGTAGAACAATTTTGAAAAATTAAGTACATGACATCATCAAAACGTGAGCTAAAAAAATTAATTAAATTAGTTACAATAGTTACTGGTAAGATCTAATGCTGTATTGGGGAAGCTGGAAAGTACCAATGAAGTATTAATTATAACTTAAACAAATTTCTAACTGTAATGCGGTGAAGAGGTTGTTTATCAGAAAATCTTGCTATAAATCTTTGAACAACCATCTGTGTGTATCGCCGCCATATCGAATCACTTGTTCAACCAAAAAAATTCTTTCTTCCGTTGATAACACCTTTCTGTTTGGAGTGCAAAGAATTACTCCAGCAGACGACAGCAATCCTCGCTGCAAATTGCTTCACGATGGACTGTGGAGCACATTTTTTTGATGACGTCATGTACTTCAGATTTCAAAATTATTCAACATACAGTGTGTAGTGAGACTTTACACAAACCCTGTATAAAAACCAGTTGTATTCAAATAAAATTTGTGCTCTCTTCTTTTTTCTTCCTCAGAATGGGATTCTTCCGTGCATGTATTATACAGCTTCCAAAATTCATGCAGAAAGGAAGTTTCATTGATCACTTGGAGGAGAGAGCCTCATGCTACAGAAGAGTCCTTTCTCTTGACAGAAGGGATAAATTTAATATGTACTTGTAAGTGGGTTTCTGAATATCCATTTGCAACTACACTTGTTTTCATATATCAAATTTCTCAAGACATCACTGGAGTATTTATTACGCATATTAAACACTACTACACTTGTTATTTCCTGTTTTCAAATCTCAAACAAATTTCTCAAGACTTCACTGGAGTATTTATTATGCATGTTAAACACTACTACACTTGTTATTTCCTGTTTTCAAATCTGAAACAAATTTCTCAAGACATCACTGGAGTATTTATTATGCATGTTAAACACTACTACACTTGTTATTTCCTGTTTTCAAATCTCAAACAAATTTCTCAAGAAATCTCTGGAGTATTTATCATGCATAATAAATACTACTACACTTATTTGTTGTTTTCATACCTTGAACTGCTCTGTGGCGAAGGGGTTATGGATGCGGTTCATACCGCGTTCGAAACACAGCTGCGGGCGATTTGACAGCAGACAGCGTTGGGTTGGGTGTCATATCATGGTTTGGGTGCCTCTCGTTCAGAAAGCAATGGCAAACTACTAAACATAAACTTGCCAAGAGATCACAAACAGCCAAAAAATGCTGGGGTTGACTGCAACGTCCTGTAAAGGATATGCAACTAACTTTTTTTTTAACACTTGTTGTTTGCTGTTTTCAAATTTCACAAGAAATCACTGGAGTATTTATCATGCATATTAAACAGGCTGCTGGACCGATAATTATGGGTTTGAATTCGCATCTGGGCAGATCCTTAAAATGGACCAGAGTTCCCAGGTCAGCCAGCCTAAGATGTGTACCAGGAAATGCCCTGGAAAGTAAAAGAGGCAGACATGATATTGACTGTATCAGCCATCAAGTGGCAATTGGTCTGATGAAATATGGGGCCAGCACCATATGCCTAATGCACCTGAAGGCATATAAAGGATCATTTACTTATTACGTTAGGCAGGCTGGTGATACTTTTTACCCACCATCATTATGTGTCAACCTTGGCAGTGCAGATAAGGATGTTCCACGGCAACAATGTATCCAGCTACTGATGGCAAAATCATAACTAAAATAAATAAATTTAGAGTAGGAACATGGAATGTTAGGACATTAAATGAGCTAGGAAAGTTGACCAATGTTCTAGGAGAGATGGATAGCATGAAAATGAATATACTAGGCGTTAGTGAGATGAGATGGAAGGGATCGGGCAAAATTATAGCTGACAATCATACAATAATTTATTCTGGAGGGGATACACATGAAAAAGGTGTAGGAATAATATTAGACGAAAAAACAGCCAAGTCAATTAATGGATACTGGTGTATTTCAGATAGAGTTATTATGGTAAAAATCAAAGGCAAACCAATAGACATAAATATTATACAAGTATATGCACCAACAGCAAGCAGTAGTGATGAAGAAATACAACACTTTTACGACGAAATAGAAATGGCGATGGCTCAAATTGGATCATAAGAAATAAAAATAATACTTGGTGATTTTAATGCAAAAGTAGGAAAGGGAAAAATGGAGGATGTAGTGGGGAATTATGGTTTAGGTACAAGAAATGAAAGAGGGGAAAAGCTAATAGAATGGGCAAATATCAATGAGATGATAATTGGAAACACATGGTTTAAACACCATAAAAGACGACTGTACACATGGATAAGCCCTGATAAGAAAACACGCAACCAAATTGACTACATACTAATTAATAAAAGATTTAGAAATGCTTTAATTAATGTAAAGACAATGCCTGGTGCTGACTGTAATAGTGATCATGTACCACTATGTGGACAAATAAAAGTAAGATTAAAGAGAGGGAAAAAAATGGTTAAGAACATGAGACTTAATAAAGAGGTTCTGAAAATAGATAAAGAAATGCAAGAACAATACAGAGTGACTGTGAAAAATAGGTACAATGCAATAACTAAAATACAGAGTATAGATGAACAATGGGAAATGTTAAGGGACTCCATTCATCAAACTAGCAAAGAAGTATTACCGGAGAGAGGCAAAATAGCTAAGAAAAAATGGATGAATGAAGATATCTTAAAACTGATGGACAAAAGAAAACAGAGTAAAAATGACAAACAAGAATACGCTAAGATAAATAAAGAAATAAAAGATAAATGTGGGAAGGCTAAAGAAAGTTGGTTAAACGAGCAATGCAAAAAAATTGAATTAAATTCCATTAAAGATACAAAAAATATGCACAGACAAATCAGTGAGCTTACAGGAAGAAAAATAAGAATAAATACAGGGTGTTTGAAATCAAAAACAGGAAAGATAATATTAGAGGAAGATGCTATAATGAAGAGGTGGAATGAGTATATAAGAGAATTATATGAAGGAGAAAGGGGAGAATTAACAGAAGATAGTAACTTAGAAGGTCCACCTATTCTGAAAGAAGAAGTCGCTGACGCTATGAAACGTATGAAGAAAGGAAAAACAGCTGGGCCAGATGAAATCACAATAGAAGAATTAGAAGTATTGGGAGAATTTGGAGTAGATATATTAACCAAAATGTTGAATGATATTTACAGCAGTGGATATTTACCCAGTGATATGCTGAAATCTTTATTTATAGCTATACCAAAAAGACCAGGAGCAATTGATTGTGAAGATTTTCGTACAATTAACCTTATAAACCATATCACTAAGCTTCTACTCAGAATCATAATGAGAAGAATCAAAAAGAAAATAAAAATGGAAATTAGTGAAGAACAGTATGGATTTGTGGAAGGAAAGGGCACAAACAATGCAATTTATACATTACGGACACTAATAGAAAGGTCAATAGAGAAACAGAGAGACATATATTTGTGCTTCATAGATTATACTAAGGCATTTGATAAAGTAAAACATGATGAACTGATTAAAATGTTGGAAGATATCAACATTGATGGAAAAGATTTAAGAATAATAAAGAATGTTTACTGGAACCAAGTAGCAGCAATTAAAATGGGAAATAAAGAGGGTAGTTACGAACAGATAAAGCTAGGAGTACGACAAGGGTGTGTCTTGTCACCAGATCTTTTCTCCCTGTATAGCGAAGTAATAATGAGAGGGATCAAAGAGATGTCAGGAATACTAGTTGGAGGTTATAATATAAATAATATACGCTATGCAGATGACACAGTATTGGTGGCGGATAATTCAACAGACCTACAACAATTATTAGACGTTGTAGTAACAGAGAGTGCAAGGAAAGGACTCTCCTTGAATATCAAGAAAACAGTAACAATGGTAATATCAAAGAAAATGGTGACACCAAAATGTGACATAGAAATAGAAGGGAAAATCCTTAACCAAGTTGATAATTTTAGATACCTAGGGGCATTTATAACATCAGATGGAAGATGTACAACAGAGATTAGGAGTAGAATAGGGCAGGCAAAAGCCGCTTTTCAGAAAATGAAGAGTATCTTATGCAATAAGTCACTATCACTGAATGTAAGAAAGAGAGTGCTGAAATGCTATGTAGAACCAGTTTTGCTGTATGGCAGTGAATTTTGGAACGTAAATGAACAAATTAAGAAGAAATTAGAAGCAACAGAGATGTGGTTCCTGAGACGATTGTTGCGAATTCCTTGGACTGCCAGAGTAACTAACGACGACTGCCTGAAACAGGCTAATGAAACTAGAACATTATATACAACAATAAGACAGAGACAAACATCTTTCTTCGGTCACGTGATGAGAAGAGAGGCATTGGAGAACATCGTAACAACTGGAAAGATCGAGGGGAAGAGAGGCAGAGGTAGACCAAGAGAAGTGATGCTGGATGGATTGAGACGGTGGCATGGAGGAATATCAGCACCAGAGTTGATCCAGAAAACCAAAGACCGAGATCTATGGAGAGCCATGAACGCCTACGCCAGCCGGCACGGCACTTGATGATGATGATGATATACAACAACCCAGTAGAGATCCATGATTGTTTTCCGTGCCACTCTGCCAACCCATCCAGCTTTTCACACCTCATATTCTCCATCTTACCTGTTTGCATAATGTTCTCCAGATTATCTTTTCTCATAGCATTACCCAAATAATGATAAATGTTTCGATCCTATCCAATATTTAGAAAAAAGTGTTCAGGTCCCCGTTCAACTGTCAGTTTGTCAACGTGTTATAATTGGGGCGCTTATGGTGTTTGTTTTCTGCATCTGCTTGTGGAGATAGGGTTGCATATTTTGCTTCCTAATTTCTGGCTTGGTGTTGCTTTCTTAATTGTTGCTACTTGACATGTCTGGGCAGGTTTGTGCGCTTCTAAGGCTTGGAGTTATTAGGTTCCTGCCCCCTATACATGTTTGTGTTTCTGTTCTTCTTATAGTCCATGCCAGGTGATCACATTTGTCTCATGTTCTGCCAATCATTACTAATAATGATGTTTTCCATGCCATGATATCTGTCCAGCTTCTTCTCTCTTGGTCTCTCTTTGCCTCTCCTGCCTTCCAACTGTCCCGTTGTCACAATTTACTCCAGCTTCCCTCTTCTCATGACTTGCCCAAAGAATGTGATCTGTTTTCTTCTATTGTGAATAACCAGTTCTCTTTGTGCGTTAACGTCTTTTAAGATATCTTCATTAAATTCTTTCAACTCATTGTTTTTGCTTGTATCCATCCATGGTGGTCTCATCATTCTTCTATAAAACCACATCTCAGCAGCTTCAATCCATTTCTCTCAAGTTAAGATATATTATATTTCATTTGTTCAATTTTCAGATTGTACAACTGCTATGGGCATCAATTTATGGACACTTGTTTAGGCTTGTTTCTGATACTTCTGTTTGTTTACTTTGAAATGGCCAATCAAATTTCATCCTACATCCTGGACTGGGCAGATGTAAGTAACAGCTTGTAGATATATTCTCATTGTTTTATATGACCTGTAGATAATTAAAGCGTCATGACAGGGATTAGCAATCTGAATAAACACAAGCAAAGGCTTAAATTGTTTGTTTCACTGCTATGGATGTGTGGACTAAGCTGAACATGTGTTCTGTACAGTGAATTCAGAAAGATATACTGGCGCACTGAATAAGTACTAAACTCAAAGCTGTATTGGACTAAAGAGGAACTACAGAAAATGGTTGAGTTCATCGTGAACTTGCCTGACAGTGTAATCATCAAGGTTATGGTCATAAGAAGAAGAAGATAGTTTTTAATTTTTATAGAAATGTAAAAAATAAATCTTCAAGCCTGGGTCTGTGATGTGCTGGGGCTATCACATTTTGTAGGCCTACTTGCCTGGAGGAATAGGTGGCCACTTTTCCTCTCTTAGCAGATGGTGAGTGCAGGCGTCACATTTTCGTCCGACTGTGCTCATGGCATCAGCATAGTCTCCTAACAATTACAACGACAAACCCGCTTTGGATAAATAGATTTCCGGAAGAAATATATCCAAAATAATACTATCAGAATATGATATTTCTGGCATCATGCACAAAATGACATAGCAAGTTTAAGAAGATACATAATTTTATGGAAACCAGCATCATTGGTCATCAGTTGAATCCAAACTTTTTGTGAACAAGTTGTTTGCTTTATTGTTTAATGCACATTTCTGCTTCATTATGATGAGGTAGAAACTGGCTTAAATGTATCTTCTCTAAATGGCATTGATAATGTTAGAGTAGAGTTGAGATGTGTTGAATCAAGAGCCAACATCACATCACATGGGACATTCCCATATGTGCTCCATCACCATCTTCAACAAACGAAAAGCAAATAGTTCCCATACTAATGATAGGGTGTAATTTATGCAGTATTTACCTGATAAGATGCAGAGAAATATGCCAGGCAAAAAATCATGCACTCTGTTGTTTGTGTCTTTGGTACTTTTGCTTTCTTTCACCCCAAACAAACTTTGCGAGCTATATTTAGAGTCACCAGCTATATTTAGTGCCGACGGTGATCTCTTCTGTGTTCGGCTGGAGTGCGTGTCAGTGTGTTTCAATTGCCCCACACCACAGTGTTTCTTTGGCTGTGGCAACCGTTTCTGTGTGAGTGTCTGTCTCATCATGAGTTTTCTGGGAACTGGCAGCAGCTGTCCACGACAAGCAGAGTAGCGTGGCTTTTCTGCATCATCACGGCATCTTACATTCTGCAAGACGCTATTCTCATAATCATGTCATGGTGCTATCGCTGACTGAGCGTCAGGACAGATGGAGATGCCGACATTCATCATGTCGGAAGGACATCCCGCTGAGACAAGGCACATGGCTGCAAGGCTCGTGTCTCCCGTACAGACAGATCATTCTTTTCATATACTGCTGGTCTCAAGAGTTGACAAGCATTTCATTTTGCCAGTTACAGTTGGGGATGTCGCCGAGAGCAACTGTTGACTGGAGTAATTACCTACGAGAGGTTTGTGCCCACAAACTGTTAGTCAATCCGGTAGTAATCGGAGGACCAAATACCACTGTCGAGATAGATGAGAGCCTATTTACAAGGCGCAAACATAATGTCGGACGAGTGTTGCCACAACAGTGGGTATTTGGTGGCATCTGTCGTGAAACAGCCGACTGCTTCATGTTCTGTGTTCCAGACAGAACAGCAGCAACGCTTCTGCCGCCGCTGATCAGGACACACATTCGGCCTGGCACAACTGTAGTCTCCGACCTCTGGCGTGCGTACAACGGAATTGGAAGTATTCCCGAATTGATGCATCTCACAGTCAACCACTCCTACAACTTTGTGGACCCTACCACCGGTGCACATACTTAATGTATCGAGCGCATGTGGAGAATGGCCAAGGAGAGAAACAAGAGGCAGAATGGAACACGCAGGCATCTACTAGAGTCCTACATGTGCGAATTCATGTGGCGCCGACAGACTAAATGCGCTGGTCTAGATGTGTTCAACACCATTCTTGCGGACATTGTTGGATTCTGGCCACCGCAAGAATAGCGCACCACCGCCGCATAGAATTGCGCACCGAGCTACGGCGCAACACACGGAAACCCCTGGATGTTCGGCGCAACACAGGGAACCCCTGGATGTGACGTCATACCCTGGGATTCCCTTTTGTTTGGGGTGAAAGAAAGCAAAAGTACCGTATCTTTTGTATTCAAATTCACTATGGGAAGGCATTGTTTTGAATTTCAATTATTGGTATTAATGAGAGATTTAATAATTTTTGCACATTTTCCATGTGTTTAAAATGCATTAGATGGGCTTAGATGAGGATTCAATGCCTGCAATCGTTGTTTGCCAACAGGAAAAGACCGGCCACCAGTTCCTGCGTGCATTCAGGCCTACACAATGTCATGACCCTATCACATCACAGACCCATTGTAGGCTCCTCCTATTTGCTGATAATGTCATGATGCCTGTCGGATGAGGGTTGGGCACCTGTGTTTGTCATCTTGCTCAGTGAGGAAGAGACTGGCCACTTATTCCTCTGTGCATTCAGGTCTACAAAATGTGATGGCTCTATCACATCATAAATCCATAGCAGGCTCCTGCTTCAAGACATGTTTTATTTTTATTGGGATCAAACCATACACAAACCAATGGAAGACAAAGGAAAACTATAATTGTATTTATCCATTATGTCAGAAGTGAGGGTGCACCACCGCCTAGTTAAATGTACTATCGCTGGCGGGCCACCCCAAATAGAAATTGACTAGGGACAAAATCTATATTGCTGAATTACAGATTAAGCCCATGAATATCAAGAGTACAGCTTACAAGTGGCTCATTAACAAAAATGAAATTGGCTGTTCTTATTATTCGCCATGGAGTGGGAAGAGAAGGTTAGATGAGCTAGATTTTAGTCTACAAATTGACTACTAGCCCATTGCATGTTTTTCTCCCCTGACGTTTCCCCTCCCTGGTACTTAAGTAAGCCCTCACCAGTGTATACACATACAAACATGCATACACGATTAGAAAATAACAGATAACTATGAGTTTAAAACAAACTACACTCAGTTTAATTACAATTCATATTATTAAACATATGTTCATCACAATGATGATGATGAGCTGTGCTATATACACTTGTACATGTGAAAGGATGGAAAGTATATACATAACTCTGAAATACTTGTATCCTGTTGGGATCTGTGTCCTGGTTACAAGAGAGGTCCGCGAACAGCAGCTATGTTCAGATCAGCGAACAGCCGGACAGTAGTGTTCCATCCTGTTGCCACCTTGTTCCTCCGTTATCACAGCATGGGAAAATGTGGGCTCCTGTTAAGGGCTTGGAAGAGATAATCAAGAATGTGTATTATCTAGTTCTACATCAGTAGATTCCTAAATAATACATACATTCTATCACCCCCATATACAATGACCAGTCTGGCTGAGTCTCTCTTCCAGCTTTACTGTGTTAATGCTCCTCCTTCTCCCTCTATATCTCTGTCCTACTGTCTAGTCTGGAAGGACTTTTCCAGTAGTTGAACATGCCTGTAATTATTACATTTCTGCCATCCCTTATAACGTCCCGTCATGAGAAATGCGATGTCCTAAGTTAATGTAATTAATTCAGGCACCCAGTTCCTCACAGCCGCTCCATTTACCGGTGGTTTAGCAGATTAATGGGTTGGTAGTGATATCATAATAGTACCTGATCTCTGGGCTTACATGCCGTGATCAGCCTCTGTAAAAGGCCTCCGTGAGTTACCGTGAACGCTCATTCACAACACACTGAATGGGCTAAGCACCATATATCCTATACTAATTGTTGGTAATGTCTGTACCATTGCACTGATGCTTCAAACACAATCAATAGGCCCTGTGTCAATGCGCACTGTGCATAAGAACAAAATAGCATACCACTATTCAATTTGGTAGGTTTGCATATGACAAATAAATCTCTCACGTCAAATACACATAAAGGATACCAATTCAAAAGACATATATTGATAATCAACAAAATAGCATAATGCATGAGTTAGTAACAATATTGTGTAGCTACAAAATGAGATATTACAAACATTAAACGAATATGTAAGGAGCATAGTCCTAGCAATATATTGTATACTAAACTGAGAAAGACTAAAACTAAACACAATCAAGTAACATGAGACAATAATAGTTCATGAAATAACCTAGGTCAGATATCGACTGAAAGTGCATATGTCTAAGTTAATAAGAATTAACATTCCTAGGAATACAAAATGTATAAAAGGAGATAGTTCGTACCTGTTTCAAAATTTTGTGAATCTAAATTGAATTGATCTATGCATGCATGTTTATACTAAGTACAATAAACGCCCTTAACCTCTTTAGCACCTCCCTGTCTGTTTCAAGTTAAAATTCACATTCCTGTGGTTTCAATTGTCTCCATTCAATCACATCTCTTTCACAGTGGAAACTGAATTATCTGCTCCTTCACTCGGGTCCGCTTAACAGTGCTTTGAGTCCGCCAGTCCATCTGGTTTTAATTGCCCTTAGGTCTCTCTGTGTGGCCGGCCGTCCATCTGTGTTATCATTCTGACACCCTACACTTTCTACAGGTAATTAATTGTCTCTAGTCAAGTGTTGGGCTCGCTCGCACTGTTGACGTAGCAAGGGTCGTTCTTGGAGAGAAGGCGCCAGTGTGGTTTACAACTTTGGGTTAACACCCACTGCTTGTCTAACAATCGGTTGGGTCTCAAGCAGACTGTTTTGTTTACTTGCTGTCTGCAAGCTTACATCATGGCTAGAGGTTGGCGTGTATAATGCTGTATAACATTGCGCCCGCTTTTTGAATGTAGAGAAAACAGTGTATTCTTCTGTACTTTCTCTAAGTGGTCCATCAGATGTGAACCGAAAAAGTATTATGGGATGTTAACGCGGCCTTCCACGACACTTTATAAACCATATTTCTTAACAAACTGATAACAATCTGCTATATCATGTTTTGTTAGCCATAATTTTCTTCAAAATGCATTATTCTCACCAGGATATAGCCCAGGAATTAATCACTCTTATCCTGTGGTTGATGGGGTCACCAGCAGGTCTCAAGCTGAATTCCCAGCTGACTAAATTCTTTGGACATTTCTTCATTTACCATATACATTTGTGGACAGGCAAGTTCAGTGTGTCTTGTGCTATATCAGCTGTGCACTGTGTTCCAGAAACTGAGAAAGCCACACTGGATGGCCATATTGTATAATTTTAGTATTTGCATCCAAATATAAGATTGCTGTAGAAAGTTTCAGAAACTAAGATAGCCACAATGGATGGACTAAGAAAGCCACATTGGATGGACTAAGAAGGCCATCATGGATGGTCAAGCTCTATATTTCTAATATTTGCATGCAAGTATAAGATATTACTGTTGTAATGTTGAGGGAACTAAGAAAACCACACTGGATGTACTAAGAAAGCCACACTGGATGGACTAAGAAAACGTCACTGGATGAACTAAGAAAGCCACACTTCGTGAACTAAGAAAACCATACTGGATGGACTAATGAAACCACACTGGATAAAATAAGAAAGCCACACTGGATGGACTAAGAAAGCCACACTGGATGGACTAAGAAAGCCACACTGGATGGACTAAGAAAGCCACACTGGATAGACTAAGAAAGCCACGTTGGATGGACTAAGAAAGCCATACTAGATGGCCAAGCTGTATATCTCTAGTATGTGCATGCAAGTATAAGATATTGCCATTGAAATGTTTCTAGTGAAGCGTCAGTTAAAATAACATCAGCTACACAAACAAACATGCTAGTTTAGAATTAAATGTAAGTTGCCTTCGCTTTAAGTTTTATTGCCACAATTATTGTGCAGGTTTTATAACACAGTTTAAATTGTTTGTCGCATGAATCATTAAAAAAATTTATAGCATGCCGTATCTATCCAAACCTTGCTGGTAGTAATCGTGATATGTAGCGTCCAATCCAATTTTTGGATAGTGCGCATAACATTTATGTAAATCAATGATTCTTAAAGTGAGTGTGGAAATAACTAGACGGAAGAGTGAACATATGATCTTATGAATCTGCAGTAGGCTTAATACTGAGAAAAAATTGTGTTTGCAATATATATATATGTGTGTGTGTGTGTGTGTGTGTGTGTGTGTGTGTGTGTGTGTGTGTGTGTGTGTGTGTGTGTGTGTGTGTGTGTGTGTGTGTGTGTGTGTGTGTGTGTGTGTGTGTGTGTGTGTGTGTGTGTGTGTGTGTGTGTGTGTGTGTGTGTGTGTGTGTGTGTGTGTGTGTGTGTGTGTGTGTGTGTGTGTGTGTGTGTGTGTGTGTGTGTGTGTGTGTGTGTGTGTGTGTGTGTGTGTGTGTGTGTGTGTGTGTGTGTGTGTGTGTGTGTGTGTGTGTGTGTGTGTGAGAGAGAGAGAGAGAGAGAGAGAGAGAGAGAGAGAGAGAGAGAGAGAGAGAGAGAGAGAGAGAGAGAGAGAGAGAGAGAGTGAGAGAGAGAGAGAGAGAACCAGGGATGTGGCCCAGGTGTCAAGGATACATTAGACTGAAGTGTTGATAAATTGGGATGATTGGGGCTCTTCCCTAGCCTGTGGTTTCTGTCTACCCAAACATTGTTAAACAGTCTATGTAGCCATGTTGTCCCTACTTCTCTTGCTGCTTTAATTGGTTCATTTTCGTCTTGTTCTGGTGATTTATTCAACAGGGCTAATCTGATGGCTTCTTTGATTTCTTCTTTCAGTAGGTCTGGTTCTTGTTCTCTGCTGGTATCTGTGATGGTTTCTTGGATTCCCAAAGCATCGGATGGGAGTTGAGAAGCTGTTTGAAATACTGCCACAGTCTTTTTAAGATTTGTCTTTGTTCAATTATTGATTCTCCTTTTTCGCTATTAATTGTTTCAGTTTGGTCAAAGGGTTCTGTTTTGGTTCTCATTGAACTAATATTTTTGTAGAAATGTATAGTTGCTTCCTTATAATTTTATTTAGGGTTTCTCCATATTTCTCCCAGTCTTTTTGTTTTTCTCTCTTTATTGTTCTTTTTGCGTGTCTTATTGCTATTCTGTATATTTAATATAATCACGATCCTGTTTGCTTCTCACCCACTTTTAATATTTTTCCTTTTTTGTCTTTTACCGCTTCTTTAACCTTGCCGTTTCACCAAATTGTTTTGTTCATCTGTGTTTTGCATTTTTTTGTGATTCCACGTATTATTTTTGCAGTGTTTTAAATACTTGATTTGAACATCTCCCATTCTTCTTCCACTGTTTTTCTTTCTGTAGGTAGTTTTACAAAGATGTCATTTAGTTTGTTCTAATAATTTTCCCTCATTGCCTCATGTCTGAGATTTTTTAAGTTTACTAATTCGCATGGTATGTTTTTGCATGTATTTGTTTTCTTCACCTGTTGGTTCTTATTGTGGTAATAATTGCTTTGTGATCTATGCTTATACTTTAGGTGGGCACTGTTCCTGCACCTAATATATCTCTCTTTCTGTTATTTCTTGCTAATATAAAATCAATTTGGCTTTTTTTGTCTAGATTGTTCCATTTGTACCAGGTGTATACTTGTGTCTGTGTATTTGAAAAATGTGTTTGTATAAAGAGGTCACGCTGAATGCATAGCTCTATCAATCTGCTTCCATGATAATTTTTTGCACTGTGTTGGTCTCCTAATGCTCCAAGATGTTTCTCTATGTTCATTCTGTTATGTCGTAGTATTGCATTGAAGTCTCCCATAACTTTGATGTTGTCTTTCTTACTTCTCTATTTTATTTAGTGTATCACGGATGTCTTCACATTCTTCCTCATGTTTGTTTGTGTTACATGGTGGGTATGTTTGTACATATGTAGCAGTTTCCTGTTCTTTTATTCTCACTGTTATGATTCTTTCTGATATATATTTTATTTCTAATATTCTTCTTGCTAGTCTTGTTTCAATTACTATTCCCACACCGTGTCTTGCCCTTTCTTGTTGTTCCACTCCAGAGTAGACAAATGTATAACTGTTGTGGATCTCCTTGCATCCTTTCCCTTTTACTTTGGTGTCTTATATTCCCTTTAGACAGATTTTCCTCTTTTTCATCATTTCTATGAGTTCTTCTTTGTTACTGTTTAAACCGCAGATATTCAGTGTGCCTATTATTTTAATCGCTAATCTGTCTAATTGTCCTTTAACATTGCCAGGCCTGCTTCCATTTTGGTCAGTCCGATTGTGCTTCATTCTTTTTCTTTGAGCAGTAGGAAAAATCCCGTGTCAGCTTGCTGGGCCAGTTGCAGGTTTAGAACAGTCCAATCTGATGTAGGGGAGTCTGTTACCCCTGGTGAGTCTGAGCCCTGTTGGCCCATGACCTCATGGTCATGTTTTCCTGGTCTAAGTTGTCTCGAAGTGCCTGTCCTCTAAATCCAACGGGGCCGGACACTCAAAGCATTTCAAATCAAACTCATCAAGAACAGATCAGAACAACAAAACATGTTCTATCTTACGTGAACAGGATCATGAACATATGGCAGACTCAAGTCGAGCAAACGATTTTCAGACGTACGTTTATTCCGCCGCAGGACAAAGGATATACTCTTGTAGAAACGTGAGCTGATCCCTATAAGCAGGATCGGCGCTCACTTAAATAACATCTACCTACGAGCTCCGAGTCCAGCTCGCTGCCCTTGAGGCCTAATCATCAAAATCCTCAGTTCAAACGCTTGAATAAAAGTCTAGGTATCCACACCCGGTCTTTCTACCGTTGTGTTGTCTTCAACAAATTCCTCTCCGGACTCCCAGCTGTCTCATTACGAAATCACCGCCTCCAGGTGTCACCTTCACACGGAGCCTTTAGAAACACATCCTTTCGAATCCACGAATTCACAGCGTCCCCCGTTGCCGTCCAATGACGTTGTTTTCCTTTCCTTGGTTTCTCATATTTGTCGTCCAGTTTTGTGACTGTGGGAAAATCCAGTAAGGTCTCTTCTTTATATTTGGTGGCGCGTGTGCCGTTATGTGGCATAAGTGCAGTCTTTCTACTTTTAGCGGAAATATGCATTATCATTACACTTTTGGTAAAATGAAATAGTGGTTCTTATTTTATTTCTTTTTCGATGTAATACACTTACTACAACCTTGACCTGCATCAGTTGAACATAAACTGAGTTTATATGGTTTTCTTTAGTTTATATGTTTCTATTTGATTTGTCTGTTTCATTTTAGTTTCTATGGTTATCTTTAGTTTACATGCTTTCCTTGTCTCAGGGTACCTAACTGTGTTGCGGAATATGCTGCCATGTGTGATCAGGGCATGCTCATTTACCGGCGTCCTGGGCGGAACTTTCCAGATGTGTCTAGTAATAGACATCTTGTCTATGCTGACACTGCACATTTATTGTTTCTATGTTTACGCTGCAAGGTGAGTGTTGCCAACATATTTGTACGTTAGAAAAATGGAGTCGAATCCTGGAAATATGGATACACCAGAGAATTGGTTGCATTTTATGGAAATTCTTCTTCTTTCGTTCGCTATTTCATGGAAATAAAAGCAAACAAATGGAGAGGTCCTAGAGAAGTTGGGAATTAAGTAAATTGAATTGCTGTAAACCTGCAATGTGCAAATCAACAAAAGTGGAAAGTAGAATTAGTTTACTTTGCAATAGCATAATCACAAATGGCAATGAATATTGTGGTTAGAAAGCCTTCATCAGCACACACAACCAGAGAGACACTAATACAACTACATGAACAAATGACATCAGCACACACAACCAGAGAGACACTAATACAACTACATGAACAAATGACATCAGCACACACAACCAGAGAGACACTAATACAACTACATGAACAAATGACATCAGCACACACAACCAGAGAGACACTAATACAACTACATGAACAAATGACATCAGCACACACAACCAGAGAGACACTAATACAACTACATGAACAAATGACATCAGCACACACAACCAGAGAGACACTAATACAACTACATGAACAAATGACATCAGCACACACAACCAGAGAGACACTAATACAACTACATGAACAAATGACATCAGCACACACAACCAGAGAGACACTAATACAACTACATGAACAAATGACATCAGCACACACAACCAGAGAGACACTAATACAACTACATGAACAAATGACAAAAGGGTCAACTAACTAAAGTTGTAGAGCACAGAAGTCAAACTCTTGGGCATAAAAAATAAAATTTGATTTTGTGATTTAGGATTCAGATGTTTCCAAGACTTCAGTTAAGTGACTTTTTTGTGGTAGATTTTTAATGTATTTGTGTAAGTTGTCTATTTGTTTTTTGAGTGCTGACAAAGGCATGAAATCAGTATTAACATCTAGAGAGATTAATAACGCATTAAAAACGAGAATTGTCAAATGCTACGCATATTCATTGCTACTGTATGGCTCGGAAGCCTGGACATTGAACAAGCAACTAGAAAGTTGTATAGAAGCCCTGGAGATGTGAATATACAGACGAATAGGTCATGGAAACAAAAACAATCAAATGCAGAGGTCCTAGAAAAACTGGGAATGAAGAGAGAGTTGATGAAATAAATAAAGAGGAGACAAGTGAAATATTTTGGCCACCTTAAAAGACATGATACTCTTATAAAATAAATACTGGAAGGCAAGGTTGAGGGCAAGCGAGCAAGAGGTAGACAACGATACAAGTGGGAGGATAACATCAAGAAATGGACGAACATCAGCCTGACAGAATGTACAGTCAAGGCAAGAGACAGACAGTGTTGGAGATCCATTGCAGCCAACCTTCATTGCGGAGACGGCACCTGATTGATTGATTGAAAGGCTTTCTAGCAGTATTGTTTATTCTCTCACTTTTTATTGTGTTCTTTCTGTACAACCGGCACTCATACCTTTGTATGGGAAACCAACACAAGACGGTCTGCTTCCAAATCAACGTGGTATGCAGGCTTATGAACTGCATACGTAGCTCCTTCGCCACAGAGCTGACTGATTTCTTGTAAAGCTGACAAATTTCACCATCTGTTTTTGTCGATTTGATTTGAAGAATTGGAAATGAAATCTGATGGAAGAAATTTAAAAAAAAGAGACAAGATTGATAATTTAAAGACATTAAACTTATAAAAACTATACTGAAGAAAAAATCAAAGACATTGACAAAGGGTAATAACATGAGTGAGAAGTTATAAGGATCTGTTAGAAAGTAATGCATCTCATGTTTTTTCTTAGTAAATAAAACAGATAGAAACATGACATTTTGCACACTTCAATTTTTGGAATATATGTATTGTTTGTATGAAATTGCACCATGTATGGACCATTAGAATAGCTAAAGTAATCCATTAAAATGGCGTGTGTGAACAACTTGTGTTACAAACAGCAAATTTTAAATAGAATTTCTGGTTCAAAAAAAAGAAACAGTGATGAACATTCACAAATTTTTGTGTGCTGTGTATGGAAATTGAGTAGTCATTAGGAGCATATTCAAAGATGTTCACACTTTGGTTTCCCCAGTCTCACAAATGAGCACACTTTTCAAAAGAAAACAATTTGTTCTGAAATGTTGGAGTGTCTCAGTGCTGATGGAGATAACTTTTTGTCAAAGATCATTACAGGTAATAAAACCTGGGTGCATGATTGTGAGTTAGAGATGAAAATGCTGTCAAGGCATAGCATCACCAACAATCACCAAAACAAAAGATATTCAAGGCAACTCTATCAGCAGGAAAGGTTATGATCACTGTCTTTTGGGTCATTGATGGTGTGATTCTTGTGGAAGTCATACCAAGAGGTGAGACAATCAATTCTGAAGCTTACATCAAAACACTAACACATTTCAATAAGCGGTTCTGCAGAGTTTGGCCTAACAAGAATCAAGCAGAACGTTGATCCAAGACATCAGTGTACCCCTTACAAAAGTAAGAAAACACAGGGAGAGACAGCGTTGTACATCCATTGCAGTCAACCTTTATTTTAGCAACAACTTATTGCTATAATGACAATTACATTTTCCAGAACTGTTTGATTTGTCCATCTGATTCTTAACATGAGATATCAAATGCCTGTATATGGTTCTTCATCATCTATTTTCATTATCAATATTCCAGAGCCATATAATACAGCTGGCCTGTTGTTCATATGGGAGATTCTTTTTCATGGATCAAGCTGTATATTCTGTGATGTAGGGATTGTTTGTTTTTCTTTAAACGCCCTCTTTAAACACCGATGGAAAACGGAAATGTGCATATGCAGTATGGTTATGTGGTTCATTAGCTAGCTGTGCGCGTTTTTTAAGTAAGTCTCGTTTTGACCACGCCGACAAACACCGATGGAAAACAGAAATGTGCGTATGCAGTATGATTATGTGGTTCATTAGCTAGCTGTGTGCTATTTTTTCACTGTCGAAATCTTGTTTGATGCTGCGTGTGAGTGATTTATAATGAGTGCAAAAATAAATACTCCCCCCAGCTCTGAGGTTCGTGCTGTGATCTGTTTTTTGCTAGCAAAACAACAGTGCTGCTGAAATTCACAGGCAACTCATTGAGGTTTATGGGCCAGATGTTATGACTGATAGTATGGTTAGGTGTCGAATGTTTAAAGAAGGGCGAACAAATATCCATGATGAAGATCGTAGCGGTCGGCCAAGTTTGAAACTGATGATGATCTGCAGACAGGCGTTAATTAATGGTTCAAGACACTGGCGGCAGACTTCTACGACATAGGAATTAAGAACCTGGTGTCACGATACCAAAAATGTATTGAAGTCAATGATGACTATGTTGAGAAATAATGTAAATGTGTGGTTCACTTTTGGCTGCAATAAATCATTTTTATAAATAATGGTTTTTTAAACATTTTATACCGGGACTTACTTAAAAAACGCGCCTCGTAGGTAAATGTACCGTTGTACATGAGGGGAGGGGAGGGGGGAGGGGGGTTCCTACCTATTCATATTGCTTTTGTCTTCTTGATTTATAATTTAATGCCATCTATTCTTGCTGCTTTCTTTATTCTGTTGAATCATTTCTGGAGTGATTGTTCTGTTTCTCCTATTATGACTCAGTAATAAGCACATTTTATTGTATTAATTTAGTTCTCCATTTAACTCCCAATTTGTATCCTTCACTTGCATTTTTGAGTATGCATTGAAAATTCCTGGTAATGGAAAACATGGATGATATACTCCTGTGTATACAAGTTACTGTACTGTAAGTTCTGGTATTGATATTTCATTCTCTAGTATTTTAAACACAAAATTCTACTTCAATGTGATTATTTTTCTGTTTGTGTGATTATTTTTCTATTTGTTTCTCGACACATTTGAACTTTTCATCATCAGAGTCTTCAACCTGCAGGTTTATGTGACGAAGTCTTTGTGGCGGTTGTTCCGAGGCAAGAAGTGTAATGTTCTGAGGTCAAGAGTGGACTCAGCTTCCTATGATACAAAACAACTGCTTCTTGGCACACTGCTGTTTGTAATCATTCTGTCTCTCATGCCAACTACAGCACTGTATTATGCTGTGTTTACACTGGTAAGTATCAGTCTGAATCAGTATTTATAAATTCAGAGACCTATGTTCCTATTTTCGTCATTTTGAGGTAATGGGTTCAGTTCCTGGTTGGTAACTGTAGCTTTCAATTTTTATGTTGCCTAGAGAAGAACAGTATTATCTTCAGAATAATGATGATGGACCATCAGTTTTGAAGATAGAAGTTCAGAATGCTCTTAACCTTATGAAAACTGGAAAGACCCCGGGTCCAGATAACATCACAACAGAAATGATCAATGCCTTAGAAGAATATGGAATAGACCAGGTCACCAGACTGCTGAATGCAATATATGATACTGGAGATATACCTCCTGAATTAAGTAATTCTATATTTATTGCAATCCCGAAGAAATCAGGAGCCTTGGAATGTGATCAACATCGAACAATTAGTATAATGAGCCACATCGCAAAGATTTTGCTGAGAATGATCATTCAAAGAGTTAAAAAGAAAATACAACCCGAAATAGGAGAAACACAAATATAGTAGGAAAGGGTACAGTAAATGCTGAGACCATTAATTTAACATTCTGTAGAAGTAAACAAAGACCTAAACTTTTGCTTCATTGACTACACAAAGGCTTTTGATAAAGTAAGACGTGTCAACATAATAGAGATGCTTGCAGATCTACAAATTGATGGGAAAGACTTGTAAAAAACATATATATTCGTAACAAGCTGCCATAAGGATTGATAATGAAGAAGGCCAATCAGCCTATTAAGAGAGGTGTGAGACAGGGATATGTAATGTCTCCAGATCTTTTTTCATTGTACAGTGAGAATATTTCCAGAAATGTAGAAGATATGAAAGGAATCGTCATTAGAGGAAGAAACATCAATAACATTAGATATGCGGATGATACACCATTGATTTCAGATGATGAGCAAGATCTGCAACATTTAATAGATGCGGTTATTGCACACAGTGAACAATTAGGATTAGAATTAAATTATAAGAAGACAGATTATAGTCGTCACTATAAAGAATGAAATACCACAATGTAATAAACAAATAAATGGAAATAATTTTAAGCAAGTGAATCGGTACATTTATCTTGGAACAGTCATAACATCTGATGGGAGATGCCTTGAAGAGATTAGAAGAGAGTGTTGAGGTGCTACATAGAACCCGCACATTTGTATGGATATGAAGTGTGCACAATGAGCAAACAGGCTGAAAAACATCTTATGGCTGTGGAAATGTGGTTTCTGAGAAAAATGCAAAGAGTACCATGGACAGACGGAAAAACCAATGACCAAGTCCTACAAGAAACAAATGAAAATTGTAAACTGATTAGATAAATTAGATGTAGACAGTCAACATTTTTTGGTCACATTAATGAGAGGAAATAAAATGGAGAACTTGGTGACAACTGGCAAGATTGAGGGGAAAAAGAACAAGAGGAAGGCAGAGAAGTAAATACCTGGATGGCTTGACCACATTACATGGTTGAGACAAGAACATTGAGCTGATCCACGACTCTGGTGATCGAGTGAGATGGCGAGACATGACCGCCCACGCTTACCGGCATGGCACGTGATGATGATGAGTGCATCCTCTGGCCCCTACTTCTTTCTTCTACTTCTGTGAATGCCAAACAACACATATGTGTTTATTTATGAATTGTCTTAGTGGCCTCAAAGTGTTCCCCAATTGATATTTATGTGTAATATGTGTATGACCAATAATTTCTCTTCTTTAAAGTTTGTTAATATACTGGACACAGCATTACAGTCCAGTGTGTTTATTTGACCTATGGTGGTTTAATATAAAATTATGAGACCTATGGTGCCATTTCACTGGTTAGATATGAATTCTGTCCATATCCCATAGTTATGGGTTCATGTGGGTGGATGATAGACCTGGCTAATGAAGACACCTTTGTTAGGTGTGTCTAGTTGGTCATGCATCAAAGTACACTTGTTCCTGGACACTGTCGTCATTTGGAGGTGACAGGTTCGAATCCCTGTCGGTAACTATAGCTTTTAATTCTTATATTGTCTAGTGAGTCCACTAGTCACTACATCCTTCTTCTACTTCTGTGAGTGCCTAACAATACGTATGTGCTTATTTATGAATGTACATAGTGTTGCCTTATTACAGGGACATCTGATCATAACATTATTTCTCCTGCTCCTCCTTCATACACCTTCAGACGTCAATATGAATAGTCTAAACAAAATGTGGAGGGAACATAACATGAAAATTAGCACAAGTAAAACAGAGGTAATAACTGTAACTAAAGAAGAAAAAGCAACAACGATTCATCTAAACGAACATCCCTTAAAACAAGTAAAGAGTTTCAAGTACCAATAATTTCATCAAATGGCAGATCAGAAGACGAGATCGAAAATAGATGCAATAAGGCAAACCAACTCATTGGACAAATGGCACTAATACTAAAGAACAAACATGTATCAATAACTACTAAGAAAGCACTTTACAACACAATCTTCCTACCAACTTTATGTTACCAGTGGCAAACCTAGACAATGACAGAAAAAGATAAAAGAAAAATCACAACAACAGAAGTGAGATTCCTGAGAAGAATACTCAATGTATCAAGAAGAGATAGGATCAGAAATGAAGAAATCAGGACTAAAGTGGGTTATAGCTGCACTAGAGTTTATTAGAAGGCAGCAAGTCAAATGGTTTGGCCATGCAAGTAGGTTACCAGCTAACAGCATACCACAACAAGCAATGATGTACAGACCGGGGGGAAGCAGAGGAAGAGGCTGACCACGTAAACGATGGATGCAGGGAATAACAGAGTCCATGAGAATATCGATACATGAAGCCCATAAGTAGGCACTCTCCCGCTGTTTATACTTCACCTCGACACCGCAAGGTACAAGAGGAACATGATGAGATGAGATGAGATAGTCGTGTTGTGGCAAGAACTAGATTATTAGATTGACATTATCATGTGACTTGTTTGAATGCACATTTTATATTCGTTAGCAGCTGTTTCCCATGTCTAAAGTCAGCCCATTGGGGACATGATGTTAGGACCATGTTGTTTGGTAGCCAAATGCCATTCTAGGAGTTTTATGGTATATTATAACACCGCTCTCACACAAAAGGTCATCATCATCATGTACCACGCTGTGGGATAAGTGTGGGTGGTTTTGCTTGCCATCTCACACGATCACTTTAATTTTGAATCAGGTCTGTGTTTTTGGCTCAATTATGCCATTTTGCCAAACCATGGGAGTCTCTGTTGTGAAGTGGTCAAGCCACCTGCCTCACCCTTGAAGGTTGTGGGTTCGATTCCGGGCTACGTCTTTTGGTTCACGGGTGCATACTCTCTGAGACTCCTGGGGGTCATCATTGGAGCTACGGTGTTCGTGCTTCGATGAGCTTTCGGCAGGTCTCCCTGTGGAAAGAGACTGAGCCATATAGGATAAAACCTGGTGCAATGAAGTCGATCCTCTCGACTTTCAAGACTTTTTACTTTTTTATTTAGGGATATTGATATAACAGCTTCTTGTTGAATGTACAAATTGTAGATCAAGTTTTGATTAACCCACAAGAAAAATGTGCTTTGAGGCCTTCACAGATACATTCAACCACTTTCCTGGAACATCCCTGCCTTCATTTCCTATCAAGTTTGCCATTTGTAACTAAGTTTTCAAGTTTATTTCTTCTTATAACATGCCCAAAAAAATCTTCACTGTCTATGTCTATTTTTTCTCATCACTTTATGGCTTTCATTTGTTTCTTATAGGACTTTCTCAATCATTTTTCTCACCATCCTTGATATTCCTTGCATTTTCCTCAGAAACCACATTTCCACTGCCATTAGAAGTTCCTTAGCTTGCCTGTTTATTGCTTCCCATATTTGTATATAAATCTTGCTTGGATCTGAGAGATCTGCATATATTCAATTACACATTGAAACAGTACACAGATTCAACAGTTATAGTTGTTGTTTTTATTATTATTAAAGCTAAGGCTGCTGGTTCTGATGGTTCAAGGCCTGCTGTCTAAAGTTGTTACTCTGGTGAAGTCTACACCTATCTTTACTCTTGCTCTGAGAGTTATATCCCCAAAGCTGGTAGCAGGTTAGTCTTATTGTTTACTGTCAGTTAAGCTTCATAGATTGCTTATAAAAACAACACATAATTTGTACACATATTTATACACATTTTTGAATCTAGTGGCGCACACTCCGTGACCAGGAGCAGCATGATGATGGAAGTGATAGCAGTAACGCAGGCTTTCATATGGCTAGAATCACAGATTATACCAACGTGTGTGTACTCAGTGATTCAATGAGCATGATTTGGAGGGTCAATGCAGGATATGTACGTAGACAGTGGACTGATTCGCTGCGGAAGTCCGTTGTCCGTAAGGTCACCTTCTTCATCCCGGGACATGCGGGAGTCGAGGGAAATGAACGAGCTGATAAACTGGCTGGCTCTGCACCCACTGTAGAGGGCCAGCCCATGGATCATGCCAAGGGATGTCGAGAACAGAGGACTTTGACATCAGTGAATCCACATTGTTGTCCAGGAGGAGAGACTTGGAAGTAAGAATTGGTATGGCCTGACACGAGAAGTACATTGGGGAAAATGAGGGGCCTCGTCAACCAACACAGAACTGGCACTATTAGCCGCTGGACGCTGATGCATATGCTGGGGGGGGGGGGAGGATCTGAGCACCTATGGACCTGTCCGGAGTGCAATGACGATACCCCAACTGATAACTGATCTTTGAAGTTTTGGTTAACATTGGTCTGAGACCATTAGATGTTTGTATATTTTTTGTCATATGTGTTTACTGACACAGATGTTCACACACAACAATCAAGAAAATATATTGTTATATAGATTTGTGAAAGAATGTTAATAATCATGGTCAATCGAAATGAAGACACAAAGGAAACTCATCAAACTAAAGAAAGAATTAGCATTCCTTTCACATCGTTATGAGAATAGAAAAGATGAAACATGTTGTAACAACTGATAATATTAATGAAATCACAGAATACACACAATTAGACAGTGACGTTATGGTATTACTGTAGAGTGACAGTTGTGATAATGTTAGAGAATGATGGTTGTTATAGTGCTAGAGTGAAGGTTGTGATAGTGCTAGACAGTGAAGGTTGTGTTAGTACCACAGAGTGAAAGTTGTGATAGTGCTAGAGTGGAGGTTGTGATAGTGCTAGAGTGAAAGTTGTTATAGTGCTAGAGCATGAAGTTTGTTATAGTGATAGAGGGAAATTTATGAAAGTGCTAGAGAGTGAAGTTGGGATAGTGCTAGAGAGTAAAGGTTTCGATAGTGCTAGAGAGTGATAGCACTAGCAAATGAAGCTTGTGATGGTGCCAGAGATAGCACTAGGAAGTGAAGCTTGTGATAGCCCTAGGAAGTGAAGCTTGTGATAGGGCTAGAGAGTGAAGCTTGTGATAGTGCTAGAGGGTGAATCTTGTGATAGTGCTAGAGGGTGAAGCTTGTGATAGTGCTAGAGGGTGAAGCTTGTGATAGTGCTAGAGGGTGAAGCTTGTGATAGCTCGAGGGAGTGAAGGTTGTGATAGTGCTAAAGAGTGAAAGTTGTGATAGTGCTAGAGGGTGAAGGTTATGATAGCACTAGGAAGTGAAAGTTGTGATAGTGCTAGAGGGTGAAGCTTGTGATAGTGCTAGAGGGTGAAGCTTGTGATAGATAGTGCTAGAGGGTGAAGCTTGTGATAGTGCTAGAGGGTGAAGCTTGTGATAGTGCTAGAGGGTGAGATTGTGATTGTGCTAGAGGGTGATGGTTATGATAGTGCTAGAGGGTGAGATTGTGATAGTGCTAGAGGGTGAGATTGTGATAGTGCTAGAGGGTGAGATTGTAATAGTGCTAGAGGGTGAAGGTTGTAATAGTGCTAGAGGGTGAGATTGTGATAGTGCTAGAAGGTGAGATTGTGATAGTGCTAGAGGGTGAGATTGTGATAGTGCTAGAGGGTGAGATTGTGATAGTGCTAGAGGGTGAGATTGTGATAGTGCTAGAGGGTGAAGCTTGTGATAGTGCTAGAGGGTGAGATTGTGATAGTGCTAGAGGGTGAAGCTTGTGATAGTGCTAGAGGGTGAGATTGTGATAGTGCTAGAGGGTGAAGCTTGTGATAGTGCTAGAGGGTGAGATTGTGATAGTGCTAGAGGGTGAGATTGTGATAGTGCTAGAGGGTGAGATTGTGATAGTGCTAGAGGGTGAAGCTTGTGATAGTGCTAGAGGGTGAAGCTTGTGATAGTGCTAGAGGGTGAAGCTTGTGATAGTGCTAGAGGGTGAGATTGTGATAGTGCTAGAGGGTGAGATTGTGATAGTGCTAGAGGGTGAGATTGTGATAGTGCTAGAGGGTGAGATTGTGATAGTGCTAGAGGGTGAGATTGTGATAGTGCTAGAGGGTGAGATTGTGATAGTGCTAGAGGGTGAGATTGTGATAGTGCTAGAGGGTGAGATTGTGATAGTGCTAGAGGGTGAGATTGTGATAGTGCTAGAGGGTGAGATTGTGATAGTGCTAGAGGGTGAGATTGTGATAGTGCTAGAGGGTGAGATTATGATAGTGCTAGAGGGTAAGATTGTGATAGTGCTAGAGGGTGAGATTGTGATAGTGCTAGAGGGTGAGATTGTGATAGTGCTAGAGGGTGAGATTGTGATAGTGCTAGAGGGTGAGATTGTAATAGTGCTAGAGGGTGAGATTGTAATAGTGCTAGAGGGTGAAGGTTGTAATAGTGCTAGAGGGTGAGATTGTGATAGTGCTAGAGGGTGAAGGTTGTTAATAGTACTTGGGTCAATAAGTGGTCAGAGTACTAGAGAATGAAGATTGTGATAGTACTTGAAAGGAATGGTTAATGAATGGTGTGATAAGTTTGCAAGGCATGTGAAAAACAAGAAAGAACACATCACCTATTTATAATTGTACAAATATACACATTTTAATATGGTCATATGTCTAGAGCAATTGGGCTGTCCAACACGTTACTTGGTTAGAATTGAAGTAAGGAAAACAATAATGTAAAGAATTTGAGATATTCACCTCATAGTGTGTTCTAATATTTGAAGTCATTGTTCTGATTGTCTTGTGTTTACATCTCAGGTAATGTCATGTTTACGGTGCCTTATTTGTCTGAGGATGAAAACTGTCTGATACTTCATATGAAGGTAATTATTTCATTTGTTACTGATTATCAAATATATATTTAAATGTTGTGTCTGAATAACAGCAGATAAATGAAGGATTCAAGAGGTAAAATGTAGAATAGCTCCATCCAAAGCAGAATACCTTATAATGATGAATATGTGATGCAGAATATCTTTGGCAATGAAGTTGAGAAAGAGATTGAAGGAAAGAAAGCACTAACTAGCATGAAGAGGTTAGGACTGTTCCTCTAGATATATGCCATCGAAGGTAATTGCCTGTATTTAGCCATGGTTAGGTTATTCCTGTAGATATATATGTCGTTGAAAATAATTGGCTGTGTTCACTCATGGATAGAATGTTGCTCTAGATATATGTCATCGAAGGTAATTGGCTGTATTTAGCCATGGTTAGGTTATTCCTGTAGATATATACGAGGGTAAGTTAATAAGTAAGTCACAAATGGCTGTAGAAAAATAACTAAAGATGATGACTACTTGAAACCAGTTTATTTTTATAGATACACTGTCCCTTTATTTCTCAACATAATTTCTACCAACATTGATGCACTTATCCCATCGTTTTATCAGTCCTCTCAAACCGGCTGCATAGAACTGCGTGCTCTGTTTTCTAAACCACATTTTCACTTCACATTCAACTTCAGCATCGTTCGCGAAATGTCTCCCTCCAAGGTGGGTTTCCTGTTTATGCTGACAAATGTTTGTCCCATAAAGCGGTGCATAGCTGGGTAGAAAATTTTACGAGGGTGAGTCAATAAGTAAGTCACACAGTTCTGTGGGATGGTAGGCCAATGAAAACAGAGCACGCAGTTCTATGCAGCCGGTTTGGGAGGGCTGATAAAATGATGGAATAAATGCATCAATGTTGGTGGAAACTATGTTGAGAAATAAAGGGACAATGTATGTATAAAAATAAACTGGTTTCAAGTTGTTATCATCTTTAGTTATTTTTCTACAGCCATTTACTTACTTATTAACTAACCCTCGTATGTCGTTGAAGATAATTGGCTGTATTCACTCATGGATAGAATGTTGCTCTAGATATATGCCATCGAAGGTAATTGGCTGAATCTACCCATGGATAAGCTTTTCCTCTAGATATTGCCAGAGAAGGTAATTGGCTGTATTTACCCTTTGGATAAGTGTTCACTGTAGATATGTGCCATAGAAGACAATTATCTGTATTTACCCATGTGTAGGTTTTATAACAGAACGCCTGTTACAGCGGTTGCACGCTGGACGGTCGGGGTTCAAAAACAAAGCATGGCCAGGTCTGAAAATAAACATAGTAAATGATTGCAGTGCAATTATAAAAAAATTAGCAAGCAAATGTACAGTCAAGCACCATCGCTTGATGAAGCGATGAGTATGACGTATGTTGGCAACAATCAACATACGACACAGAAGCCATCAAGTCAGCAATGCTTAGACTTTGAAGGACGGGTGGATCCACCTGGCATTACTTGAATCGTTAATTGATTAGACAATAAAGTAAGATGTGGGAAGAAGGGACTGAGGAGGAAGAAGTTTGAAAATTAACATCAAAAGAAAAATGAAAATATTACTATGTTTTTATATAAAAACTAAATTGTCATGCCCAGATTTGAAGTGTCATTTTTGAAATGCCGACCAAGGACCGTCCAATAAAAGAGATACCAAAACCTGAAATCTGCTGAGACTGGCTTATGAATGTTTCTACGTTCACAAATGTTGAGAGATTTCTTTGTTCTCACTTTGAAGTTACTTCCATCGTTGACTTCAGTTAGCTTCCTGAATTAAGAATGTTTAACAGGCCACGGCTACTAATACGACATGGCTACCATAGACCCCTTTGAGGTGGATGGCCCTAATGGTGGGCGACCCTGCCAAAGTTTTCCCTCAAGATATATTCCATTGACAGTTGGCTGTATTTACCCATGGGTAGGTTTTCCCTCAAGATATGTGCCATTGACAATTGGCTGTATTTACCCATGGGTAGGTTTTCCCTCAAGATATGTGCCATTGACAATTGGCTGTATTTACCCATGTGTAGGTTTTCCCTCAAGATATATGCCATTGACAATTGGCTGTATTTACCCATGGGTGGGTTTTCCCTCAAGATATATGCCATTGACAGTTGGCTGTATTTACCCATGTGTAGGTTTTCCCTCAAGATATGTGCCATTGACAGTTGGCTGTATTTACCCATGGGTAGGTTTTCCCTCAAGATATGTGCCATTGACAGTTGGCTGTATTTACCCATGGGTAGGTTTTCCCTCAAGATATGTGCCATTGACAATTGGCTGTATTTACCCATGGGTAGGTTTTCCCTCAAGATATATGCCATTGACAGTTGGCTGTATTTACCCATGTGTAGGTTTTCCCTCAAGATATGTGCCATTGA
Organism: Cepaea hortensis; assembly: GCA_963921405.1. Taxonomy (NCBI): domain Eukaryota; kingdom Metazoa; phylum Mollusca; class Gastropoda; order Stylommatophora; family Helicidae; genus Cepaea; species Cepaea hortensis. The sequence continues at coordinate 47,369,572 of OY992876.1, forward strand.
CAGTTGGCTGTATTTACCCATGGGTAGGTTTTCCCTCAAGATATATTCCATTGACAATTGGCTGTATTTACCCATGGGTAGGTTTTCCCCCAAGATATATGCCATTGACAGTTGGCTGTATTTACCCATGGTTAGGTTTTCCCTCAAGATATATTCCATTGACAATTGGCTGTATTTACCCATGTGTAGGTTTTCCCTCAAGATATATTCCATTGACAATTGGCTGTATTTACCCATGGGTAGGTTTTCCCTCAAGATATATGCCATTGACAGTTGGCTGTATTTACCCATGTGTAGGTTTTCCCTCAAGATATATGCCATTGACAATTGGCTGTATTTACCCATGGGTAGGTTTTCCCTCAAGATATGTGCCATTGACAGTTGGCTGTATTTACCCATGGGTGGATTTTTCCTCAAAATATATGCCATTGACAATTGGCTGTATATGTTTTCCCTCAAGATCTGCGGCATTAACTGTTGGTTGTATTTACCCATTGGATAAGATTTTCACAGGCAGAAGAGCTGTGTATCCCACACAACTGTGTTACTCGTCCTCAACCACTTAGAGAGGAGTTGGGATTCTCCCTTCCACTATGACACCTTAATAGCCTTTCCCGTACTCTCCAGTACTGTTAGAGGACAATTGCCCAGACAAGGCAAATGAAAGTAGAACATTATACATACTTGTAAGAACAAGACAATGTTCTTTGGTCATGCAGTGAGAAAAGAGACATTGGAGAACATCTTGATAATGGGAGAGATCAGTGGTAGAAGAGTCTGAGAGAAATGATGTTTGGTGGACTGAGATAATGGCATGGAAGAATATCATCAATAGGATCGATTCAGAACACCAAAGCCAAGGTTTGTGGAGAAACATGAATGGATACATGACTTTTAAAGGCACATGATGGTGATTGTTTGTTTTTGTTTTGGGTCGCTCGCTTTGAATTCTTCTTCTTCGTTCATCCGGAGTTTTTTTTCGGATGTGATTGCGTTGTGCCTGTTTACAGCAGAGCTGCGTTCTTGCGCCGTTAGGCCGACACATCCGACTTCTGCGGGCATTTGTTGACCAAGTTATCCTTCCCGGGGCTTTGAATTCAAATGTAGTTCATACACGTGTTACTACTTTTAGCAGTGTCCTTCACCATCAGGCGAACCCACTCCGACTTCTGAGGTACTTGTAATTGATGTCTCAGAGTCAAGGATGAGAAGTCAACATTTTAGTCCAACTGACCGGCGTAGGGGTTGAACCTGCTACCTTGGCATCAGCATATGAGCGCTCATATCCATTTGGCCATGCTGAACTCCTAAAATGTCTATAACACGTGTTCCCAACCAGTCACCCATCTAAGTACTAACCACGCCCGACGTTGCTTGACTTCGGTGATTGGACAAGAACTGGTATTTTCAACGCGGTATGGCCGTAGGCATGATGATGGTGATGATCCAGAAAGATCAGATATCTGTCTGATCTGACTACCTAAGATGCGATAAGAAAGCAATGGTTTTTGTAATAATTCCCAGGTATTCCTAAAGGTTGGGGAGTCCTTGACAGTCAGTGTTAGAGTGTGTATTTACTTCATGGTAATCTGGTTTTGTCTTGTGTATAAAGTATTTATATGTGAATTGGCATATTGTTAGTTGTTGCATCATTTTTTAGCATCAGATTTTATTTCCTTTGTTTTCACATATCAAACATTTTTCTCTTTAGACAACGCAGATACCTATTAGTCGGCTGTTGAAACTGACGACCCCTGTGTTGTCTCCAAGGTCACACAAAACCTATACATGGAGGCAGTTCTTCTCTCACTTGGCAACAGGAAAGTTAATTTACCCTTGGGTAGAAGTAGTGTCAGAGGTCAAGGATAAGAGTCAGTAACCATTGATTTTATGTTGATTTGAAATACAACATTGCAAATGTTTTTATTGTTATAGGTCCATGTTCCACCCGATGCATGTAATGATTAATGCAAGTGTTCATCAGTTCTTGTTTTGTTCCATGTAAAGTGTTCCTTGCTCAGGTGGAAGCAACAATTTTCTGGTGTCTGTGAGAGCTGATATTCAGCAGTCTAGTAAGAATTGCAGAATGATATTGATACAAGGAATTTGCTGCTGCCGGGCTTCTAAGTTAGCCCTAAAAGAACACACAGTATGATCGAGAAGCCTTTGATGAATTGAAAAACACGCATAGATACCAGCGAAGGTTTTGACAAAAGTCTTTCTTACGGAACAACAGAAACGAAACAATAAAAATTATATAAAAAATTAACACAGAGGAAGACTTCCCTTGACTGGACGCTGTTCCAGGCAGTACTATTTTATGTTATTTGTTTTTTTAATATATTTTAAAATTATTTTGATTTTGTTGTTTCATGGTCAAAGACTTTGGTGTATTTGTGTGTGCTTGTTCATCTGTTCAGCTTCTCAGTCATCCTGTGTTTTTATATTCAGGCTGTAGTAAAAAATTGCATTAAAAATATTTCATATATTTAGAATAATCTAATGTAAAACCATGTTTTTAAGTAATGGGGTATTAGGATAACCATACAAGCTGAACACTCATAGAGGTGATGTTTGACAGTGTCATGAGGAACAGGAAAGGGTTTAAAAGGTTTCATTGAACCAGGTTTTCCCATATGGTTCAGTCTCTTTCTGCAGGGTGACCCACCAAAAGTGTTGCATTAAAGCACAAACTCTGTAGCTCCAGCAATGACCCCCAGGGATCTCCATGAAAATTGCACTTGTGAAACGAATGATGTATTCCAGAATGGAAGCCACAAATTTTGGAGTGCGAGGCTGGGGTGTAACCACTTTACCATGGAAACTCCCTGGTCTTGTAAGGAATTTCATGCAAAATTCATGTTATGTTTAGAATAATTGCATTCCAAACCATGTTGTTAAATAATATGCTAGTAGGATGCACAGCTGAAAATTGTAATGCCTTGTCCATTGGCCTGGGCTCCAAGGTTGACCTGGCCTAGAATGGGTAACAGGAAATGCCTTTCGTGAAAGTAAAGATGGCCGGCATGATACCACATCACCCACTCAGAGCCGACTGGTCTGTGAAAAATGTGAGCCTAACACCATATGCTGTTGTCCATTGGGGACGTGCAAAGTGTTGACCTGTCTTTGCTGCAGCTTTATTACAGTTTCTTTAGTATGTTATTGTTAATAGGTGAGAGATTCACAAGAAAAAGATTAGAAAATCATTAGGAGGAGAGAGTGGGGCAATTCAATGTGGGGGGTTTCGAAATGTCTTGTTTGTGACCCAAGCTACACCAGTTTTTGTCCCCCAAGCATACAAAGGGCAGTAATTCCTGTGTATTTATGTGAATGTTTGTATCTACAACATCAGGAATTTTATCACTGCCCTGACCTCTGACTTCTCCATTGTTCTAAGATATCAGATAGAGCTTGATTTCTGCACTGATGTGTGGGTGTTAGTCATAGTAACATTTGTTCCAGTCACTGTTGCTTGACTTCTACAGTGATGTGTGGGTGCTTGAGTCATGGTAACATTTGGTCAAGTCACTCTTGTTTGATTTCTATACTGATGTGGGGTGTTAGCCATAGTAACATTTTTTCCAGTCACTCTTGCTTGATTTCTACAGTGATGTGTGGGTGTTAGTCATGGTAACATTTAGTCAAGTCACTGTTAGTGAGTTTGCCTTTTGACATCTTGTTTCTGTTTCTGTCAAGTCTATCTTCTGTAAAATTACTGTCTTGATACTTGAATTTCATAACCTGGTTTACTTTAATGTTATGTTTTATATTTTAAGTGAGCTTTACATATAAATGAGCATTATGATTATTTATAGTATTGGTTTAAGCTACCTCAGTCATAACTAGAATTTGAGTGCTCATGTGTAAGAGGACAGCAAGAGTGCCACATTTTGCTTGTTATTTTTTCTGTTGGTGTCTGGGCCCTGGCTAGGGTAAGATAGTGCTGCGAGCCTTGTTCTTCAACCCCAGCATTCTGTTGCATTTTCATTTCTCCATGAACTCAGTCAGTGTCTGTGGATCAGTGTCTTAGGTCTACTGGCTTGTATCGATATCTTATGTTAGGGAATACGTCGGCATCCGAGGCCTAGGGGAGTTAATGCAGTTTAACAACCCTGACATACCCGGTTTAAAGTCAGCCACAGGTTGTTTGAGAGCCGACCGCTTTGTGTTGGTTTTCACAACGGTATGAATGTTAGCTGTCCAGAAGGTGAGGTAAACGACTGAATGTAAAATTGCCTAGAAAACCGCAAACAGTCAAAATATGCTAGGATTGATTGCGATGTCCTTAAAAGACACAAAACTAACTTATTTTAAACATTAGTATATACAGGGTGTTTGTACAGCCTCACTACACTTTGTATGTAGAACAGTGTTTGAAATTTATAGCAAGATTTCCTGATAAACAACCTCCTCATTGCATTACAGTTTGAAGTTTGTTGAATCAGTTATCATGAATTCTTCAATGGTACTTTCCAGCTTCCCTAAAACAGCGTTAGACAATAGCAGTGACTATTGTAACTAATTTAATGAATTTTTAAAGCAAATTTTGGATGACATCATGTACTTAAAATTTTTTAAAAACTGTTCTACATACAAAGTGCAGTGAGACTTTACAAACACCCTGTACATTCTCTGCTCCATATTTTCTCTTTGTTAAAATTGAAGACTGAATATGTTTGTGCCTAATAGAATCAGGGATATAAGTTGGCTTGCCAGGAAGGATGTGGTAAGGAATGGAGGAGGTGCATGCATAATCATCTAACACTAGAACTATAAATATCCACGCTCTTCAACTTCCTCTGAGGGAAATGGTGCACACTTATGGACATTCTCTGAGTGATGTCTTGTCAATATGAGATAACACTTTCTGTGTGCTTGAGCACTCACTGCTGCCTAGTGCAATTGTTAGTCATGCCTGTACTGTATTGGAACAGATCACAGCTCAAGGAATGCTTTTGTTTTTTGTGTGGCATTTTGATGTCAAGGATTTGGCTAAAGCCGTTGAAAAGAAACTACTGTAGCATGTGCTCCAAGTCTGTGTGAAACATATTTATAATGAAAGTAGGCTCGGTTTAAAAAACAGTCCTCTAACACACCAGTTTATGTGTATATATATATATAAGGTCTCAGATTTTAACTGCTGATTTTAGAGTAATGTTATCACAAAACATGGCATTTTTTTTTTACATATATAAAATCTTCATCAATCAATCAATCATGTGCCATGCCGGAAAGCGTGGGCGGTCATGACTCGCCATTTCACTCGATCACCAGAGTCATGGATCAGCTCAGTGTTCCTGTCTCGTCCATGCCATGTGGCCAAGCCATCCAGGTATTTTCCTCTTGGTCATCAATATAATTGTGCAATACAAAATATGATAAAAAAAATAGTCGTCGTCATCTGGTCAGTTAATCTGAAGCCTGGTGTTGGGGACATACGATTATGTTACTTCAGTGTCTTGTGTTCTAACCATCAACTGGTTAGTTAGAAGTTTAGTGTTTAAGTTGTTTGAAAATTGTTACTTCACTGTTCTTCTCATTGTCAGATTAATCTGTTTGACGACTGTTGATGCCATCTGATCATGTCACTGTGTCCCGTGTTCTATTCATCATCAGATTAGTTCACTCAAAGACTGGTCCTGTGTTCTCATCATTAACAGATTAGTTTGCTCAAAGACTGGTGTTGAAGTTGTCTCATCATGTCACTCTACTGTTTTCTGTTATCATCATCATCAGATTTGTCGGGTCGAAGAATATATTTGAAGTTGCCTGCTGGAGTGGAAGTATATTAGTTTACTGTTTTGTTTTGTTCTTCACAAAGGTCTTGACTATAGAAACATTAGGCAGCTGTGTTGTATTTTATTCTTATTTATTTTATTGACGTTTCTCTTAGATTGTATTATATTATTTTCATCTGTTTGGCCCTACATTGATTATTATGTTTATTTGGACTCAGGCCCTAGTCAGGTATTACATGTGTTTTTTATTGTGTGTCCTCAGCATCTAAAAAGACCTTTTTTGTTTCATTATATACTGTAATATCCTGCTGCAGTAAAGATTTATTTTATTTGTTAGTACAAACAACTTTTCTATAATACAGCACATGTGCTTGAGTAGACTACAAAAAGTTACATCTATAATATAGCATATCTGCTTGAGCAGACTACAATGTAGAGTACAAAATATGATTATTACGACACTTGTATGATTGCTGGTGTCTACCAAGAGTGTTTACAAAATGGCTGAGCAATAAAGACGGCTTGTCCTGGCTATTGCCGTGCTGTGTAAAGGCTTAAACGGTTTCTTTTAACTGCTGATTGATGAAAATACTTGGCTCTACATAGGATGAGAACCATATCCCATGGTGTGTGAAACTGGCATTCTTACCACCTGCTTCTCTTGAGTGGACAGCTGATATAAATCCATTGTGTTGTTGTGTGTGTTTTATAGTATCATTTATTGTTAACAGAACAGAATAATTGATTGTTTGTGTTAGGTTTTAAAAGAATCAAATGACAGAAATGTTGCTAATCAAAAGCATTGTTTCTGTTCATCTGGAATTAAAATTGGTGCTTGATTTATAAGAAGGATTTACACATTAAACTTTGGCATTATTATTAATCAACAACTAATTGCATTTTTATTTTAATTTCTGTAATAGATATGTAATTGTGTATATAATAACTGTTTGTGTTTTTAAATGATAGTGCTCTCAGATTATCCTCCCAGTGCTCTCAGATTATCCTCCCAGTGCTCTCAGATTATCCTCCCAGTGGTATAAGATTATTCTCTCGGTGATCTCAGATTATCCTCCCAGTGCTCTCAGATTATCCTCTCAGCTTATCCTCCCAGTGATCTCAGATTATCCTCCCAGTGATCTCAGATTATCCTCTCAGCTTATCCTCCCTGTGGTATAAGATTATCTTCCCAGTGCTCTCAGATTATCCTCCCAGTGATCTCAGATTATCCTCTCAGCTTATCCTCCCAGTGATCTCAGATTATCCTCCCAGTGCTCTCAGATTATCCTTTCAGCTTATCCTCCCAGTGCTCTCAGATTATCCTCCCAGTGCTCTCAGATTATCCTCCCAGTGCTCTCAGATTATCCTCCCAGTGGTATAAGATTATTCTCTTGGTGATCTCAGATTATCCTCCCAGTGCTCTCAGATTATCCTCTCAGCTTATCCTCCCAGTGATCTCAGATTATCCTCTCAGCTTATCCTCCCAGTGGTATAAGATTATCCTCCCAGTGGTATAAGATTATCCTCCCAGTAATCTCAGATTATCCTCTCAGCTTATCCTCCCAGTGCTCTCAGATTATCCTCCCAGTGCTCTCAGATTATCCTCCCAGTGCTCTCAGATTATCCCCCCAGTGCTCTCAGATTATCCTCCCAGTGCTCTCAGATTATCCTCCCAGTGCTCTCAGATTATCCTCCCAGTGCTCTCAGATTATCCTCCCAGTGATCTCAGATTATCCTCCCAGTGATCTCAGATTATCCCCCCAGTGATCTCAGATTATCCCCCCAGTGATCTCAGATTATCCTCCCAGTGATCTCAGATTATCCTCTCAGCTTATCCTCCCAGTGATCTGAGATTATCCTCCCAGTGATCTCAGATTATCCTCTCAGCTTATCCTCCCAGCGCTCTCAGATTATCCTCCCAGCGCTCTCAGATTATCCTCCCAGTGCTCTCAGATTATCCTCCCAGTGCTCTCAGATTATCCTCCCAGTGATCTCAGATTATCCTCCCAGTGATCTCAGATTATCCTCCCAGTGGTATAAGATTATTAAGATAATAAGATAAACATGGTGCAATGAATTTGATCTTCTTGTCTTTTAATCTCTGTTTAAAAAAATGTTTTCACATATTATATGTTCAATTCATAATGTTTCCTTTTTACTTTTGGATATTGACATACACTGTAATTTTGTTTTGTTGTCTTAGTTTGCTGGTTTATGAAATGAAAGATCGGGGTTTCCACAGGTCAAGACAACAAAGGCTTAAGGGGTGGATTTAAATGTCTGAGGATCAACATCATTACACTGGGTGTGATCCCATGTAGCTTGGTTTCTTTTTCCAGGGTGGTCTGCCAAAAGCATTGCACAAAGAATGAACTCTGTAGCTCAAGCGATGACCCACAGAAGTCTCCAGGAAAATTGCACCCACGAACAAACAGACGGAGTCCAGAATTGAACCCACTATCTTCGAAGCATAAAACAGGCAGCTTAACACTTCACCCCAGAGACTTCCCAAGTAGCTGTCATTCATAAAAGTCGCTTAAAAGTCAACAGGGTCGACTTCATTGCACTGGGCTTTTGTTCCATATGGCTCAGTCTCTTTCTGCAGCGAACTGCCGAAAGCATCGCACAAAGCACGATTTCCGTAGCTCCAGCGATGACCCTCAAGAGTGTCCAAAAAAAATGCACTTGTGAACTGAAGGATGCGACCCAGAATTGAACCCACAACCTTCGGAGCTCGAGTCAAACAGCTTGACCACTTCACCATGGAGACTCCCATATCACTCATAGAGGTGCTCTATATCATATGTAAATCTGATAAACTTTCAGTTGACAAAAATACCAAAAATACACGTTATTGTTCATGCTTGTATTAAAATATGAATAGTTGTTTTTAATTCGTCAGAACTGCAATATCATAAATATACATACCAAGATAAAACAACTGCTGACATTTATATGGTGAGCATCTCTATACAACCATAAAACACATGAAACTACCTATACCATCTTTTTGCAGACATAAAGCACATGAGACTACCTATGCCATCTTTATGCAGACATGAAACTACATATACCATCTTTATGCAGACATGAAACCACCTATACCATCTTTATGCTGACATAAACATGAAACTGCCTACACCATCTTTATGCAGACATGAAATTACCTATACCATCTTTATGCAGACATGAAACCACCTATACCATCTTTATGCTGACATAAACACATGAAACTGCCTATACCATCTTTATGCAGACATGAAATTACCTATACCATCTTTATGCAGACAAAACACATAAAACTACCTATACCATTGTTATGCAGACAAAGCACATGAAACTACCAATACCATCTTTATTCAGACATAAACACATGAAACTATCTATAAACATATGAAATCTCTCATAGGATACTCTGAGATCACTGGGAGATAATCTAAGTCTGCGAGAATATACAACCAGGGTGAGAGACAAAGAATATTGGAGATTCCTTGTAGCCAACCTTCATTATGGAGATGACACCTGATTGATTGAGCTTATGGACTATATATATGAGCGTGTGGACTATATATATGAGCTTATGGACTATATATATGAGCTGTATTAAAAAATGTAAATGACCCTTTTCCAAATGTTCAGGCAACTGGGTATATGGTATATGGTGCTTGTCCCACAGACCAATCAGCACTTAATGGGTGATGAAGTCACTATCACCCGGCTGCCTTGACTTCCCACATTAGAAAATATTGTATATATACAACATTTCATGGACATTTGTTAACAAATAAAAACCTAAACATTTAAAGAAAATATCACTTTCGGATACTCACATATTCTCACAAAATAATAATATAAATTATGTTTCTATGTTTTAAAAGTCAAAGTAAATCATTTTAAAATAGGCTTTTACAATGAACATTTGCATATGCTGAACCAGCCGATACCCATTTATCACAAATTGGAGCAGTTCCAAATTTGAAAGTTTTGTCAAATTTGATTAAAAACACCTGCCACCCTGAACTCTGTGCACGTAGAAATCATGAGCACTTCCACAAAATGATGGCCATGTTTCCACCAAAGAACATGTACAGAAGATTTTTCACTTCGTGGGTAATTTCGAAGCCATAGCCTTCACCAATGACAGCATGCCAGGAGGCACCAAACTTTTTATCCATTGCTTCTTTGATCATCTTGGCTGCACTCTAGCATTGGGAAAGATAGAAAATGATAAACTAGAATTGGCATTGAAAGTGAAGACCTTTGAAACACAAAACTTCAAAACACTTTACATGTAATGTGTTAAAATTAGTTAATGTTTCAATACAACATTCATCATCATCAAGTTCCCTGCCGGCTGGCGTAGGCGTTCATGGCTCTCCACAGATCTTGGTCTTTGGTGTTCTGGATCAACTCTGCTGATGATATTCCTCCATGCCACCGTCTCAACATTATTGTAAGAAATTCTAACAGTAAGCAATAAATACTGAATAGGTTGAAATGAACCCATTCTATATCAAGCAAAACACCCAGTTTGTTGATCAATTCCAAGATACTTTCAGTGCTGTCTCTATGTCTTCAATCCCAGACAGTTGGTACATTGACCTACATTGTCCTGGCTGTTACTTTACACATTTCATTCCTTGTTCTTTAACTCTTTCTCACTATCATAGCCTATGTTATAGTTTATGAGTTAAATACTGCGTGTCAACTTAGAGACAGGATTATAATAGGTTAATATGAACTCAGTTGTTGACGCAAGAGGTCAGGTAATTGGCCTAAATGGTGAACATGAAGATGTGTACACTTTAAGAGAATGACAGAAGAAGCAGAAGTGTACACTCTAATATTGACCCTTGGCTTTCTAGGAGTGTGGATATTGTGTTTAAATCGTCCAGGAAGGAAGGAGAAATAATATGAGTATATTAGCAGAGAGAAAAGTAGTGGCTATACATTATTTAGTTTCTCATAGATTATCACTATTATTCAAAACGTTTGGAAATCATGATCTGAAGTTCATTTCATATAACACTGCATCTAAAAAAAAAAAGCTCAGTGTTCCTATTTGGAAAGGGTGGAAAGTAGACTGCTCATCATGCTGACATATTAAATGACAATGGAGACAGCACAAACTGATTGTGTGTGACAACAAATTGACATAGATCAAAACTGGTCTTTGTTATGGTCTGTTAGGGGTGTATATAACCCAGATACATTTATAATGTAGGGTGTCCAGCCTTCGATTGGAGGACAGATCCACAGGAATTGTGACCAGGTAGAATAAAAGTTGTTTCACTGCCACATGCTGTTAATTTTGAGCTGTCTCAACTTTTTGTGAAAATGAACTACAAACTACCCAAGACAACATCAGAAGTACAGGATAAGGCACAGACAGTTATCTCTGCAACTTCTTACTACTCAGGGTGTTATTATTGTAAAATAGCAATTAATTAGGATAGAAAGAGTAAACAAAGTGAATGAGTAATAAATCAGTTTAATCCATTGTTGTAAGCCAAGATATTCAGAAATATGCAAGAGCTTTTTCAAGGCGAGTTTAGGGAAATCTTGGCCAAGAGGTTAGCTTGTCCAAGAGGTTACCTTGTCTGCTGCAAGGCCAGAGGTTATCAGGATAGGGGTATTAATTTTTTTATAAAGCCATTGATCATCTAATTATACTGCATGTCAGACAAGGCCGGAAAACAGGAGGTCCTGTGTGCAAGTTAAAAATCCCAGGGCAGTAAGAATTTACAAATAGTAGGCTGCTTGGCTGCTGTTCTGGCAAAATTGTTAGGAAGGAAAACCTACCCGTGGCCCATTACGATGGATGGAATCTGTCTACAGACAGCAAACCTTACACAAACACATGCTAAAATTTGACCTCTGAGGTGCATAACTAGGCATGACTCGCTCCTCTCAAAGAAGGTACGAAGAAGAAGAAATAGTGAATTAAACAGTTACTTTGCATTTCAACATTGGTGTGCTGATGCTGATGCCCTTGTCAACCCTGCAAAGTCAACGGTTACATGGTTCTCACTAAACAACCATATTGTGAAAACAGACCTGCCGGCAGTAAGAATGGATGGGAGCATTCTGAGTAGAACCCAGTCAATGACATATCTTGGCGTGAGGCTTGATCGTAGCCTATCCTTCAGAGATCATGTCGATTATGTCATAACGAAGGATCGAAAAGGTTTGTCAGCAATGAGAGTCATGGCGACTGCCAATATCGAGCAAAGACTGCTAATACTTCTGTTCCAAGGACTTGTGCTTTCACGCATCGAGTATGCCCTGGCCATCCTCACTGTCAGCCCTACACAGATTGGAAGACTTGAAAAGGTACAAAACGAAGCCATGCGCATCATTTTGGGCTGCACGAGAGACACCAGCTGTGTAGCAATGAGATACCTCCTTGACTTCCCGACAATGGAACACAGGATCAAGATCTGGAGAGCTCGTGCATACTTAAAAATAAGTGCAGATGAGCAGCACCCTCTGCATGACGCTATATTCAGAGAAAAGGGTGCAAATCATGGATGGGTCGGGCGGAAGATGTCGTCAGACAGGTCTGCAGTCTTACCAGTATCAACCCCGGCAAGGAATGGGTGCCGGTGCCTCCAGCTTTTAAGTGCACTTTCTCCTGCATTATCACACTCAACAGACGGTGCAGAGAGTAGAACCCTGCTGCTGTCAATGCAGAGGTTAACGAGCTCATCTATGAACACTCAGATAGCCCCGAAGTGCTCATCTATACAGATGGATCTGTTGTAAAGCAGCAGAGAAGTGCGTGGACATTTACAGCCCGTTCAGCGGGCCGAACTGTTCAAGAATCCAGTGGTGCCCACTCTATGACCACAAGCAGCATGACGATGGAGGTGATGGCAGTTACACAGGCTTTCATATGGCTGGAATCACAGCATTATACCAACATGTGTGTACTAAGTGATTCAATGAACATGATTCAGAAGGTCGAAGCTGGATCTGTACGTAGACACTGGACTGAATCGCTGCGGAAGTCTGTTGTCCGTAAAGTCACCTTCATCTTCGTCCCGGGACATGCGGGAGTCGAGGGAAATGAACGAGCTGACAAACTGGCTGGCTCTGCATCCCCTGTAGATGGCCAGCCTATGGATCGTGCCGATGTTATTAACGTCCTTAAAGATATGGCGAGAACAGAGGACTTTGACGTCAGTGATTCCACATCGCTGTCCAGGATGAAAGACCTGGGAGTAAGAATCGGCACAGCCAGACGCGAGAGGTACATCGGGAAAACAAAGCGCCTCAACCAACACAGAACTGGCACTATTAGCCACCGGACGCTGATGCATATGCTGGGGGGAGGATCTGAGCACCTATGGACATGTCCGGAGTGCAATGAAGATACCCCAACAGATAACTGATTGATTTTGAATCAACTCTGGAACATGCTGGTGAATATTTTTACTTGATTCAATGTCCCATTCAAGTGCAAAAACATCTAATTTCAGCAACACTTATCTCAATTGCTACTGAGTGTCTATTGCTATGGATTTCTGTGATTATTGTATCTCATCGAACAGCTCCTTCTCCTCCTGGAAAAAATGTTTTTTGCATTATTTCCATTAACACAGAACCTGCAATATTTCATTATGTAGCCAATACATGCAAATGCAACAGTGTGACATTTTTGAAGCACTGGATTTATCTTCATAATTAAAAGCATGACCTAGATATTTCAGAAGATGAAAAGTCTCTCCGATGTAAAAAGTCACTCTCAATAAATGTCAGAAAGAGAGTTAGAATGTTATTTAGAACATTATCTTCTGTGTGGCAGTGAACCTTGGAATGTAAATGAACAAATTATGAAGAGATTGGAAGCAACAGAGTTACAATATCTGAGATAAATGTTGCAAATACTTTGGACTGCCAGACTAACAGTGACGATTTGGAAAAAAGTATTGAAAGCTGAACATTATGTACTACTTTGAGAAAGAGACAATGTTGTTTGGTCATGTAATGAGAAGAGGGGCAATGAAACACATCATGATGATTGGAAAGATCAGCAGTAGAAGCAGCAGAAATGATGCTGGGTGGTTTAACTTGATAGCAAGGAAGAATATCATAAATAGAATTGATCCAAAACACCAAGGACCAAGATCTGTGGAAATACCAGAACTGCTAAGCTGTTTGGCAGGGCACATGATGATTCTTAATATTCTGTTCCTCATTCTTAAATGTGGCGAGGGCAGCCACTTGTATGACCTGCTTGCTACCTCTGCAACTTTTGAGGGATGTTTAACACACATGGGATCTCCTATTGTTTGCCCTTGTCTGTGAAGGCTTATCATCCATCCAATCAAGCAGCCAGAGATCTGGATTTCTACCAAACTTCTGCTCAATAAATCTTGTCCGTCTGCATTTTCTGAGTAACACCCTATATCTTTATACAGTTGTATCTAAATTCTTGTTTTTGAAAATGTTGCCATTCACGCTGTGTCATATCTTAGAGAATAACTGACATAGGTTAAATCACCTCCAGTGGCATTTAAAAAACAACAGAATATTGTTACTGTACTGTATTCTACAACCATTCTGATCTTTGTTCCATTAGCAGTTATGTAAAGTCAATTATGTTACGGTGTGTGTGAGGTCATCAGAAATCATGAACCTCTGTGTCAGTATATTTAATGTGGGAGAGACAGTTTTGTTGAAAATTGTTTCTTGATGTGAAAAATGTAAACTTTATTTTAAGAATGTTAATATGTGATGAATATTAACATGATGAATAGCTAAAAAAGAGAGTTGAACATGTCCTGAAAAGCAATAAGAGTACACAAGAAAGCAGAATTGACATGTTTCACAACTGCAACAGTTAATGGAATAGAAGTTAGAAGACATAAGGAAAACCTACAAGCAGGTCAGTACTATACCAGCTGGCATGGAATGTGAAAAAAAACGTGTATGTCTATTGTTAATCTTGTCATAACCTCGTGAAACACAATAAATTTTATCAGAGGAAAAAATTATTGTTCTGAAAGTTTTCACAATTAGTAATGTACATTTGTAAAAAACCATATAGCTAACTAGATAAAGGTTGTGACGTGTCAAAACATATTAACTTTACCTCATTATTTGCAGCAAACTTTTCACAGGCTGTCACGCACAATTCCATAGCTTCATTCTTCATTTCATCAATCATATCTGAGTGCTGTAAAGTAAATTTACAAGGGTAGCCAATTAAAACATATGCACTCAAAATAAGGCTTTATGACTTTGCAAGTTGCACAACAGCTCACTTCTATTTCTGGGTATGTCTTTATCAATGCAATGTTATTCATGCTTTATATCAGTAAACATTAACACTTGGATCAATAATATTAAGTTAGTTGCATATCCCTTACAGGACATTGCAGTCAAACTCAGCATTTTGTGGTTTTTGTTATTTCTTGGTAAGTTTACATTCAGTAGATTGCCATTGCTTTCTGAATGACTGGCACTCATACCATTATTTGAAATCCAACAAGAGGCGGATTGCTACCAAATCACCTGCTGCTGTGTTTCAAATGCGGTATGCAGGATTGTGAATTGCGTTCACAATCCTTTCACCACAATAAGATACTTGAAATAAATAGTTAACAGCCAGGTTACATAAATGGAAGGACATACATAGGTATAGAAATAAATAGTTAACAGCCAGACTACATGAATGGAAGGACATACATAGGTATAGAAATAAATAGTTAACAGCCAGGCTACATGAATGGAAGGACATACATAGGTATAGAAATAAATAGTTAACAGCCAGGCTACATGAATGGAAGGACATACATAGGTATAGAAATAAACATCAAAGAGCCGATAGGGTGCATCACTCTGTATTTTACATATCTAAACTTTGCAATGATGAGGGAAATTGTTTACTTGGCCAATCCATCTAAATCACTGTCTTTTGATAGCATCATTCTTAACATTGTACCGAGTTGCTTCATGATGTCATTGTTTCTAATCTTATCACTTCTTGTTACATTAAGTATTCTTCAATTGTATTTCATCTCTGTTATTACAATGCTTATTTTTATATTTCACTGTCTGGCACAAATAGCATAATGTTGGTTGAAAGATGATGTCAAATACTGCTTTTTAAAATTAAAAATCTATTAACATTGTTTATTTAGTAATGTTCGTGGCCAAAAACTTAGCTTGTCTCATTGCATCTGTGTTTCACCTTGGCATCTATTCTTCTGTCAGAATTGTATGGATTTTTTGCCCTGGCCATGTGGGGGGGGGGGGGGGGGGGAATGAACAGGCTGATAGGCTGGCAGGGAATGCACCTCTTGGTGGTATATTACCTATAGACAAGGGAGAGGTGGTTGCGTGCCTGTGGGACCAGGTGGAGAAGGTGGAGGAACAGATTGAGAATCCGTATGTGGAAAGGATGAGATTGCGGGGGATTGGTAGTTCTGGTAGAATCTCAAAACCGAGAGGGGAGACCTAGAGAACTTTCAATCAGCGGTGGGAACGATTAGTAGTGCGACTCTTCGCTGGCTGTTGAACGAGGGGACGGAGCACATATTGGAATGTCCTGAGTGCAGTGATGTTAGTTCTTAACTCAATTCAACTCATATTCTGTCAGATGAAACCAAAAGTTATCAGCATCATGTGCCATGCTGATAAATATGGACAGTCATGTTTTGCTATCGCATCTCATCATCAGTCTTTGACCAGGTTTTTGTTCTTGTCTGGATTATGCCATGTGGATAAGCCATCTATGTCAAAATCTCGTTCTTTCCCTTGCTTTTTACCATCAAGTTTGCCATCTGTCACAAAGTTTTACAGTTTATTTCTCCTCTAATGTGCCCAAAAATGTTGACTGTCTACGTCTCCTCATAACGTGCCCAAAAATGTTGGCTGTCTATGTCTAATTTTTTTCTAATCAGTGTATGATTTTCATTTGTTTCTTGAAGGACTATCTTATTTGCATTTTTTCTCCTTTTCTTGGTATTCTTTGCACTTAACAAACCACATTTGCACGCATCTAGATATTTCTTAATGTGTCTGCTTATTATTATGTGTGTTGGTGTAATAGCTAGGACACTGCACTGACAGTGGCATGAGGGTGGTCGGCAGTTCAACGTCTGCATTCGCTGCTTACTACAGGAGGGAAAGACTGGCCACCTGATCCTTTGTACACTCAGGACTGTTGCTCTGTACACTCAGGACTGTTGCTCTGTACACTCAGGACTGTTGCTCTGTACACTCAGGACTGTTGCTCTGTACACTCAGGACTGTTGCTCTGTACACTCAGGACTGTTGCTCTGTACACTCAGGACTGTTGCTCTGTACACTCAGGACTGTTCCTCTGTACACTCAGGACTGTTCCTCTGTACACTCAGGCCTACAAAATGTTATAGTCCTGATATTTCACATACTTCCAGCAGGTCCCTGCTATGGAGTTTGTGTGCGTATGTATTTGTTTGTCTGCTTATTATGCATAAAATATTATCAGTGACAAATTTAGATGGTTCTAGATTACAACTTCTAACAATAATTTGCACAATATAACGTCAAAATCAATAAAAGTAAGCACATTTAGTGTTCATATGTAGTCTTAACATTTAGTGTTCACATGAAGTATTCACATTTACTGTACACATGTAGTGTTCACATGTAGTATTCACATCTAGTGTTCAATGAAGTGTTCACATTTAGTGTTAGAAAGGGGCTGGTTTGGTTTATGTCTAAAGACCACTTACACTGCACATGGATTCCCTCCATAAAGGCTTTAGTCTCCTACTATAGATAACACAATGTAAATCTCAGCACAGTGCAAGAAGTTAAGCACGGGCCAAGGATTCACAAGTGTGTATAATCCCCATACATCCTACCTATAGACATTCCTTTGCAGGCATGTTGTCTCATTTTAAGACATACTGGAGATATGGTGTCAGACCCATGTTTTATGTAACCTAATGGCAAATGTCAGACAATGGCACTCTCTGTATCTCAGTTATTATTAGATTGGGAAAAATACTACTCTGCTGTTATTGAGGATTGAAAGCAGGGACTTGGAATGAAATAAGAAACAAAGTCATAAGCTTCATATAAGATCATTATGCAAGCAGCTTTTGGACATGCATATACATATGGATCAGTAATACAATTAATAGCCAATGGAGGTGGACCGGATGGATTCTCCTGAAACCAAACAATAAAGCTAAGGGGAAAAAAAACAGTCAGTGGCAACTGAAAATTCTCAACTTCAGAGAAGAGATAGAGGCACTGAAAACTGCAAAAGAAATGCTGCTGCAGAATGATAAAGACAAAATACATAGTTATTTTCACAGATGCGACGTCAGTTGTCTCAAAACTAAAGAGAAGAAACAGTGTAGAGTTATCAGAACCAAGAGCATAACTCCGTGATTATGTTAGAAATCCAAAAAGGTTGTAATACAATTAATTCCGGCACATTGCAACATCCATGGAAATGAAGAAGCTGGCTGACTGGTAAAAGGTTGGGAAACTCCATCAGCCGATACAGAAAGAACCTTTGACAAGGTCAGGAGGTTTATAAAAACCGCTTATATAACAAAGTAAGAATCTGAACACCCTGCTACCAAAAAGATGCTTACTACCAACTCAGCCAAACAGAACAGATTACAGAATTCAGATGACACAACAACACGCTGAGATACCATGTATTTACAAAACTAAAGATTGGAGATACTTTAACTTGTAAATGTGGTGTTTGTCCATAAAGAATGATGATGAACATCCATTTCATCCAGTGGGATTGAAAGTATTGAGCAGTGAGTTCTAAGATGGCCGGTAAGGCCTATTTAAATTGTGGCTCGAAATGTTCTTTGACAATGTGGGCAAAAAATGCTAGACATTTCTGGAGGAGGATCTCCTGCAGTGGTTTTTCTGTCGTTTTTTTTTTTTTTACAGCTCTTGTAGTCCTGTTTGCTTCACAAATGACTACACCCTTGCGTAATGATGTACGCCGTGAATTTCGGTCGCTGGCAGCAGTCTCCCAAGTCTCGTGGTGAATTATAAATGTAAAATTAATAGTGACGTGTAGTTGTAGTTGTGGACTTGCTAGACTGACGGCTAAAAACATTTGCTGCAGGAGTGTCCATCAGATATAGAACCGAGAAAGTTATTCTGATCTATACACGCTATATCTGAGGGCAAACTAGACTCTTTGAAGACTACAACGGGCTCAAGTCTCAAGTCAACTGCTGCTTTTATTATTTAATTTATGATAAAGAATTTTCAGGCTGACCCGTGACCGGTGGTTGACACCTCTGAAGATGTACAAAGAAAAAAAGAACACAGGTGCTACTGTGTAGTATTTTAAGATACATACCCTAATTAAGGGATACGTATGAACACGTTTCGAATCTACGTCGGCCTTTTTCTCTTCGGTAACTTCGGCCATCTCTTGTCAGTTGTAAACTCAAGAAATTCAAATATTCCCAGCGGGTTGTTTACAATCGCAACGTAAAGGTTACTAAGTCCTGTACGCATGCGCGACTTCGAGGGATGATACTTTCTGAACTTCCTGTGAAAGCAAATCCACGCTTTTTCACATTTGCACTGAACGTCTAGAGTATGCATCTGTTTCTACAACGGATTCTCCTGCTATGAGTAAAATACCATATTAATTGCACATGCTGCTCCACCGATATCCTAGAACAATGGGGAAGTCTGAGGTCAGGACTAAAATTCCGGATGCAGGTATAAAACGCATACAAAAACACAGGGATTACTGTCCTATGTATGCTTCAGGAAGGAAAAAAAAAATCGTGGAGACAAAATAAGTGCAGCCGCTACAATGTTGCTGATCTGTCAAGATTTGAGAGCCTATTCTTAAAGCGCAACGATGTAAGTGAAGAAGGAATGGAGAAAATCGCTGACCAGGGCAGGCAAAAAAGTCACTTGTGGAGATAGCTAGTGCAGTAAAGCTGAGTGAAAGAAAATTTAATATAATTTTACACAACACATTGAACGCGAGAAAAGTGCGTGCTCGCTGAGCTCAGTACATGTTGACATGTGAACTGGAGCAAACGAGGATAGACTGCTGTAGCCAGCAGCTCGAAAAGTGCCAGTTAGAAAACAATTTGACGATCATAGCGACAGTAGATTAGACTTAGGTTTACAATTTAAACTCCCTACCCCTACCCCTTTCCCAACCAAGATTATAGTATCATGTGATAACTGGTCGTGTTCAAAGAATATTTTTTTGTTGCGTATCCCTTACGGGACGTTGCAGTCAACACCAGCATTTTCAGCTGTTGTTGATGTACTAGGCAAGTGTTACGTTCAGTAGTTTGCCATTGCTTTCTGAACGACCGGTCTCTATTCCTTTTTCGAAAAAACCAGCACCGCCGTGTTTCGAACCCGGGTATACGGGCTCACAAACCGCGTTCGCAAGCCCTTCAGCCACAGAGACCGGTCAAAGAATATACATTCTATTATTAAGATCAAGCATAGATGGCATACTTGTGTCAGTATGAACACGATCGCCTGCATCTGTTTGTGGTTTTCAATTCGCGGAACTCCCTGGTCATATATTGTTCTGTTATTCGGACTCCAATGCTACGACAGCAAGAGGACGCTCAAGAAGCAAATGGATTGACTGTATTCTACAATCACAAGAAACGACACTATCCAGTTCCTCCTATCGGGCGCTTGGACCCCAACTAAGCCTCCTCACGTCGGCAAAAGTAGAAGATGATGATGATGATGATGATTCGGACTCCAGTAACAGCTCTACAGCACCAAACTCCCATTCTAGATACTTTGTTGTATATATCTACGCAGAATTTATGAAAACGGAAACAATTGGCTGATCGTACATCTTTCCATGACTGAAGGAAATATTGAAAACTAAAATTGTGAAGTCTTTATTCCATGTCATTATAGCCAATGAGCAGTCAAGCTGAAAAGCATCTGATGGCTGCAGAAATGTGGTTTCTGAGGAAAATGCAAAGAATACCATGGACAGACAGAAAAACCAATGACCAAGTACTACAGGAGACAAATGAACATCGTAAACTGATTAGAGAAATTAGACTAAATTAAACTGATTAGAGAAATTAATCAGTCAAAAATTTTTGGACATGTTATGAGAAGAAATGGATTGGAGAACTTAGTGACAACTGGCAAGATCGAAGGGAACAGACCAAGAGGAAGACCGAGAGGAAAATACCTGGATGGCTTGGCCACATGGCATGGACGAGACAGGAACACTGAGCTGATCCACGACACTGGTGATCGAGTGAAATGGCGAGTCATGACCGCCCACGCTTTCCGGCATGGCACATGATTGATTGATTGATTATAGCCAACACATGAACCGACACATGTATAATAATTATTATAGTGCTATAACTTGTATGGACGTTGTGACTAGAGTCATCGTCACCATGCTTACAATAAACAAACACTGATACAATCACATAAAATATAACACAAAAGTCACTTAGCTCAACTTAAACCTGACGGATTGCCAGTTGAGTTGAGTTGAGCTAAGTAACGACATCACTGCACTCAGGACAATCCCACACACTCTCCGTCCCAATTCAACAGCCAGCGAAGAGTCATATTGCCAATCGTTCCAACTGCCAGCAGATTGAAAGTTCTCTTGGTCTTCCCTCTCAGTTTTGAGATTCGTTCAGATCTCCTGCCGACCCCCTGCCATATCATTCTCTCCACATACGGGTGTTCAGTCTGTTCCACCGCTTTCTCCACCTGGTCCCACAGGCGCGCGAGCACCCCTCCCTTGTCCATTGGTAATCTACTACCGAAGGTGCATTTCCTGCCAGCCGGTCAGCTTATTCATTCGCCCACACTTTCGCATGACCAGGGCAGAAGATCCACACAATTCTCAAAATCTGTAACCCCTGAAGCGAGGCAAACCATTCTACATGAAACAACCCTTTATCCACTTTACAAAGCACGAGTCTGTAATGAATATAATATGTGGTGCAGTGGTCTCGTCCAACCATTTCCAATCTCATGCTGGATGTTGTAGCCTCATATGCCAGACTCCGTTTTTAAACATCACCCATTAGCCTTCGCAATGAAACCCCAGCCACTACGTTTATTTCTCACCACGGACCCATCGGTGTAGATCATTATGTCGCCTTGATGTGTGTTGCCCTGGATCATTTGTTGCACCTCAAATTCTGTGCGGCCCGATGCCCATTCTCTGTACTCACGACCCAATGTTACTGTTACCTGTAATAGTATTACTTTGTGCCAGTGCGACATGTCTTCCGTACTTTTACCAACTCTTTTTCACGCTTGATGTTTTCTATTTCACACACACACACACACACACCTGGTGGATAGATATTACCGCCTGTGCCATCCAGGATCTGCCTTGTCTTAATCTATGACCCTTGACCATATCCATGGCTTCATGCAGGGGGTAATCTCCGTCTGCAGCGGCTGTCAGGTACCATTTGGCTTGAAGGACTCTGCATGTCCGTAATTGTTGGCCTTATGCATATAATTGGTGTCCATTGTGCACCCCAGGATCATTAGCATGACCGCATTCTGTATGCTATCCAACCTGTCAAGCTGGCTCTTTGATACTGTCAGCAGCCCCCAAACCATACTCATTGGCCAAAATTATTAACGGCTGGAAGAGCATGTAAAGCATCCTCTGGTTTACCCGGTTGCTGCCATCTCCCTCATTGCATTAAACCTATTTCCAGCCTACATTACCTCATTTGACCGTATCAAATAGCTAGAAAATGCTACGAATTATTTAGAAATACAGTCTACAGTACAATCACACTTTGGCATTATTGGTCAAACATAATTTTTTTTTGGTGTGGATTGCATGTCCCTTTACAGGACGTTGCAGTCAACACCATCATTTTTCAGCTGCTGTTGATGTACTAGGCAAGATTACGCCTATATTATAACGAAGTGTTTATTCCCAAACAGTTCTGGTCACGTGACGTCTATATCTTATATATAAAAAAGGATCTGGGTGTGTATGTCCTTTATGCGTTCGCGAACGGTCCATCCGATCGAGATGAAATTTTCTACACGTCTTCCTATCATTCCCGCGCTGCCAACTGTGATATTTTTTAGTGTGAAATCGGCTGCTTACTTAATATTATTTAATTTTTTATTTTTTATTATAATTTATATATAGTGAGGGGGACTTAACTCTATAAAAGTTATTTCAAGGGGCATAACTTTTAATAACATTGCTATATACCTTAGAGTCATATTGTTGCATCGTTTTCAAAGATTTATAAACTCTTTGTCTATAGTTATGTACCGGCATATGAGTTGTAATAAATCATGATATAATCTTTAAGGCATTTTCAAAGTTTTCATAAAAATAATGCATAATGCATAACATTTTAACTCATCTTTTTATGCTTAAAGAGTTACCTACAGTCATGTCGGTGATTAACAACATAATAAGTAAATAATAGTTACCTTATCTCTATCAAGTGTGAAGATTTTATATTTCTTTACACTGTCGCCAACTCTACGAAGACATGGAAAAACTTCAGCCATTATTAAATCTACAGGCATATGCGTTATAATCCTCCTCCTCCTCCTCCTCCTCCTACCCTCTTCCTCTTCCCCTCCTCCTCCTCCCTCCTCCTCTCTTTTCATCCTCCTTCCTACTCCTCCCTACTCCTCCCTCTTCCACCTCCTAATCCCTCCTCTTCCTCCTCCCTCCTCCTCTTCCCTCCTCCTCCACCTCCTCCTCCTTCTCCTCCCTCTTCCTCCCTCCTCCCCCTCCCTTCTCCCTCCTCCTCCCTCCTCCTCATCCCGCCTCCTCATCCCTCATCCTCCCTCCTCCTCCCTTTTCCTCCATCCTCCTCCCTCTACCTCCTCCCTCCTCCACATCCCTCTTCCTCCTCCTCCCTCCTCATCATTCCTCCTCCTCTCCTCCTCCCTCCTCCTTCTCCCTCCACCTCCTCTCTTCTCCTCCTCTTTCCTCCTCCCTCTCCCTCCTCCTCCTGCGTTCTCCTCCTCCCTCCTTCTCCCTCCTCCTCCTCCTCCCTCTTCCTCCTGCCTCTTCTTCCTCCCCCTTCCTCCTCCTCCTCCTCCTTCCTCCTCCCTCCTCCTCCCTCTACCTCCTCCTTCTCCTCTTTCCCCCTCCTCCTAATCCCTCCTCCTCCCTCCTATTCCTCCCTACTCCTCCTCCTCCCTCCTCCTCCTCTCTCCGCCTATCTCTTCCTCCCTCCTCCTCCCTCCTCCACCCTCTTCCTCCTCACTCCCCCTCCCTCTTCCTCCTCCTCCCTCCTCCTACCTCCTCCCTCTTCCTAATCACTCCTCTTCCTTCCTCCTCCTTCCTCCTCCTCCCTTCTCCCCCTCCTCCCTTCTCATTCTCCTCCCTCCTCCTCCCTCTACCTCCTCCCTCCTCCTCCTCCCTCCACATTCCTCCTCCTCCCTCTTCCTCCACCTCCCTCCTCTTCCTCCCTTCTCATCCTTCTCCCCTCCTTCTCCCTCTTCCTCCTCCCTCCTCCTCCATCCGCCTCCTCCTCCTCCCTCCTCCTCCCTCTCCCTCCTCCTCCCTCTACTCCTCCTCCCTCCTCCTCCCCCTCCTCCTGCGTTCTCCTCCTCCCTTCCTCTCCCTCCTCATCCTCCTCCTTCTCCCTCCTCCTCCCCTCCCTCCTACTCCTCCCTCCTCCTCCTAATCCCTCCTCCTCCCTCCTATTCCTCCCTACTCCCCCTGTCTCCTCTTCCTCCCTCCTCATCCCTCCTCTTCCCTCCTCCACCTCCCTCTTCCTCCTCCCTCCTCCATTTACCCAAGACAGACAGACAGACAGATAGTCGGGAATGGGAGCTTATATGACTACTTATATGATTTAAATGAGATGCTCTCCACCAAGGGCTGGGCCGGATCAGACAGACAGACAGACAGACAGACAGACAGACAGACAGACAGACAGACAGACAGTCGGGAACGGGAACTTATATGACTACTTATATGAATTAAATGAGATGCTCACACCAGGGGCTGGGCGAAGCCGGGCCGGGTCAGACAGACAGACAGATAGACAGACAGACAGATAGACAGACAGACAGATAGATAGTCGGGAACGGGAACGGGAGCTTATATGACTACTTATATGAATTAAATGAGATGCTCCACACCAGGAGCTGGGCGATGCCGGGTCAGACAGACAGACAGACAGACAGACAGACAGACAGACAGTCGGGAACGGGAAATTATATGACTACTTATATGAATTAAATGAGATGCTCCCACCAGGGGCTGGGCGAAGCCGGGCCGGGTCAGACAGACAGACAGACAGACAGATAGACAGACAGACAGATAGATAGTCGGGAACGGGAACGGGAGCTTATATGACTACTTATATGAATTAAATGAGATGCTCCACACCAGGAGCTGGGTGATGCCGGGTCAGACAGACAGACAGACAGACAGTCGGGAACGGGAGCTTATATGACTACTTATATGAATTAAATGAGATGCTCCCCACCAAGGACTGGGCGAAGCCGGGCCGGGTCAGCTAGTCTTCTTACATATAAAAGGCAATCTCCGTCTGTATGTCTGTATGTCCTTTATGCGTTCGCGAACGGCCCATCCGATTGAGATGAAATTTTCTACAAGTCTTCTTCTTATTCCCGCGCAGCCAACTGTGATATTTTTTTAGTGTGAAATCGGCTGCTTACTTAATATTATTTAATTTTCCATTTTTCATTGTAATTTCTATATATCAAGGGGACTTAACTCTGTAAAAGTTATTTCAAGGGGCATAACTTTTAATAACTTTTCTGTAAACCTTTTAGTCATATTGTTGCATCGTTTTCAAAGATTTATAAACTCTTTGTCTATAGTTATGTACCGGCATATAAGTTATAATAAATAATAATACAAACTTTAAGGCATTATCATATTTTTCAAAAAAATATTGCATAATGCATAACATTGTAACTCATCTTTTTATGCATAAGAAGTTATCTACAGTCATGTAGGTGATTAGAAACAGTTTTCATTAGAAATAATGGATGGTGTGTGGAAGGACATTCTTTTAAATTACTTTTTGTTGTTGTATGAATTTAATGAGACGCTACCCGCCTGGAGCTGGGCGAAGCCACGCCGGGTCAGATAGATAGACAGACCCACCTTTTCGCTGCAGTTATCTACAGGCATATGCGTTATAATCCTCCTCATCCTCCTCCTCTCCCCTCCTCCTCTTCTTCCCCTCCCCCTCTCCCTCCTCCTCCTCCTCCCTCCTTCCTCCTCCTCCTTCCTCCTCCACCTACCTCTTCCTCCTCCTACCTCCTCTCCCTCATCCCTCCTCCTAATCACTCCTCTTCCTTCCTCCTCGCTTCTCCTCCTATCTCCTCCTACTCCCTTCTCCTCCCTCCTCCTCCTACGTCATCCCCCTCCTCCCTCCTCCTCCTTCTCCTCCCTTTTCCTACTCCTCCCCCTCCTCCTCATACTTCCTCCTCCTCATACTTCCTCCTCCCTTCTCCTCCTCCCTCCTCATCCTCTCTCCTCCTCCTCCCTCTACCTCTTCCCTCCTCCTCCCTCCACATCCCTCCTCCTCCCTCCTCATCCTCCCTCCTCCTCCCTCTACCTCCTCCCGCCTCCTACCTCCTCCTCCTCCCTCCGCCTCCTCCCTCCTCCTCCTCTCTCCTCCTCCCTCCTCCTCCTCCATCTCCCTCCTCCTCCCTCTCCTCCTCCTCCCTCCTCCTCCCTCTCCTCCTCCTGCGTTCTTCTCCTCCCTCCTTCTCCCTCCTCCTCTTCCTCCTTCCTCCTCCCTCTTCCTCCTCCCTCTTCCTCCTCCTCCATACTCCTCCTCCCTCTCCCTCCTCCTCCCTCCTCCCCCTCCTCCTCGCTCTCCTCCTCCCTCCTCCTCCTCATCACTCCTCTCTTCTTCCTCATCCTCCCTCCTTTCCCCTCATCCTCCCTCTTCCTTCTCCTCCCTTCTCCCCTCCTCCTCCCTCCTCCTCTTCTCTCCTCCTCCTCCTCTCTCTACCTCCTCCCTCCTCCTCCCTCCCCCTTCCTCCTCCCTCCTCCTCCTCCCTCCTCCTCCACTCTCCTCCTCCTCCTCCTAATCCCTCCTCCTCGCTCCTATTCATCCCTACTCCTACTCCTCCCTCCTCCTCCCTCCTCTTCCCTCCTACTCCTCTCTCCGCCTATCTCTTCCTCCCTCCTCCTCCCTCCTCCTCCCTCCTCCACCTCCCTCTTCCTCCTCCCAGCTCCTACTCCTCCTTTTTCTTCTTCTGTTGCTGCTGCCGTCGCTCCATTTACCCAAGTTAATTGTTGGGGAAGATGTAAAGACCTTTCAAGTGCTCTTTCTAATGCTTTTTGTAAGTTGGTCTTCGTTTATCTAAGGTTGTTCTAACTGCAACCAATAAATGATTAGACGGACAGGCAGACAGACAGACAGACATACCGAGAGAGAGGGACAGACATACAGACAGACAGATAGACAGTCAGACAGACAGACAGACAGTCGGGAACGGGAGCTTATATGACTACTTATATGAATTAAATGAGATGCTCCACACCAGGAGCTGGGCGATGCCGGGCCGGGTCAGACAGACAAACAGACAGACAAACAGACAGACAGACAGACAGACAGACAGACAGACAGTAGGTAACGGGAACGGAAACTTATATGACTACTTATATGAATTAAATGAGATGCTCCGCACCAGGGACTGGGCGAAGCCGGGCCGGGTCAGCTAGTCTTCTATATCAGAGAGCAGTACAAACTGGCATATCATTGGGGGTCAATATAATGTATTAAGTATAGGTTAGGGTTAGGGATAGGGAATACATGTTAGGAATACATGTTCCAGGGCCCCTTTTGGGAATAAAGTCTCCCAGATTATAATTATCGACCTTTAAATACGAGGTATTTAAATGGTAGATTCCCATCTTGGTAAATGTTATTAGTCTCTTTTCACGTGACAAGAATTTCGACATAGGCTTTATAGGCTAGTTTCACGATAGGGTTGCTAACTCTATTTGGTCTGGTAGATCTTCTTCTGGAGGACATAATTACAGAGTTACAATTTTGTTACGCTTACACAAATTATGTTCGGAAAGGGGAGTGGGGGGGGGGGGGAGAGAGAACAGTGTGCAAGAAACAGCTGTATCACAGACATGCACATAACAGCTTTATCACACAGACATGCAAGAGGCTACAAGATATATTTATAGGAGTGCAAGAAACTACATTACGTAAACATGCACGAAACTACATTACGTAGACATGCAAGAAACTGCATTACGTAGACATGCAAGCAACTACATCACACCGGCATGCAAGAAACTAGCTCACAGATATGCAAGAAACTGCATTACATGGACATGCAAGAAACTATATTACACAGACATGCAAGAAGCTACATAACACAGACATGCAAGAAACTACATAACATAGACAAGCAAGAAACAACTACATCAAATAGACATGCAAGAAACAACTATATCACAGAGACAAGCAAGAAACAACTATATCACACATACATGCAAGAAACCTATATCACACAGACATGCAAGAAACAAATACATCACACAGACATGCAAGACACAACTACACCAAACAGACACGCAAGAAACAACTACACCATACAGACATGCAAGAAACGACTACATCACACAGACATGGAAGAAACAACTATATCACACAGACATGGAAGAAACAACTACATCACACAGACATGCAAGAAACAACTACATCACACAGACATGGAAGAAACGACTATATCATACAGACAGGGAAAAAACAACTACATCACACAGACATGGAAGAAACAACTACATCATACAGACATGGAAGAAACAACTACATCATACAGACATGGAAGAAACAACTACATCATACAGACATGGAAGAAACAACTACATCATACAGACATGGAAGAAACAACTACATCATACAGACATGGAAGAAACAATTACATCATACAGACATGGAAGAAACAACTACATCATACAGACATGGAAGAAACAACTACATCATACAGACATGGAAGAAACAACTACATCATACAGACATGGAAGAAACAATTATATCATACAGACATGGAAGAAACAATTACATCACACAGACATGGAAGAAACGACTATATCATACAGACATGGAAGAAACAACTACATCACACTGACATGGAAAAAACGACTATATCATACAGACATGGAAGAAACAACTACATCACACAGACATGGAAGAAACAACTACATCATACAGACATGGAAGAAACAACTACATCATACAGACATGGAAGAAACAATTACATCATACAGACATGGAAGAAACAACTACATCATACAGACATGGAAGAAACAATTACATCATACAGACATGGAAGAAACAACTACATCATACAGACATGGAAGAAACAATTACATCACACAGACATGGAAGAAACAATTACATCACACAGACATGGAAGAAACAACTACATCACACAGACATGGAAGAAACAATTACATCACACAGACATGGAAGAAACAACTATATCATGCAGACATGGAAGAAACAACTACATCATACAGACATGGAAGAAACAACTACATCACACAGACATGGGAGAAACGACTACTTCATACAGACATGGAAGAAACAACTATATCACACAGACATGGAAGAAACGACTATTTCATACAGACATGAAAGAAACAACTACATCACACAGACATGCAAGAAACAACTATATCACATAGACATGCAAGAAACAACTACATCATACAGACATGGAAGAAACAACTACATCACACAGACATGGAAGAAACAACTACATCATACAGACATGGAAGAAACAACTACATCACACAGACATGGAAGAAACAACTACATCATACAGACATGGAAGAAACAACTACATCATACAGACATGGAAGAAACAAATACATCACACAGACATGCAAGAAACAACTACATCACACAGACATGGAAGAAACAATTACATCATACAGATATGGAAGAAGCCATTACATCACACAGACATGGAAGAAACAACTACATCACACAGACATGCAAGAAACGACTACATCATACAGACATGGAAGAAACAATTACATCACACAGACATGAAAGAAACGACTATATCATACAGACATGGAAGAAAGAACTACATCACACAGACATGCAAGAAAGAACTACATCACACAGACATGGAAGAAACAACTACATCATACAGACATGGAAGAAACCATTACATCACACAGACATGGAATAAACAACTATATCACACAGACATGGAAGAAACAATTATATCACACAGACATGGAAGAAACAACTATATCACACAGACATGGAAGAAACAACTATATCACACAGACATGGAAGAAACAACTATATCAAACAGACATGGAAGAAACAACTACATCATACAGACATGGAAGAAACAATTACATCATACAGACATGGAAGAAACAACTACATCATACAGACATGGAAGAAACAACTACATCATACAGACATGGAAGAAACAATTACATCACACAGACATAGAAGAAACAACTATATCACACAGACATGAAAGAAACAACTACATCACACAGACATGGAAGAAACAACTATATCACACAGACATGGAAGAAACAACTATATCATACAGACATGGAAGAAACAACTACATCATACAGACATGGAAGAAACAATTACATCATACAGACATGGAAGAAACAACTATATCATACAGACATGGAAGAAATAACTACATCATACAGACATGGAAGAAACAACTATATCACACAGACATGGAAGAAACAACTATATCACACAGACATGGAAGAAACAACTATATCACGCAGACATGGAAGAAACAACTACATCACACAGACATGGAAGAAACAACTATATCATACAGACATGGAAGAAACAACTACATCATACAGACATGGAAGAAACAACTACATCACACTGACATGGAAGAAACAACTATATCACACAGACATGGAAGAAACAACTATATCATACAGACATGGAAGAAACGACTATATCATACAGACATGGAAGAAACAACTATATCATACAGACATGGAAGAAACAACTATATCGCACAGACATGGAAGAAACAACTATATCACACAGACATGGAAGAAACAACTATATCATACAGACATGGAAGAAACAACTACATCATACAGACATGGAAGAAACGACTATATCACACAGACATGGAAGAAACAACTATATCATACAGACATGGAAGAAACAACTACATCATACAGACATGGAAGAAACGACTATATCACACAGACATGGAAGAAACAATTACATCATACAGACATGGAAGAAACAACTACATCACACAGACATGGAAGAAACAACAACATCATACAGTAATGGAAGAAACAATTACATCACACAGACATGGAAGAAACAACTACATCATACAGACATGGAAGAAACAATTACATCATACAGACATGGAAGAAACAACTACATCATACAGACATGGAAGAAACAACTACATCACACAGACATGGAAGAAACAACTACATCATACAGACATGGAAGAAACAACTACATCATACAGACATGGAAGAAACAACTACATCATACAGACATGGAAGAAACAATTACATCATACAGACATGGAAGAAACAACTACATCACACAGACATGGAAGAAACAACTACATCATAAGACATGGAAGAAACAACTACATCATACAGACATGGAAGAAACAACTACATCATACAGACATGGAAGAAACAATTACATCACACAGACATGGAAGAAACAACTATATCATACAGACATGGAAGAAACAATTACATCATACAGACATGGAAGAAACAATTACATCACACAGACATGCAAGAAACAATTACATCACACAGATATGGAAGAAACAACTATATCACACAGTCATGGAAGAAACGACTATATCACTCAGACATGCAAGAAACGATTACATCACACAGACATGCAAGAAACAAATGCATCACACAGACAAGCAAGACACAACTATATCACACATAATGGAAGAAATAGCTAAATCCCACAGACATGCATTAAACAACATTACACAAACATACAGAAACTACATTTACACAGATATGCAAAAACACCTATATCACAAAGACATGCAATAAACAACACCACACATACGTGCAATAAACAACAGCACACAGACATGTGATAAACACACCACACAGACAAGCAATAAACAACAGCACACATACGTGCAATAAACAACAGTACACAGACATGTGATAAACATACCACACAGACAAGCAATAAACAACAGCACACAGCCATTATTCGTGTTTCTGTTAACACCTGTATCTTATCATTTATCTGATGTCGTGTACACATAGTTCATGTTTCTGTCAACACCTGTATCTTATCATTTATCTGATGTGTACACATAGTTCATGTTTCTGTCAACACTTGTTTCTTATCATTTATCGGATGTTATGTTCATATAGTTCATGTTTCTGTCAACTTGTTATCTTATCAGCTAGCAGACATTATGTACACACGGTTCGTGTTTCTGTCAACATCTGTATCTTATCATTTATCAGATGTAATGTAAACAGAATTCATGTTTCAGCCAACACCAGTATCTTATCATTTATCAGATGTAATGTACACATAGTTCATGTTTCTATCTGTAGCGTAGCGTATACTACTAAGATGGAAAATATACCAAAGTAGATACAAAATAGACTCCTACGAGTAGTCTAATCACTGCTGAAGAAGCGATCAAAAGGCTCGCAATTCTAGACGGATGATTTCCAAAGTCCCAGAATGGATCACTACTTCTAAACTGTGCCAAGCAGAAAGATATGACGACCAACCGTACTTAAAGAAAAACAGTATGCCAATGGATTCCTGCTATCGTGCCTCGATTAATAATGAGCATCCCCCACCCCCCCACCCACCCCCAATCTAAATCGTTCTCACGACAAGGAGATAGACAGATTGATATTTATATAATTATATAAATCGGTATAGACACAATACTTTCAATCTGATGATACTGCTAGATCTAATTTGATAATGACGTAATGATTTGTTACGTTTACAAGTATAACAGGAAATATTTATTGCTAAAAACAATTTGTGAGACTCACGGGAACTCACGGACACATAAGGGATGCTCAGATCCCTGGTCATCCTAAATTCCTATGGTGTTGCAAGGTATATCTAGTGACTAGATAACCATATACAAAAATAAGGTGAATGCAGTGAAGTGGCAAACGGGATGTCTGCCACTTAACTTCTGGTCCTTGCCCTCCTGAATGGTAATCTGAAATGTGCTGACGGTCTGGGTAGTGGTATGGACACCACACTCGACTGCATCAGTGTGAGTGGTGCGTAGCTCAGTCACCAGTCGTGACTACGGCTACTGTTGATCAAGGTGTAGGCTCTGCGAATGACAGTGAGAAGGGGTGAGTAATCCTTCAAGACAAAGTTATAAATCAACGTTTGTCCAGGTCCTATTTCGTCCTGACCTACACATGTCTCATATTGCAAATTAAAATTGCATGAGCTATCTGTCTTTGCCTATTATACTTCCCTATGCTGAGATCAATATTCATTGGCACCTTGTCGTCTTGACAGACGATAGTTTGTGCTTTATTAAAAAGGCATAATAACTTTTAAAAGGTAAAAGGTAAAAGTTATGAGATCAATAAAAGCACAATGATCTAATAAAAAAGCAGCACACAAATGATACTCTGTTCCATCTTCTTATATTAAGATGTTGAGGATGCATTCCAAGAGAAGAAGCTGGTACTTGCGGCTTGGATAGATCTGAAGAAAGCCTTTGACAAAGTCTGGAAAGAAGGTCTGATGAAGAAACTGAGAAACTGCAAAGTCAATGGAAGAATGTACAAATGGGTGAAAGCATACTTGCACAACAGAAAAGCCCGAGTACAGATAGACGGTCTCAAGAGCAAGAAAGTACTATTGCGTCACGGTGTTCCCCAGGGCGGAGTCCTGTAACCAACACTTTTTCTAATCTCCATCAATGATCTTGTTGCTAATCTACCGAATGGAATTAAAGCGGCAATGTACGCTGATGACCTGGTTTTGAGGAGCGCAAATGAACATGCATCAGTGGCCACCATATTGCTACAGAGAGGCGTAGATACATTTGTTGCATGGGCGGATAGATGGTGTGTCAGCATAAACACTGACAAGTGCAGCACCACTCTATTTACCCTTTCTCCGAAACAAAAGGCAGGGATCATTAAGATAAATGGAACACCCCTAAGAGAAGATAAAGTACCAACATACCTTGGTGTAACATTCGACGAAAGGCTGACATGGAGAAAACACATAAAAAAAGCAGTAGCAAAAGCCAGAAGGAAAATAGCCATCCTGAGAAAGCTAAGTGGAACCACTTGGGGAGCCAGTGGGAAAATACTTAGCAAAGTTTATCAACAGAGTGTACGACCACAATTTTAATACGGGTCAACTGCATGGTGGTCAGCATCAAAAACTACATTACAGGAGCTGGACAAGGTGCAAAATCAAGCTCTTAGAGTTATCACAGGAGGAATGAGATCAACCCCTATAGTCGCAATGGAGATAATGGGGAAGATACAAGCTCTAAGAGAACGCAGAGATACAAAAACACTAATACAAGCAGAAAAGTTCCTCAGCTTGCCAGGCCACCCTATGAAGAACCGATTTGAAAACTTATCTATGGGGCGGTTGAAAAGAAGTAGTTTCATCCATCAGGCCAAACAACTCTGCAGAGAAACCATCGATCTTCCCACAGTTGGTATCCCCCTGACAACTATTCCAGAGCGAACTCCGTGGAAAGATGAACATATACTATCGCTACAAATCCAGACAAAAGTTAGAGGAATATTTGACAAAGAAGAACAGAACAGTGTACAGCGCAGAACAACCACTCTCAGCTTCCTTGATGACGAATACCCACAGGATCTCTGGATCCGAGTCTACACAGATGGGTCAGCACAAAATGCTGTTCGAAATGGAGGAGCGGGAGTGTACATAGAATACCCAAATAATACTAGGGTCATGGCCAGAGTTCCAACAGGAAAGTACTGCCATAACTATGATGCTGAAATTGAGGCAATCAAGATAGCCACAGAGAAATTACAAAATACCAGACATGGTACACAACCTGTGGTGATATTGACAGATGAAAAATCCGTAATAGAGGCGCTCCTGTCTGGGAAATTGCCAGTTCTAAGGACACTACTTTCTGAACTTAGCAGTCAGCGTAAGGTCACCATACAGTGGATACCATCCCACTGTGGAGTCCCCGGAAACGACAGAGCTGATCGATTGGCTAAGGAAGGAGCAAAAGAAGAACAACCTTGTGTGCCTATTACATACCACCAGAAGAAAATAATGATCAAATCAGTCAGAAGGCCACCAAACCTTACTCAAGACGACTACCACGTTATGGACAGACCAGAACAGGTCATTTTTCTGCGCCTCAGAACAGGACACAATAGATTACGCAACCACATGTATACAAAATTCAAGATTGGTGACTCAGCCATGTGCACATGTGGTTTGGCGTCGCAGACAGCAGAGCACATACACCAGGATGGCCCAAACTACAACATATCCAGGCAAACCTTATAGCCTAGAGAGACAACAGTGGAAGATAAACTCTATGGACCGCTGAGTGAACTAAAAAAGATTAGATTCATACAAGAGAAAACATTGCAGTTATAAGCATATTTCAGGCGAACGAAAGAAGAAGAAAAAGAAGAAGATCGACTATGAAAAACCACTCAGATGCTCTACGTCAAAGACTACTGTCCTAATATTATTTGTATTCTAAGTCATGATTAATCATGGAAACAAACGGACGACAATTCACACAATGAATTAACATCACAGATGAAGAATTAAATTTAATGAAACCAAATCACACGTCATGATGACGACGTCACGATATACAGATGAACCATTAAATCTATCAAACACCACAAGTAGTTTTCCTAAATTATGAATTAATATCACATATTAACGGATGAATTAAATGGAACGAAATCATACTTCACAATGACGGCGTCAGGATATACATGATTGCACCATTAAATCTATGAAACACCACATGTCGTCTTCCTCAATTATGTATTGAAAGTCTAGCAATCATCTTCCGTAAAACATAATTAATTATCCCTAAGGTTTCCTAGCTAGGCTTAAGATTACTTTCACTATGAACAAGAACGATATTAGGGCTGGAAAATTCCCCCAGGTTTGATCTTTGTTAAGTGGGAGATATTTGACCACGTTTTAGTAATATGACTATGGTGAGATAAAGATTAATAAATAATAGTTAAGTGAAACTTATTTACTCTCTGAACTAATTCCTTCGTCTATTCATTGACGATTTCTTATAATCTTTTTCTTTTTTGTCTGCCTGCCTGCCTGCTTGCCTGCCTGCCTGCCTGTTATAATCTTTTTCTTTTTTGTCAGCCTGCCTGCCTGCCTGCCTGCATGTCTGTCTGTCTGTATGTCTGTCTGTATTGTTTTGTTGTTGTTGTTGTTTGTGTTTCTGTCTGTCTGTCAGTTGTGTATTAGGGTTCCTATCAGGTTGTTTTGGAGGAGCACATTTCCTCTATATTTCTAGTGATCACCGATCGTGAGCCTCAATTTGAAATCTAGTTCTAAAATTTTATTGAACCCCACCCCCTGCCGTTACCTGGACGTAGGTCAAGGGCGGAAGAGGGGTGGTGCACTAAGGGGAGATAACTAGTGCGGCTAAGCTACGTGTGTTGATTATATTTTGTACTTAACAGTAATATATTTTATGTGTGTTAATTATTGCTTGTTAATCATTTTCGTGTATTTTCAATGGCGACATCTGGTGGGTGTTATTAAATAGGTTGACGTTAGTGGAATCTTTCATAGTTTTCCTTAGTAACTGGCTCCCTGCAGACCATATTGACGTTTTGTTGATCCGATCATGTTTGTTGGGTGTGCGTGTCAGAAATGCTAGGGTTTTTTCTTGTATATATCTATTAATAAGTGATCGCTGTTTTCAAATATTGGTATAATTTAGTGTTATAATTGTTGTATAAACACTATCATTATTCACATGTTTAGGGGTACGGATTAGGGTTACACGGGGCGTGCGGACAGGGGGATGTGGGCAAGTTGATTGGGAACGTGGGCAAGTTGATAGGGTAAGTCGACAAGTTGTGATAGCAAATGGTCAAGTTGTCAGGGTAAGTCGACAAGTTGTGAGAGCCAATGGGTAAGTTGCTAGGGCAAGTGGGAAAGTTGTCAGGACAAGTCGATAAGTTGTGAGAGCCAATGGGTAAGTTGTTAGGCAAGTGGGAAAGTTGTCAGGGCAAGTCGACAAGTTGTTTGGGTGAGTGGGAAAGTTGTCTGAGTAAGTCGACAAATTGTGAGAGCCAGTGGGCAAGTTGTTAGACAAGTTGGAAAGTTGTCAGGGCAAGTCGACAAGTTGTTAGGGAGACTGGGAAAGTTGTTAGGGTGAGTGGGCAAGTTGTCAGGGTAAGTCGACAAGTTGTGAGAGGAAGTCAGAAAGTTGTTAGGGCAAGTGAGTAAGTTGTTAGAGTAAGTGGGAAAGTTTATACGGCAAGTCGAACGATTTGAGGAACACTTCTGGATGAGATGAGGGACACAGTTGTATTACACGAGGGCCACTTCTGTATCAAGTGAGGAACATTTCTGTTTGAGGTGAGGGATACTTTCAATGCTTGTTATTTGTCAGTGATTATGTTATTTTCAGTGTTTTTCGATTTCTCTCTGTGTGTGTGTGTGCGCGCGCGCGCGTGTGTGTGTGTGTTTGTGAGAGAGAGATAGTGTGTGTGTGTGTGTGACATTTTTAGTGTCTGTTACATTTTTATGTTTTGTATATCTTTTCGTGCATCGGGTTCAGTGTTTTGTGTTGATTTCTTTAGTTGTGTCATTCTGTCGTTGTATTAGTTGTCAGTGTTTGTGTCAGTTTGATTGTTCTAGTTTCATTAACCTGTTTCATGCAATCGTTGTTAGTTACTCTGGAAGTCCAAGGAATTCGCAACATTCGTCTCAGGAACCACATCTCTGTTGCTTCTAATGTCTTCTGAATTTGTTCATTACATTCCAAGATTCACTGCCATTGCAATTTATACATGCTCTCGCTCACACGCATTCAACTGTTTATCTCTACCATATGCTCGGCGTCCTGGGCCCAATTTCCCCCTCCCCCATCCGACACCCCTCGTACTGAGAAGTCTAAAACGTCGCATGACTCTGTCATATCTTTGGTAATATTCAATACGTATTGTCACTACGTCGCACTCGCTTCTATGCGTTCATACCAAGTCCGGTCTTTATTTGTTTCAGTCATACATTTTCTAAATCCCTTCTTCTAGCTTCGAAGTTCGTCCTGTCGTGTCGAAGGTCTGAACACAAACTGTCTCTGACTGTGTTCCGTTTTCTCCTTGTCTGTGTCTTACATCGTTCATTCGTCACGGTTATTCTCCCCGAGATGTGCTCAACCCTGATCGAGTCGGTGTTCACTCGTACTCGTTGCCCTAATCCTTGACCTCAAGTGACCGTGTCGTTGATCGTTGATATCTACTCTAACTGTCGGATTAACCCCTGTCTGACTTGTCCTCAGTTATTGTCTGTGTCTGTCATTTGTACCTTTTAACTCTTATCCGCACTGTTACTAATGATAACCCAATGTAGGACTGACAGATCTCATTAATAATTCTCTGTACAAACTGAACAGATCGTGTGATAATACACACTGTGTATTACTAATTAATAATTCCTCAGCGAGGTGAGTCTCCTGCAGGCTAGCAATATCAATGTTAAGACGATTGAGTTCGGCATCAATCACAGCCGTTTTTCTCACATCGTCAATATTGGTCAAGTCAGTGAAAAATCCTGGACACATTGTTCTCACGTTCCAGGTTGCAAGCCGTAGCTTGAGGTTTCTATTTTTATTAATGTTTGTACCTAGTGCATTGGTTTTACAGCCTGCGATTCAGATTTTGTCCTAGCCCAAGCACCCATTGAAGCAGGCAGGCTGTGGCGGATCCTCGTGTGGGCAAGGACTCGAGTTCATGGCCAGTGTGCCTTGGAAAATACAACATCGGTCGCATGAATGGAAATGGGCAAAGGCTGCTGGAGCATTGCACCAGTAATGACCTATGTATTACAAACTCCTTTTTTAAAACAAAAGAGATGCATAAGGTCACATGGAAACATCCAAGATCCGGCCATTGGCACCAGCTGGACTTCATCATCACACGGAGACAACATCTGAACCATATATCATTGACTCGAAGTTACCACAGTGCTGATTGTGATACGGATCATTCTTTGGTTGTTGCAAGGGTTAGACTGAGACCAAAGAGAATCTACACAGCTAAACACAAATCTAGCCCCAGGATTAATATTATTAACACTCACGATCCTGAAAAGTGCTTTCAGTTTCAACAGCAACTTGAAGACGCTTTCACTGATACACCAGAAAATTGTACAGTAAATGAAAAGTGGGGTCAACTTAAGGAAACTCTTTATAAAATTGCCGTAGGGCAGGGGTGGGCAAACTTTTCGTGCGGAGGGCCGCATTGACAAATGTAAAGCTAGTGGCGGGCCGCACACACACACACACACATATATATATATGGGGATCATTAAGATAAATGGAACACCCCTAAGAGAAGATAAAGTACCAACATACCTTGGTGTAACATTCGACGAAAGGCTGACATGGAGAAAACACATAAAAAAAGCAGTAGCAAAAGCCAGAAGGAAAATAGCCATCCTGAGAAAGCTAAGTGGAACCACTTGGGGAGCCAGTGGGAAAATACTTAGCAAAGTTTATCAACAGAGTGTACGACCACAATTTTAATACGGGTCAACTGCATGGTGGTCAGCATCAAAAACTACATTACAGGAGCTGGACAAGGTGCAAAATCAAGCTCTTAGAGTTATCACAGGAGGAATGAGATCAACCCCTATAGTCGCAATGGAGATAATGGGGAAGATACAAGCTCTAAGAGAACGCAGAGATACAAAAACACTAATACAAGCAGAAAAGTTCCTCAGCTTGCCAGGCCACCCTATGAAGAACCGATTTGAAAACTTAGCTATGGGGCGGTTGAAAAGAAGTAGTTTCATCCATCAGGCCAAACAACTCTGCAGAGAAACCATCGATCTTCCCACAGTTGGTATCCCCCTGACAACTATTCCAGAGCGAACTCCGTGGAAAGATGAACATATACTATCGCTACAAATCCAGACAAAAGTTAGAGGAATATTTGACAAAGAAGAACAGAACAGTGTACAGCGCAGAACAACCACTCTCAGCTTCCTTGATGACGAATACCCACAGGATCTCTGGATCCGAGTCTACACAGATGGGTCAGCACAAAATGCTGTTCGAAATGGAGGAGCGGGAGTGTACATAGAATACCCAAATAATACTAGGGTCATGGCCAGAGTTCCAACAGGAAAGTACTGCCATAACTATGATGCTGAAATTGAGGCAATCAAGATAGCCACAGAGAAATTACAAAATACCAGACATGGTACACAACCTGTGGTGATATTGACAGATGAAAAATCCGTAATAGAGGCGCTCCTGTCTGGGAAATTGCCAGTTCTAAGGACACTACTTTCTGAACTTAGCAGTCAGCGTAAGGTCACCATATAGTGGATACCATCCCTCTGTAGAGTCCCCGGAAACGACAGAGCTGATCGATTGGCTAAGGAAGGAGCAAAAGAAGAACAACCTTGTGTGCCTATTACATACCACCAGAAGAAAATAATGATCAAATCAGTCAGAAGGCCACCAAACCTTACTCAAGACGACTACCACGTTATGGACAGACCAGAACAGGTCATTTTTCTGCGCCTCAGAACAAGACACAATAGATTACGCAACCACATGTATACAAAATTCAAGATTGGTGACTCAGCCATGTGCACAAGTGGTTTGGCGTTGCAGACAGCAGAGCACATACACCAGGATGGCCCAAACTACAACATATCCAGGCAAACCTTATAGCCTAGAGAGACAACAGTGGAAGATAAACTCTATGGACCGCTGAGTGAACTAAAAAAGATTAGATTCATACAAGAGAAAACATTGCAGTTATAAGCATATTTCAGGCGAACGAAAGAAGAAGAAAAAGAAGAAGATCGACTATGAAAAACCACTCAGATGCTCTACGTCAAAGACTACTGTCCTAATATTATTTGTATTCTAAGTCATGATTAATCATGGAAACAAACGGACGACAATTCACACAATGAATTAACATCACAGATGAAGAATTAAATTTAATGAAACCAAATCACACGTCATGATGACGACGTCACGATATACAGATGAACCATTAAATCTATCAAACACCACAAGTAGTTTTCCTAAATTATGAATTAATATCACATATTAACGGATGAATTAAATGGAACGAAATCATACTTCACAATGACGGCGTCAGGATATACATGATTGCACCATTAAATCTATGAAACACCACATGTCGTCTTCCTCAATTATGTATTGAAAGTCTAGCAATCATCTTCCGTAAAACATAATTAATTATCCCTAAGGTTTCCTAGCTAGGCTTAAGATTACTTTCACTATGAACAAGAACGATATTAGGGCTGGAAAATTCCCCCAGGTTTGATCTTTGTTAAGTGGGCGATATTTGACCACGTTTTAGTAATATGACTATGGTGAGATAAAGATTAATAAATAATAGTTAAGTGAAACTTATTTACTCTCTGAACTAATTCCTTCGTCTATTCATTGACGATTTCTTATAATCTTTTTCTTTTTTGTCTGCCTGCCTGCCTGCCTGCTTGCCTGCCTGCCTGCCTGTTATAATCTTTTTCTTTTTTGTCAGCCTGCCTGCCTGCCTGCCTGCATGTCTGTCTGTCTGTATGTCTGTCTGTATTGTTTTGTTGTTGTTGTTGTTTGTGTTTCTGTCTGTCTGTCAGTTGTGTATTAGGGTTCCTATCAGGTTGTTTTGGAGGAGCACATTTCCTCTATATTTCTAGTGATCACCGATCGTGAGCCTCAATTTGAAATCTAGTTCTAAAATTTTATTGAACCCCACCCCTGCCGTTACCTGGACGTAGGTCAAGGGCGGAAGAGGGGTGGCGCACTAAGGGGAGATAACTAGTGCGGCTAAGCTACGTGTGTTGATTATATTTTGTACTTAACAGTAATATACTTTATGTGTGTTAATTATTGCTTGTTAATCATTTTCGTGTATTTTCAATGGCGACATCTGGTGGGTGTTATTAAATAGGTTGACGTTAGTGGAATCTTTCATAGTTTTCCTTAGTAACTGGCTCCCTGCAGACCATATTGACGTTTTGTTGATCCGATCATGTTTGTTGGGTGTGCGTGTCAGAAATGCTAGGGTTTTTTCTTGTATATATCTATTAATAAGTGATCGCTGTTTTCAAATATTGGTATAATTTAGTGTTATAATTGTTGTATAAACACTATCATTATTCACATGTTTAGGGGTACGGATTAGGGTTACATGGGGCGTGCGGACAGGGGGATGTGGGCAAGTTGATTGTGAACGTGGGCAAGTTGATAGGGTAAGTCGACAAGTTGTGATAGCAAATGGTCAAGTTGTCAGGGTAAGTCGACAAGTTGTGAGAGCCAATGGGTAAGTTGCTAGGGCAAGTGGGAAAGTTGTCAGGACAAGTCGATAAGTTGTGAGAGCCAATGGGTAAGTTGTTAGGCAAGTGGGAAAGTTGTCAGGGCAAGTCGACAAGTTGTTTGGGTGAGTGGGAAAGTTGTCTGAGTAAGTCGACAAATTGTGAGAGCCAGTGGGCAAGTTGTTAGACAAGTTGGAAAGTTGTCAGGGCAAGTCGACAAGTTGTTAGGGAGACTGGGAAAGTTGTTAGGGTGAGTGGGCAAGTTGTCAGGGTAAGTCGACAAGTTGTGAGAGGAAGTCAGAAAGTTGTTAGGGCAAGTGAGTAAGTTGTTAGAGTAAGTGGGAAAGTTTATACGGCAAGTCGAACGATTTGAGGAACACTTCTGGATGAGATGAGGGACACAGTTGTATTACACGAGGGCCACTTCTGTATCAAGTGAGGAACATTTCTGTTTGAGGTGAGGGATACTTTCAATGCTTGTTATTTGTCAGTGATTATGTTATTTTCAGTGTTTTTCGATTTCTCTCTCTCTCTCTGTGTGTGTGTGTGTGTGTGTGTGTGTGTGTGTGTGTGTTTGTGAGAGAGAGATAGTGTGTGTGTGACATTTTTAGTGTCTGTTACATTTTTATGTTTTGTATATCTTTTCGTGCATCGGGTTCAGTGTTTTGTGTTGATTTCTTTAGTTGTGTCATTCTGTCGTTGTATTAGTTGTCAGTGTTTGTGTCAGTTTGATTGTTCTAGTTTCATTAACCTGTTTCATGCAATCGTTGTTAGTTACTCTGGAAGTCCAAGGAATTCGCAACATTCGTCTCAGGAACCACATCTCTGTTGCTTCTAATGTCTTCTGAATTTGTTCATTACATTCCAAGATTCACTGCCATTGCAATTTATACATGCTCTCGCTCACACGCATTCAACTGTTTATCTCTACCATATGCTCGGCGTCCTGGGCCCAATTTCCCCCTCCCCCATCCGACACCCCTCGTACTGAGAAGTCTAAAACGTCGCATGACTCTGTCATATCTTTGGTAATATTCAATACGTATTGTCACTACGTCGCACTCGCTTCTATGCGTTCATACCAAGTCCGGTCTTTATTTGTTTCAGTCATACATTTTCTAAATCCCTTCTTCTAGCTTCGAAGTTCGTCCTGTCGTGTCGAAGGTCTGAACACAAACTGTCTCTGACTGTGTTCCGTTTTCTCCTTGTCTGTGTCTTACATCGTTCATTCGTCACGGTTATTCTCCCCGAGATGTGCTCAACCCTGATCGAGTCGGTGTTCACTCGTACTCGTTGCCCTAATCCTTGACCTCAAGTGACCGTGTCGTTGATCGTTGATATCTACTCTAACTGTCGGATTAACCCCTGTCTGACTTGTCCTCAGTTATTGTCTGTGTCTGTCATTTGTACCTTTTAACTCTTATCCGCACTGTTACTAATGATAACCCAATGTAGGACTGACAGATCTCATTAATAATTCGCTGTACAAACTGAACAGATCGTGTGATAATACACACTGTGTATTACTAATTAATAATTCCTCAGCGAGGTGAGTCTCCTGCAGGCTAGCAATATCAATGTTAAGACGATTGAGTTCGGCATCAATCACAGCCGTTTTTCTCACATCGTCAATATTGGTCAAGTCAGTGAAAAATCCTGGACACATTGTTCTCACGTTCCAGGTTGCAAGCCGTAGCTTGAGGTTTCTATTTTTATGAATGTTTGTACCTAGTGCATTGGTTTTACAGCCTGCGATTCAGATTTTGTCCTAGCCCAAGCACCCATTGAAGCAGCCAGGCTGTGGCGGATCCTCGTGTGGGCAAGGACTCGAGTTCATGGCCAGTGTGCCTTGGAAAATACAACATCGGTCGCATGAATGGAAATGGGCAAAGGCTGCTGGAGCATTGCACCAGTAATGACCTATGTATTACAAACTCCTTTTTTAAAACAAAAGAGATGCATAAGGTCACATGGAAACATCCAAGATCCGGCCATTGGCACCAGCTGGACTTCATCATCACACGGAGACAACATCTGAACCATATATCATTGACTCGAAGTTACCACAGTGCTGATTGTGATACGGATCATTCTTTGGTTGTTGCAAGGGTTAGACTGAGACCAAAGAGAATCTACACAGCTAAACACAAATCTAGCCCCAGGATTAATATTATTAACACTCACGATCCTGAAAAGTGCTTTCAGTTTCAACAGCAACTTGAAGACGCTTTCACTGATACACCAGAAAATTGTACAGTAAATGAAAAGTGGGGTCAACTTAAGGAAACTCTTTATAAAATTGCCGTAGGGCAGGGGTGGGCAAACTTTTCGTGCGGAGGGCCGCATTGACAAATGTAAAGCTAGTGGCGGGCC
Organism: Cepaea hortensis; assembly: GCA_963921405.1. NCBI lineage: Eukaryota > Metazoa > Mollusca > Gastropoda > Stylommatophora > Helicidae > Cepaea > Cepaea hortensis. The sequence goes on from OY992876.1 coordinate 47,414,240, forward strand.
GCACACACACACACACACATATATATATATGGGGATCATTAAGATAAATGGAACACCCCTAAGAGAAGATAAAGTACCAACATACCTTGGTGTAACATTCGACGAAAGGCTGACATGGAGAAAACACATAAAAAAAGCAGTAGCAAAAGCCAGAAGGAAAATAGCCATCCTGAGAAAGCTAAGTGGAACCACTTGGGGAGCCAGTGGGAAAATACTTAGCAAAGTTTATCAACAGAGTGTACGACCACAATTTTAATACGGGTCAACTGCATGGTGGTCAGCATCAAAAACTACATTACAGGAGCTGGACAAGGTGCAAAATCAAGCTCTTAGAGTTATCACAGGAGGAATGAGACCAACCCCTATAGTCGCAATGGAGATAATGGGGAAGATACAAGCTCTAAGAGAACGCAGAGATACAAAAACACTAATACAAGCAGAAAAGTTCCTCAGCTTGCCAGGCCACCCTATGAAGAACCGATTTGAAAACTTAGCTATGGGGCGGTTGAAAAGAAGTAGTTTCATCTATCAGGCCAAACAACTCTGCAGAGAAACCATCGATCTTCCCACAGTTGGTATCCCCCTGACAACTATTCCAGAGCGAACTCCGTGGAAAGATGAACATATACTATCGCTACAAATCCAGACAAAAGTTAGAGGAATATTTGACAAAGAAGAACAGAACAGTGTACAGCGCAGAACAACCACTCTCAGCTTCCTTGATGACGAATAAACACAGGATCTCTGGATCCGAGTCTACACAGATGGGTCAGCACAAAATGCTGTTCGAAATGGAGGAGCGGGAGTGTACATAGAATACCCAAATAATACTAGGGTCATGGCCAGAGTTCCAACAGGAAAGTACTGCCATAACTATGATGCTGAAATTGAGGCAATCAAGATAGCCACAGAGAAATTACAAAATACCAGACATGGTACACAACCTGTGGTGATATTGACAGATGAAAAATCCGTAATAGAGGCGCTCCTGTCTGGGAAATTGCCAGTTCTAAGGACACTACTTTCTGAACTTAGCAGTCAGCGTAAGGTCACCATACAGTGGATACCATCCCACTGTGGAGTCCCCGGAAACGACAGAGCTGATCGATTGGCTAAGGAAGGAGCAAAAGAAGAACAACCTGATGTGCCCATTACATACCACCAGAAGAAAATAATGATCAAATCAGTCAGAAGGCCACCAAACCTTACTCAAGACGACTACCACGTTATGGACAGACCAGAACAGGTCATTTTTCTGCGCCTCAGAACAGGACACAATAGATTACGCAACCACATGTATACAAAATTCAAGATTGGTGACTCAGCCATGTGCACAAGTGGTTTGGCGTTGCAGACAGCAGAGCACATACACCAGGATGGCCCAAACTACAACATATCCAGGCAAACCTTATAGCCTAGAGAGACAACAGTGGAAGATAAACTCTATGGACCGCTGAGTGAACTAAAAAAGATTAGATTCATACAAGAGAAAACATTGCAGTTATAAGCATATTTCAGGCGAACGAAAGAAGAAGAAAAAGAAGAAGATCGACTATGAAAAACCACTCAGATGCTCTACGTCAAAGACTACTGTCCTAATATTATTTGTATTCTAAGTCATGATTAATCATGGAAACAAACGGACGACAATTCACACAATGAATTAACATCACAGATGAAGAATTAAATTTAATGAAACCAAATCACACGTCATGATGACGACGTCACGATATACAGATGAACCATTAAATCTATCAAACACCAAAAGTAGTTTCCCTAAATTATGAATTAACATCACATATTAACGGATGAATTAAATGGAACGAAATCATACTTCACAATGACGGCGTCAGGATATACATGATTGCACCATTAAATCTATGAAACACCACATGTCGTCTTCCTCAATTATGTATTGAAAGTCTAGCAATCATCTTCCGTAAAACATAATTAATTATCCCTAAGGTTTCCTAGCTAGGCTTAAGATTACTTTCACTATGAACAAGAACGATATTAGGGCTGGAAAATTCCCCCAGGTTTGATCTTTGTTAAGTGGGCGATATTTGACCACGTTTTAGTAATATGACTATGGTGAGATAAAGATTAATAAATAATAGTTAAGTGAAACTTATTTACTCTCTGAACTAATTCCTTCGTCTATTCATTGACGATTTCTTATAATCTTTTTCTTTTTTGTCTGCCTGCCTGCCTGCCTGCTTGCCTGCCTGCCTGCCTGTTATAATCTTTTTCTTTTTTGTCAGCCTGCCTGCCTGCCTGCCTGCATGTCTGTCTGTCTGTATGTCTGTCTGTATTGTTTTGTTGTTGTTGTTGTTTGTGTTTCTGTCTGTCTGTCAGTTGTGTATTAGGGTTCCTATCAGGTTGTTTTGGAGGAGCACATTTCCTCTATATTTCTAGTGATCACCGATCGTGAGCCTCAATTTGAAATCTAGTTCTAAAATTTTATTGAACCCCACCCCCTGCCGTTACCTGGACGTAGGTCAAGGGCGGAAGAGGGGTGGTGCACTAAGGGGAGATAACTAGTGCGGCTAAGCTACGTGTGTTGATTATATTTTGTACTTAACAGTAATATATTTTATGTGTGTTAATTATTGCTTGTTAATCATTTTCGTGTATTTTCAATGGCGACATCTGGTGGGTGTTATTAAATAGGTTGACGTTAGTGGAATCTTTCATAGTTTTCCTTAGTAACTGGCTCCCTGCAGACCATATTGACGTTTTGTTGATCCGATCATGTTTGTTGGGTGTGCGTGTCAGAAATGCTAGGGTTTTTTCTTGTATATATCTATTAATAAGTGATCGCTGTTTTCAAATATTGGTATAATTTAGTGTTATAATTGTTGTATAAACACTATCATTATTCACATGTTTAGGGGTACGGATTAGGGTTACATGGGGCGTGCGGACAGGGGGATGTGGGCAAGTTGATTGGGAACGTGGGCAAGTTGATAGGGTAAGTCGACAAGTTGTGATAGCAAATGGTCAAGTTGTCAGGGTAAGTCGACAAGTTGTGAGAGCCAATGGGTAAGTTGCTAGGGCAAGTGGGAAAGTTGTCAGGGCAAGTCGACAAGTTGTTTGGGTGAGTGGGAAAGTTGTCTGAGTAAGTCGACAAATTGTGAGAGCCAGTGGGCAAGTTGTTAGACAAGTTGGAAAGTTGTCAGGGCAAGTCGACAAGTTGTTAGGGAGACTGGGAAAGTTGTTAGGGTGAGTGGGCAAGTTGTCAGGGTAAGTCGACAAGTTGTGAGAGGAAGTCAGAAAGTTGTTAGGGCAAGTGAGTAAGTTGTTAGAGTAAGTGGGAAAGTTTATACGGCAAGTCGAACGATTTGAGGAACACTTCTGGATGAGATGAGGGACACAGTTGTATTACACGAGGGCCACTTCTGTATCAAGTGAGGAACATTTCTGTTTGAGGTGAGGGATACTTTCAATGCTTGTTATTTGTCAGTGATTATGTTATTTTCAGTGTTTTTCGATTTCTCTCTCTCTCTCTCTGTGTGTGTGTGTGTGTGTGTGTGTGTGTGTGTGTGTTTGTGAGAGAGAGAGATAGTGTGTGTGTGACATTTTTAGTGTCTGTTACATTTTTATGTTTTGTATATCTTTTCGTGCATCGGGTTCAGTGTTTTGTGTTGATTTCTTTAGTTGTGTCATTCTGTCGTTGTATTAGTTGTCAGTGTTTGTGTCAGTTTGATTGTTCTAGTTTCATTAACCTGTTTCATGCAATCGTTGTTAGTTACTCTGGAAGTCCAAGGAATTCGCAACATTCGTCTCAGGAACCACATCTCTGTTGCTTCTAATGTCTTCTGAATTTGTTCATTACATTCCAAGATTCACTGCCATTGCAATTTATACATGCTCTCGCTCACACGCATTCAACTGTTTATCTCTACCATATGCTCGGCGTCCTGGGCCCAATTTCCCCCTCCCCCATCCGACACCCCTCGTACTGAGAAGTCTAAAACGTCGCATGACTCTGTCATATCTTTGGTAATATTCAATACGTATTGTCACTACGTCGCACTCGCTTCTATGCGTTCATACCAAGTCCGGTCTTTATTTGTTTCAGTCATACATTTTCTAAATCCCTTCTTCTAGCTTCGAAGTTCGTCCTGTCGTGTCGAAGGTCTGAACACAAACTGTCTCTGACTGTGTTCCGTTTTCTCCTTGTCTGTGTCTTACATCGTTCATTCGTCACGGTTATTCTCCCCGAGATGTGCTCAACCCTGATCGAGTCGGTGTTCACTCGTACTCGTTGCCCTAATCCTTGACCTCAAGTGACCGTGTCGTTGATCGTTGATATCTACTCTAACTGTCGGATTAACCCCTGTCTGACTTGTCCTCAGTTATTGTCTGTGTCTGTCATTTGTACCTTTTAACTCTTATCCGCACTGTTACTAATGATAACCCAATGTAGGACTGACAGATCTCATTAATAATTCGCTGTACAAACTGAACAGATCGTGTGATAATACACACTGTGTATTACTAATTAATAATTCCTCAGCGAGGTGAGTCTCCTGCAGGCTAGCAATATCAATGTTAAGACGATTGAGTTCGGCATCAATCACAGCCGTTTTTCTCACATCGTCAATATTGGTCAAGTCAGTGAAAAATCCTGGACACATTGTTCTCACGTTCCAGGTTGCAAGCCGTAGCTTGAGGTTTCTATTTTTATGAATGTTTGTACCTAGTGCATTGGTTTTACAGCCTGCGATTCAGATTTTGTCCTAGCCCAAGCACCCATTGAAGCAGGCAGGCTGTGGCGGATCCTCGTGTGGGCAAGGACTCGAGTTCATGGCCAGTGTGCCTTGGAAAATACAACATCGGTCGCATGAATGGAAATGGGCAAAGGCTGCTGGAGCATTGCACCAGTAATGACCTATGTATTACAAACTCCTTTTTTAAAACAAAAGAGATGCATAAGGTCACATGGAAACATCCAAGATCCGGCCATTGGCACCAGCTGGACTTCATCATCACACGGAGACAACATCTGAACCATATATCATTGACTCGAAGTTACCACAGTGCTGATTGTGATACGGATCATTCTTTGGTTGTTGCAAGGGTTAGACTGAGACCAAAGAGAATCTACACAGCTAAACACAAATCTAGCCCCAGGATTAATATTATTAACACTCACGATCCTGAAAAGTGCTTTCAGTTTCAACAGCAACTTGAAGACGCTTTCACTGATACACCAGAAAATTGTACAGTAAATGAAAAGTGGGGTCAACTTAAGGAAACTCTTTATAAAATTGCCGTAGGGCAGGGGTGGGCAAACTTTTCGTGCGGAGGGCCGCATTGACAAATGTAAAGCTAGTGGCGGGCCGCACACACACACACACACATATATATATATGGGGATCATTAAGATAAATGGAACACCCCTAAGAGAAGATAAAGTACCAACATACCTTGGTGTAACATTCGACGAAAGGCTGACATGGAGAAAACACATAAAAAAAGCAGTAGCAAAAGCCAGAAGGAAAATAGCCATCCTGAGAAAGCTAAGTGGAACCACTTGGGGAGCCAGTGGGAAAATACTTAGCAAAGTTTATCAACAGAGTGTACGACCACAATTTTAATACGGGTCAACTGCATGGTGGTCAGCATCAAAAACTACATTACAGGAGCTGGACAAGGTGCAAAATCAAGCTCTTAGAGTTATCACAGGAGGAATGAGATCAACCCCTATAGTCGCAATGGAGATAATGGGGAAGATACAAGCTCTAAGAGAACGCAGAGATACAAAAACACTAATACAAGTAGAAAAGTTCCTCAGCTTGCCAGGCCACCCTATGAAGAACCGATTTGAAAACTTAGCTATGGGGCGGTTGAAAAGAAGTAGTTTCATCCATCAGGCCAAACAACTCTGCAGAGAAACCATCGATCTTCCCACAGTTGGTATCCCCCTGACAACTATTCCAGAGCGAACTCCGTGGAAAGATGAACATATACTATCGCTACAAATCCAGACAAAAGTTAGAGGAATATTTGACAAAGAAGAACAGAACAGTGTACAGCGCAGAACAACCACTCTCAGCTTCCTTGATGACGAATAAACACAGGATCTCTGGATCCGAGTCTACACAGATGGGTCAGCACAAAATGCTGTTCGAAATGGAGGAGCGGGAGTGTACATAGAATACCCAAATAATACTAGGGTCATGGCCAGAGTTCCAACAGGAAAGTACTGCCATAACTATGATGCTGAAATTGAGGCAATCAAGATAGCCACAGAGAAATTACAAAATACCAGACATGGTACACAACCTGTGGTGATATTGACAGATGAAAAATCCGTAATAGAGGCGCTCCTGTCTGGGAAATTGCCAGTTCTAAGGACACTACTTTCTGAACTTAGCAGTCAGCGTAAGGTCACCATACAGTGGATACCATCCCACTGTGGAGTCCCCGGAAACGACAGAGCTGATCGATTGGCTAAGGAAGGAGCAAAAGAAGAACAACCTGATGTGCCCATTACATACCACCAGAAGAAAATAATGATCAAATCAGTCAGAAGGCCACCAAACCTTACTCAAGACGACTACCACGTTATGGACAGACCAGAACAGGTCATTTTTCTGCGCCTCAGAACAGGACACAATAGATTACGCAACCACATGTATACAAAATTCAAGATTGGTGACTCAGCCATGTGCACAAGTGGTTTGGCGTTGCAGACAGCAGAGCACATACACCAGGATGGCCCAAACTACAACATATCCAGGCAAACCTTATAGCCTAGAGAGACAACAGTGGAAGATAAACTCTATGGACCGCTGAGTGAACTAAAAAAGATTAGATTCATACAAGAGAAAACATTGCAGTTATAAGCATATTTCAGGCGAACGAAAGAAGAAGAAAAAGAAGAAGATCGACTATGAAAAACCACTCAGATGCTCTACGTCAAAGACTACTGTCCTAATATTATTTGTATTCTAAGTCATGATTAATCATGGAAACAAACGGACGACAATTCACACAATGAATTAACATCACAGATGAAGAATTAAATTTAATGAAACCAAATCACACGTCATGATGACGACGTCACGATATACAGATGAACCATTAAATCTATCAAACACCAAAAGTAGTTTCCCTAAATTATGAATTAACATCACATATTAACGGATGAATTAAATGGAACGAAATCATACTTCACAATGACGGCGTCAGGATATACATGATTGCACCATTAAATCTATGAAACACCACATGTCGTCTTCCTCAATTATGTATTGAAAGTCTAGCAATCATCTTCCGTAAAACATAATTAATTATCCCTAAGGTTTCCTAGCTAGGCTTAAGATTACTTTCACTATGAACAAGAACGATATTAGGGCTGGAAAATTCCCCCAGGTTTGATCTTTGTTAAGTGGGCGATATTTGACCACGTTTTAGTAATATGACTATGGTGAGATAAAGATTAATAAATAATAGTTAAGTGAAACTTATTTACTCTCTGAACTAATTCCTTCGTCTATTCATTGACGATTTCTTATAATCTTTTTCTTTTTTGTCTGCCTGCCTGCCTGCCTGCTTGCCTGCCTGCCTGCCTGTTATAATCTTTTTCTTTTTTGTCAGCCTGCCTGCCTGCCTGCCTGCATGTCTGTCTGTCTGTATGTCTGTCTGTATTGTTTTGTTGTTGTTGTTGTTTGTGTTTCTGTCTGTCTGTCAGTTGTGTATTAGGGTTCCTATCAGGTTGTTTTGGAGGAGCACATTTCCTCTATATTTCTAGTGATCACCGATCGTGAGCCTCAATTTGAAATCTAGTTCTAAAATTTTATTGAACCCCACCCCCTGCCGTTACCTGGACGTAGGTCAAGGGCGGAAGAGGGGTGGTGCACTAAGGGGAGATAACTAGTGCGGCTAAGCTACGTGTGTTGATTATATTTTGTACTTAACAGTAATATATTTTATGTGTGTTAATTATTGCTTGTTAATCATTTTCGTGTATTTTCAATGGCGACATCTGGTGGGTGTTATTAAATAGGTTGACGTTAGTGGAATCTTTCATAGTTTTCCTTAGTAACTGGCTCCCTGCAGACCATATTGACGTTTTGTTGATCCGATCATGTTTGTTGGGTGTGCGTGTCAGAAATGCTAGGGTTTTTTCTTGTATATATCTATTAATAAGTGATCGCTGTTTTCAAATATTGGTATAATTTAGTGTTATAATTGTTGTATAAACACTATCATTATTCACATGTTTAGGGGTACGGATTAGGGTTACATGGGGCGTGCGGACAGGGGGATGTGGGCAAGTTGATTGGGAACGTGGGCAAGTTGATAGGGTAAGTCGACAAGTTGTGATAGCAAATGGTCAAGTTGTCAGGGTAAGTCGACAAGTTGTGAGAGCCAATGGGTAAGTTGCTAGGGCAAGTGGGAAAGTTGTCAGGACAAGTCGATAAGTTGTGAGAGCCAATGGGTAAGTTGTTAGGCAAGTGGGAAAGTTGTCAGGGCAAGTCGACAAGTTGTTTGGGTGAGTGGGAAAGTTGTCTGAGTAAGTCGACAAATTGTGAGAGCCAGTGGGCAAGTTGTTAGACAAGTTGGAAAGTTGTCAGGGCAAGTCGACAAGTTGTTAGGGAGACTGGGAAAGTTGTTAGGGTGAGTGGGCAAGTTGTCAGGGTAAGTCGACAAGTTGTGAGAGGAAGTCAGAAAGTTGTTAGGGCAAGTGAGTAAGTTGTTAGAGTAAGTGGGAAAGTTTATACGGCAAGTCGAACGATTTGAGGAACACTTCTGGATGAGATGAGGGACACAGTTGTATTACACGAGGGCCACTTCTGTATCAAGTGAGGAACATTTCTGTTTGAGGTGAGGGATACTTTCAATGCTTGTTATTTGTCAGTGATTATGTTATTTTCAGTGTTTTTCGATTTCTCTCTCTCTGTGTGTGTGTGTGTGTGTGTGTGTGTGTGTGTGTGTGTGTGCGTGTGTGTGTGTGTGTGTGTGTTTGTGAGAGAGAGATAGTGTGTGTGTGTGTGTGTGTGTGACATTTTTAGTGTCTGTTACATTTTTATGTTTTGTATATCTTTTCGTGCATCGGGTTCAGTGTTTTGTGTTGATTTCTTTAGTTGTGTCATTCTGTCGTTGTATTAGTTGTCAGTGTTTGTGTCAGTTTGATTGTTCTAGTTTCATTAACCTGTTTCATGCAATCGTTGTTAGTTACTCTGGAAGTCCAAGGAATTCGCAACATTCGTCTCAGGAACCACATCTCTGTTGCTTCTAATGTCTTCTGAATTTGTTCATTACATTCCAAGATTCACTGCCATTGCAATTTATACATGCTCTCGCTCACACGCATTCAACTGTTTATCTCTACCATATGCTCGGCGTCCTGGGCCCAATTTCCCCCTCCCCCATCCGACACCCCTCGTACTGAGAAGTCTAAAACGTCGCATGACTCTGGTCGCACTCGCTTCTATGCGTTCATACCAAGTCCGGTCTTTATTTGTTTCAGTCATACATTTTCTAAATCCCTTCTTCTAGCTTCGAAGTTCGTCCTGTCGTGTCGAAGGTCTGAACACAAACTGTCTCTGACTGTGTTCCGTTTTCTCCTTGTCTGTGTCTTACATCGTTCATTCGTCACGGTTATTCTCCCCGAGATGTGCTCAACCCTGATCGAGTCGGTGTTCACTCGTACTCGTTGCCCTAATCCTTGACCTCAAGTGACCGTGTCGTTGATCGTTGATATCTACTCTAACTGTCGGATTAACCCCTGTCTGACTTGTCCTCAGTTATTGTCTGTGTCTGTCATTTGTACCTTTTAACTCTTATCCGCACTGTTACTAATGATAACCCAATGTAGGACTGACAGATCTCATTAATAATTCGCTGTACAAACTGAACAGATCGTGTGATAATACACACTGTGTATTACTAATTAATAATTCATCAGCGAGGCGAGTCTCCTGCAGGCTAGCAATATCAATGTTAAGACGATTGAGTTCGGCATCAATCACAGCCGTTTTTCTCACATCGTCAATATTGGTCAAGTCAGTGAAAAATCCTGGACACATTGTTCTCACGTTCCAGGTTGCAAGCCGTAGCTTGAGGTTTCTATTTTTATGAATGTTTGTACCTAGTGCATTGGTTTTACAGCCTGCGATTCAGATTTTGTCCTAGCCCAAGCACCCATTGAAGCAGGCAGGCTGTGGCGGATCCTCGTGTGGGCAAGGACTCGAGTTCATGGCCAGTGTGCCTTGGAAAATACAACATCGGTCGCATGAATGGAAATGGGCAAAGGCTGCTGGAGCATTGCACCAGTAATGACCTATGTATTACAAACTCCTTTTTTAAAACAAAAGAGATGCATAAGGTCACATGGAAACATCCAAGATCCGGCCATTGGCACCAGCTGGACTTCATCATCACACGGAGACAACATCTGAACCATATATCATTGACTCGAAGTTACCACAGTGCTGATTGTGATACGGATCATTCTTTGGTTGTTGCAAGGGTTAGACTGAGACCAAAGAGAATCTACACAGCTAAACACAAATCTAGCCCCAGGATTAATATTATTAACACTCACGATCCTGAAAAGTGCTTTCAGTTTCAACAGCAACTTGAAGACGCTTTCACTGATACACCAGAAAATTGTACAGTAAATGAAAAGTGGGGTCAACTTAAGGAAACTCTTTATAAAATTGCCGTAGGGCAGGGGTGGGCAAACTTTTCGTGCGGAGGGCCGCATTGACAAATGTAAAGCTAGTGGCGGGCCGCACACACACACACACACACATATATATATATATATATATATATATATATATATATATATATATATATATATATATATATATATATATATATATATATATATATATATATATCCATTTTGTTTACAGCAACCTATCACAATCAGTAATTATTAATTATTTATAGGTTATTAAGCAGTATAAATAACTAATTATTGCAATTTTATTTTACTCATACACTTATGCCGGTCTCTCTGGCTGTGGGGTTACAACACTTTCTCTCTGTAATCCCGTTTATCACGCAGAGTCTCGCAGCGGAGCGAGAACTGAGGTGGTTCGACCCCCGCTCGTGACTTGCGGATACTGAGCCGGCCGCTCAGAAAGCAATGGCAAGCTACTGAGCGTAATCTTGCCAAGAGATCAACAGACAGCTGAAAGATGCTGCTGTTGACAGCTAAGTCCTGTAAAAGGATACGCAAAACATACACTTATACATTATTTTTGACAACATGGACAAAAACTTTTACTAATTTGTTAACACGATTTTACAACTTGTTATTATAACAAATATCCTTTATTATCTATCAAAGGCTTTAATTTAGACATACAGCGACTACATTGTCACTACAGTTGTTGATTTCTAATGAGATGTATGTAACTGCTTGCAATTTTTTGACAATATTCTTGAAATCTGGAGCAAGTTTACTTGTTGAAATTCACATGACAGCCTCGAGACACAGACATTCACTAGGGCTTGTTTCCTTAGCGACTCAATGAACATGATCAAGAGGATAGAGGAGGGGTCGATCCGAAGAGAATGGCTGCTGCCTCTGAAGCGGTCCCGACTGGCAAAGATTAGTTTCATCTTCATGCCAGGTCATGCGGGAGTACAAGGAAATGAGCGGGCTGACAAGCTCGCAGGTGAGGCTACTGTGGAGGGCGGACGCGCCATGGACCAGGCTGACATACTGAATGCTCTACGAGAAGTGAGACTTTTGCGAGAACCAAGTGATGACTGTGAATCTACAACAATGGCCAGACTGCAGGAGCAGCAAATTAAAAGAGGGGTGGCCAAACAAGAACACTACGCAGGAAGCCAAAGAAGATTGATAAACCAACACAGAACTGGCGTCGTTAGCCGCTACACGCTGCGGGATTTGCTGAGGAGGGGATCCGAGCACTTATGGACTGAATGGTTCGATGTGCAACGAGGATGATCTGTCGACTAACTAACATGACAGCATGCGAGTTGCAGTCCGACAATAAAGACCTATTTTTAGATTTGTTGATCTTCAAGCAAGAGAATGCTTGTTCACAAATGTATGTTGATCCAAATAATGATAACAGTTTATCTGCAAAGTTTTTCAAGTTGGGAAATGATTCTTGTGATAAAGATCCATAGACGTCCAGCAAACCATCTGTCTTGAATTTCTCTTTCAGGTCATGATCTGCTTGAAAGTCAAGCAGCTCCAACTGTGTGTCCTCTGTGGCTGTATCAGCTTCTGCACTAAAAGGTGAACTGAGAATATTGACCTATGGCTCTAATTTCTTGAAATCTTGGAATCTCCATCCAAATTCTTCAATCAATGCATCTAATTGGGCTTTGTATTTTTCAGTCATTTCACCAGAAATGGTTTCTTGTTTCAGCAGAGGGAAGTGACAAAATCTTTTTTCACTTGCTTGTCTGGAGAACAGTGAGAGTTTTGCCTGGAATGATTTTACATATACATACAATTCATGTGCAAACACACCATTGCCCTGAAGTTTGACATTCAGTTCATTTAACTTTTCCATAATTTCAATGGCAAACATAAAGTCTAACTGCCACTCTTTATTGACAGTGGTAGTATTAAAGTCACATGCAATGCCCTTCATCTCTAGGAACATCACTATTTCTTCTCTGAGTTTCCACACTCGCCCCAATACCTTGCCGAGACTCAGCCATCAAACATTGGTGTGGTTCAGGACATCGAAATGTTCAGTTTCTAAATCGTCAATTAATGCCTTGAACTGTCTGTGATTAAGTCCTCTTGATCTGATGAGGTTGATGACACTGACAACTGGGTCAATAACATGCTTGATATTCAAAACAGTTTTACACAGACTTTCTTGATGAATCACACAGTGAAGTGGTAATAATGTATGGTTTGGATATTCTGCTTTAATCTTATCACTTATAAACTTTACCAGACCTACATTTTTTCCAGTCAAGACACGAGCTCCGTCAGTTGTAACACTTGCCATCTTGTTCCAAACCAACCCAGTTTTTTCAATACAGTTAGTAACAGCATTGAATATATCATGGCCTGTGGTTGTGTCTTTGAGTGACTCAACACTCAGTAACTCTTCAGTGAGTTTGAAAGAAGTGTTTATTCCACGTATAAATATCAATAATTGGGCAGTATCATGTACATCGGTACTCTCATCCAATGCAAGAGAATACCACAAAATATTTTTACTTGCATATTGAAGTTTATGCATCAAATTGTCACTGATCTTGTCAACACGTCTGACCACAGTTCTCCTTGATACAGTAAGGTTGTCAAATCTGTTGTTTTGTTCTGGACACATAATGTTTGCTGCATCTAGCAAACATTTCTTGATGAACTCGCCATCAGAAAATGACTTGTTCTGTTTTACAATTCTGTGTGATAGCACAAGACTAGCTTCAGTTGCAGCATCTTGAATTGAAGACTGTTTAGTGAAAGCAGTTTGCTGTTTCTCCAAATTTTTCACCAACTCAAGGCATTTCCTTTCCTTCTCTTCGGTCGTTAAATTGTATCCGAAATTGGAATGTTTTGTTTGATAATATCTTTTTAAATTGTACTCCTTTAATACAGCCACTGACTTACGACACAACAAGCAAAGTGATTTGCTACCAACTTTTATAAAACAGTACTTAGTTGTCCATTCATCATTAAAAACACGGCATTCATCTTCAATCTTACGTTTGTTATTGACACTCATCATAACGGTACATGAAATTCTGTAAAATTCAACACAATAACTTAAAAACGAATTAAAATTTTTTGTTTCTAAATGCCCTCGCGGGCCGCATAAAATCACTTCGCGGGCCGTAGTTTGCCCACCCCTGCCGTAGGGGTTTACGGCACTGTGGATCATAAGAGGCAGGTCTGGTTTGCGGCAAACAGCGAGACTCTGCAGCGCTTGATTGATAAGAAGAAGAAAGCTTTCTTAAGAAACAAGGAAAGACCAACGCTTAACACTCTGAGTGAGCTAAGGCAAATTAGGAAGGATGTGCAAAAGGCTGCCAGGCAGTGTGCAAATGGTTATTGGATCAAGTTATGTGAGTCCATTCAAATCGCAAGTGATAAGGGAAACATAAGAAGCATGGATGAAGGAATAAAGAAAGCCTGTGGTCCAGTGATTAAAAGAAGTGCACCATTGAAAACCTTGACTGGAGGAATCATCACTGATAAGAAACAACAGATGGACAGATGGGTGTGGGATGTGGATTTTAATTCCTAAGAATATTTCGTTACAATGTCTAGGGGGTATTATTGATTCTCTGGTCACTGGTTAGAATGCAGGGTGATCAGGGATATTTACCACAAATCCCAGGAGAAAAGAGTTCAATCCTTGAAACATTGGCATCTGTGTGTAGGTTTCCCTTCCCACTTCATCACCCTTTAAATTCACTATAGTGCTAGAAGGATATTGATTGCTCACAACATATAAACAACCACTTGTTGGACACCACATTTGCTTGATGTACACAACACTTTTGGACAAACAGTTCAGGTATTAACTCAAGATCTGTAGTTACATATATATAGGTGTAATAAACACTATGCATTTTCAGACAGGCATGGGAATTAGTTGCATTATTACAATATAGTACCCAGTGACCCCAAAAAAACAACAACAATGTTATTACAAACAACACAACAACCACAAATTGGGTCTACTTTCATTTTCCCTCATAATTAAGGCAAATAAAGATATTAAATAGAACCCAACATAACATGTTTCTGACACCTTTTTCCATTCTCTCATTGTTAAAAATAATGAGTTGGTGTCAAAATACTATACCATCTATACCATTGGAAAAAAAAACTACTGACCTGTTACCTTCAGGAAAAAACCCAACATATAAACAGCATTTTGTACTATTAATTAAACTAATTAATAGAGTCAATTTGCTCCTGGTGTGCGGTTAAGGGTTCACCTTTGCTGTCGATTAGATCCTTTTCCCATTATCTGGGTACCGAATTAATGCACTCAGTTATGTTCCTAATATTTATCCACTGGTAATTGGCTGGTGACTATTTTATACTCCATAACCCAGGAATTGAAAAATCACACACCATATATCCCCTCCGTTTGGGGCTAGAATCACGAATATTCTGTTGCCTTAGGCTTGGTGCCCTGTTTGTGAAATTTGGTGCCTCCGGTTGGTCATACTTCAGGAGTTCCACTTAAGCTTTGCAGAAGGTAATTCCCTTTATCATCAGGTCTGATGAAAAGTTGACGTCCATTCAGCTTCTCGGCTTATAATATCCGACTACCAAACTGGCTTACACTAAGGTTTCACCCACCTAGTCGCGAGTCTATAACCCATGGCATTTAGGCTGACATTGGACCGGCAAGGAATTAGTCGTTGTTATCTAGTCCAGTGTAGAACTTTAATTGACTGAGAGGCATCTCATGGTAGTATCTGTGACTAGGGCCACACTTGATCTATACCTACATATATCCACAGATGAATAAATCCAGCACAGTAACAGGTTTGCAAACAATTGGATGATTCCTCTTGTTGCAGATGTAGAGACATTTAGCTGCTTTCATATGGTCTTTTATCTGATGGTGTTCAGGGTTTGGAACCTTGAGGTAATCTGGTTTCGTAGTTATGTTTCAGATGATATTAAGTTTGTACCTTGGTTGTATTGGCTTAGTGGTTCAGTGTCTTCTCCCCATTTGGTTGAGCCAGAACTTAGTGTTGAAAAGCTGAATTCCATGTTTGACTGTTGCAGCTGTGAGACATTCTTTCGAAGACTTATCCATTGTTGGATATTAACTTGGTAACCCAACCAACAGTTGAAGGGCTTTCACTGTTGCTAGTTTTAGTAACTTGTAGGATTGTCCCATAGTTTCACTGATTTTGCTGAGTGATAAGGCTTATAGGTGATACTTCTCAGACGTAAAGCAGACGATACACTGTTGTCAGTTACTCTGTTGATCTTCATCTTTGTAGATTATTAGATCTTGAAGTCCATCCTGGATATTCCTACTAAAATAGGACTTAATCACTCACCCAGTCAGTTGTCTTCTAATTTATCTGTTGCTCGCTATGGAGCTATTGAGCGCAGCAGTCCATGGGTATTTCTAGATGCAGATTATGGTTAGGACAGTCACTTTCTGGCTGTTGACCCAGGATCCAGATATAGTGATATAGTCCCACCACATTCAACCACCACCTGCTTCTCTTCTATAGAAAAGGGATGACAAGAATACAACACGAGCATTAACCTACTGTGTTATGGTAAAAGGTTTACAACACAATTACAAACACAAATACAAAACAACAAGGGGAGAAGGGGAAAGGAGTGGGTGTCCACGTTCCACTGTCCCTCATTGCTGAGTAGAGCCATTCTGACTCTTCATAGTGAGTAAGGTATTTTCTCACTTATATTTTGTTCCGTTGTTACTGGGACTATTGGATGGGTGAAGTCATTCTGTCCATCCAACATGTTGATATTGTCTCTCTCATTACTTGAAGAGAATAGCCTATACAGAATCCCTGTGGTTTCTAATGCCGCGTCTTCCTTTCGGCACTATAATCATCATCATTAGGTCAAGACTATTCAACATTGGCTTCTTAAATACTGACGTACACATGGATTCTTACATCAACATCCTCTAATCCCAAGGTGCAACATTAAAATGTATATTCCCACAGGAAAAAGTAACAATCAGAACAGAGAAAATTCTCATACCAGAAAAAAACATACATGTACATTTCTCTGATATTAAGTACACGATAATCATACATAATAATTAATCATAATGCTGATGCGGGGAGCCTTTGTTTTTGGATTTTCTCAGGGGTTAATCCATAACTAAAATATCCATTGTTTTCCCCCACTGCGTACAGCACGTGAGGATAGTAATCGCTTTGATATGTTTTGCCAATGACTGCTATTATTCGGAGTGTATTTATTAGAATAACTTATGCCGCACGGTCCAGTATTCTGAATATTGCAAACAATTTATTCACATCAATCTTCGCTTCTGTTTCTACTACGGTGAGGCGATGGGGATTGAATCCTATCCGAACATGCATTTTCATCACGCGTTTACTTTAATTGTTCATGAATTTATATTCAACCATGGCATGTCCCTAACACTATTTTATGAAATGATTATATGTTCACCCTCATATGGAGTGGTTACTAATCTGTTAACAAAAGGATGGTACTAAAATTTAACACTATAGTTCCAAGTTACAGATTATGATGTGGCGAAGTATTTTATCCCCTGACTAAGAGTCAGGAATACGCGTAATCATTTGTATGTCCCCGCATGGATAAAACACCTTTCTATAGTACATATATTATTTGCAGATTTCTAAGCATAAATAGTGAGATATTGTTCCCAGTGCCTAGAAGTTTTAACATAGGAATATGAAATTGACAGACACTAGTTCTTTACTATGAAGTATGAATCAGGGGTCTGCTCCTACATTGAGAAAATCTCTAGAATGTGTTTCAGACATGAGAGTTGATACTTTATGTGTACTACAGTACACATAATATTCATAGGTTATAAACACTATTAGTTAGATATAAGTTCATAATGCCTATAAAAGATATTAACATAGGGATTTGAATTTGTAAGACATAGGAAAAATTACAGCGTGGCAGAACATGTGCTTCATTGGTAAAAATAAAATCAGACTCTAGCTTACAAGAACTGTTGAATTATCATTCTAATTAATTCTTAATTAACACACTGGTATATGTACTTTATAAAAATACATGAATACATTTTAATAATATAGATATAACATACCAATAGTTGCAGAGACTGATATATTTCTAAGGCAAAATACCTTCTCGCCGAAGGGAAAGGTAGCCTTTCTTGTGTGCTCTCTTGACTAGAAATGGCCGCTTCAGTCTTTGTTTTCCCATTCACCGGGATTGGCCATGTACGGGAAAAAATTAAAGCCAAATACATTAAGCTGCCACGGTCAGTCTATCGCTGTTTTATTTTCTCCTACATTAAGTAAGTTACTTAAATAGTAATTGAAAGGGGTTGTTTATTTTTAAGGGAGTCAATGCTTAGGAAAGGGTATGGACGTTTTTATTATATTACAATGGGTAGAGCACTATATGGAGCTTTACTGAAGTGAGACCAAACTAGCGGATGATGCCCTCAACGCCATAGAGGTTCTACCAACTCTTGACCACCTGGACACACTTCCCACCATAACAGAAGTTAAGTGTGCTATAAATGAACTTGCATCTGGCAAGGCTCCAGGTAAGGATGGGATTCCAATAGAGCTTATCAGGAGTGGGCAAGACACACTCACTCCACAGATTCACCAGCTAATAGAGCTATGGTGGCGAGAAGGACAAGTCCCACAGGATTTCAAAGATTCAAGCATCATAACACTGTACAAGAACAAGGATGATCGGAGCGACTGCAACAATTATAGGGGTATCTTACTTCTGTGTATTGTTGGAAAAGTATTTGCCAGAATTGTTCTGCGCAGACTTCAAGTCCTAGGAGATCAAGTCTACCCCGAATCACAGTGTGACTTTTGACAGAACCGGTTTACCATTGATATGATATTCTCATTGCGACAAATGCAAGAAAAATGCCGTGAACAGAATCAACCACTTTTTATTGCCTTCATCGACCTCACAAAGGCATTTGATTTGGTCAGTCGTGAGGGTCTGTTCAAGGCACTAAAGAAGATTGGCTGCCCACCAACTCTTCTGTCCATTGTGGAATCGTTCCACACAGGCATGAAGGGTATAATCAAATTTGATGGTGCAACTTCTGAAAAATTTGAAATCAAGAGTGGAGTTAAGCAAGGTTGTGTACTAGCTCCCACCCTTTTTGGAATATACTTTTCATTTCTACTGAAATATGCCTTTTGTGATCAGGATGGTGGTATATACATTCACTCACGCTCAGATGGCGGCCTCTACAATGCTCAGAGATTGAAGACCAAGACCAAAATTAGGAGGGTACCGATCAGAGAGTTGCTTTTTGCAGATGATGCTGCAGTTACGACCCACTCTGAGGAAGAATTGCAATGTCTACTATCTACATTCTCCAATGCTTGTTCTGAATTTGGTTTAACAATTAGCAAAAAGAAGACACAGATTATGTCACAAGGTGCACATGGGGTACCATCAATCTTTATTGACGACGCCGAACTAGAGATGGTAGACCATTTTACATATCTAGGATAAGTGGTAAATAGCAAATTATCCCTAGATCAGGAAATCAACATCCGGATTGGTAAGGCAGCAACAACAATGAACAGGTTAAGAAAGAGTCTGGGAGAACAGGAAGCTTACTGCCAAAACAAAAGTCCTCGTCTACCAAGCCTGTGCCCTTAGTACTCTTCTCTATGGCAGTGAAACCTGGACAACTTACTCACACCAAGAGAAACGTTTAAACAGCTTTCATATGCGGTGTCTGCGAAGAATTCTTGGTATTAAGTGGCAAGACAAAATCACAAATACTGAAGTATTGGAAAGATCAGGTGTGTGACAGTTTATTCCATGCTCAGTCTTCGTAGACTTAGATGGATAGGATATCTTAGGAGGATGGATGATGGTAGAATACCAAAGGACATCTTTTTTGGGGAATTACAGACGGGTAGGAGATCTCAGGGTCGGCCTCTACTACGATACAAAGATGTGTGTAAGCGGGACATGATTGATACAGGCATTGATAATGCACATTGGGAGCAAGTCGCCGCTGAACATGTTGCATGGAGGGCAAAGATCAGAAATGGAATAAAGACAAAGGAGAAAATTATTGCAGATAAGTCACACACCGAGCGTTTGAGACGTAGAATGGTGCATGATGGTGGAAATGACCACGTGTTCACATGCACGAACTGTGAACGGACATTTACAGCCCAAATTGGCCTTATCAGTCACATTCGCTACCGCCATAGGTAAAAGTTATTATACCTTTTTAAAGCACGAACTATCGTCTGTCAAGACGGCAAGGTTGCAATGATGATTACTAATTTTTATTTCTTTTTACTTCTACAAATTTCTCAGTGTCATGAAAGCATACAGATTTCAGCATATCGCTCGGTAAATATCCACTGTTCTAAATATCATTCAGCATTTTGGTTAATATATCTACCCCAAATTCTCCCAATACTTCTAATTCTTCTACTGTGATTTCATCTGGCCCAGCTGTTTTTCCTTTCTTCGTATGTTTCATAGCATTAAAATCTCCCAGTATTATTTTTATTTCTTGTGATCAAATTTCAGCTATTGCTATTTCTACTTCATCGTAAAGGTGTTGTATTTCTTCATCACTACTGCTTGTTGTTGTCCGTATACTTGTATAATATTTATATCTATTGTTTTGCCTTTTATTTTGACCATTATAACTCTATCTGAAATGCACCAGTATCCATTCATAGATTTGGCTGTTTTTTCATCAAATATTATTCCTACACCTTTTTCATGAGTGTCTCCTCCAGAATAAATTATCGTGTGTTTGTCGGTTATAATTTTGCCAGAGCCCTCCCATCTCATCTCACTTATGCCTTGTATATTCATTTTCATGTTTTCCATTTCTCTTAGAATGTTGTTTAACTTTCCTAGCTCATTTAATGTCCTAACATTCCATGTTCATACTCTAAATTTATTAAGTTTAGTTATAGTTTTAGTTTTGCCATCAGTGGCTGGATGACGGTCTGGTGTCACC